>VXBL01004967.1:11874-141839 GCA_013400195.1 Aramus guarauna
ACTATTCTCTTTTTTTCTGGGCCATTTGTACTTGCTTTGTGTGTATGTCAGGCATTTGAATACAAATGTAGATGATGCATGCATTTGTGCACGCATACATCTCAAACGTGCACATGAACGAGGCTCAGCCAAGCCTTTACTCCTAATATCTCATGCAAAGGTTAACCTGGGAAGTGAAAATTTCAGAAGGAAGATATACCCCCTACAGTGTCTGCTGGATTGTGTCCGCAGGTGAGCTCTCTCCATAGCCTATCTCAGGGTGGTGTTCGTTCTTTGCTGTAGTGTTGCCTATGTTAGTGACCTGCTCTGTGTTTGGGGCACATAACAAGCCCTGTAGAAAACCTACAGACATGCATGTACTTCGCAGATACATGCAAGGGGAAAAGACCGTGTTCTTGATCATCTGTCTCAACACCTCAGCATAATATGAGAGTCCTGCTTTGCTCTGAGTGTCTCCTGTGTAACATGAAGCCCTGAGCACCTTCATGACACATCCATGTCTACATGGCACATGATTATGGTGGTTCCTGGTGGCATTCACCAAGAAGTGGAAACTATCAATGACAAAGTTGACCAAGATTTCATTTTCCTATGGGAAGTTTTCTGTTAGCTGCAGAGTAAGCTTGGAGAGACAGGCATGTCAGCAAATTCCTTGGGGCTCCTGGTGTGGGCAAGTCTCTCTACCAGCATATCCAGGCCTCCTACTTTAAATGAAGCCTCTAGCCGGGTGAGCTCCAAGCAGCTTGAGTATTGCTAGGGAGGCAGTAGTATATTAAGGGCAAAGTCTTGCTGNAACTATTCTCTTTTTTTCTGGGCCATTTGTACTTGCTTTGTGTGTATGTCAGGCATTTGAATACGAATGTAGATGATGCATGCGTTTGTGCACGCATAGATCTCAAACATGCACATGAACAAGGCTCAGCCAAGCCTTTACTCCTAATATCTCATGCAAAGGTTAACCTGGGAAGTGAAAATTTCAGAAGGAAGATATACCCCCTACAGTGTCTGCTGGATTGCGTCCGCAGGTGAGCTCTCTCCATAGCCTATCTCAGGGTGGTGTTCGTTCTTTGCTGTAGTGTTGCCTATGTTAGTGACCTGCTCTGTGTTTGGGGCACATAACAAGCCCTGTAGAAAACCTACAGACATGCATGTACTTCGCAGATACATGCAAGGGGAAAAGACCGTGTTCTTGATCATCTGTCTCAACACCTCAGCATAATATGAGAGTCCTGCTTTGCTCTGAGTGTCTCCTGTGTAACATGAAGCCCTGAGCACCTTCATGACACATCCATGTCTACATGGCACATGATTATGGTGGTTCCTGGTGGCATTCACCAAGAAGTGGAAACTATCAATGACAAAGTTGACCAAGATTTCATTTTCCTATGGGAAGTTTTCTGTTAGCTGCAGAGTAAGCTTGGAGAGACAGGCATGTCAGCAAATTCCTTGGGGCTCCTGGTGTGGGCAAGTCTCTCTACCAGCATATCCAGGCCTCCTACTTTAAATGAAGCCTCTAGCCGGGTGAGCTCCAAGCAGCTTGAGTATTGCTAGGGAGGCAGTAGTATATTAAGGGCAAAGTCTTGCTGTCAGACACTAGCAGACCAGCTCAACGCCAGTTGCACTCACAGAGAAGGTGGGACATTTGGCGTCTTGGCATGAAGTAGAAGAGCCCAGGGGTGTGTGTCATTGCTGTGAGGAAACCTGGCTTGGACAAGGTATCTGCACTATTTTGCTTTTTGGGGGCTTGTGCAGCTGTAACTCTGCCTTCACCCAGCTGGGGCCAAACCCTGAATAAATACTTAAACAAGACACAATGACATGGAAGCAGACACAAGTCCTTCCCTAGATGAAAACATTGTCCATGTTGTTACTGACATCGCTACGGGGACGATGTGGAACGAGGTCCCTGTCCAGCCTGGGAGGGGCCTGGAGCATGGGGAACAGGGGCGAATTGTCCCGGGAGGAAAAGGGCAGGGGCAGGGGCAGCGGGGAGCTCCCATGAGGGCAGTGAGACTGTCCTGGTGGCTTCGGGCTCCTCTGCTTCCTGAGATGACATTACAGCACTGGTATTTGCTGAGATGTTTGGCAGCATGTCCCCAGTAGCTCATGAAAAGGCTTTGTACGAGGGGACAGCGTAGGCTGCCTTGCAGAGAGGCTGCCTTCCCACAGCGCCAATTAAGTATAACCTCAGCGACTCAGCTGTCTTTTTCTGGGACTGGAGCCGTTTAGCCCACTCAGAGGCATTTTATGCCCTTGCTGTTGAGCCCGGTGGAGCTGAACATAGTCCTTGTTTTTCCTATCTCACACAGAGCTGAGATCACCAAACTCCCATTTAACCACTTGTATATTTAGCACTTCCTTCTGCAGCGTCACCACCCCCTGCTCCTCCAGGACAGCGGCTCCCATCATTTCAAGGCACTTGCAAATGAAAAGAGAGCACAGCAAAGCAAGAAAAACGACTGAGCATCATTCCCTCTCTCTGATGCAGCTAAACATGGTCAGCACTACTGTCCACTCCTCTCTCCTTCTAAGCAAAAGTAAATAAAATAAAAAGCTTCTTCTTTACAAAATGCAGCACCAGATTTCCTTGGGGAAGTGCTCTTTGGGGGTCGTGCACCCTCGTGCTGAGCACTGCTGGGTTGCACACTGCAGAGTCTGGGTCTGCACCTCCTGGAGCGGCATGTGTGCTCAAGCACCCTCCCAGACTATAAGTCTGTCTTTGTGGGTTGTTTCCTGGTAAAGATTTCTTTATGATGCTAGCTGTGTGGGGAGTGGGGTTGGAAATCAGCCCAGAAATTTGTTGTTATGATGACTTAGTATATATTGGCTACTAACAGCACCCATGGTATACTACGGATTTTTCACTGTACAAGAAGGGGCAGCCCCAGCCCTGAGGAATAACTCCAATCTCAAGAAGTTGACTGAAGAGTGAACAGAAATGAAGGGTAACAATTCCTGTGAAAAATCAACTCTATGTGCTGTTGGGAGCAGATCACGGCACGTTGCATGGGTGACCCATAACCTATTGCTCCCAACCCCAGCTGATCAGCTGCAGGGGCTGTGTGCATCTGTGGGTGAAGCAGGAGCTACTCATCCTCTAACCCCAAACTCAGCATCCTCCCTGGCCGTGGCCCTTTGCCCAGCTAAGAGTGGGGTGACCGTGGGACCCCCAGCATGGCCTCAGAGTAGCAGGCACAGCGCTGGGTCATGCAAGGATGTGGTTTATCTGAGGCCTTATTAACAAGAAACAGTATTTAATAGTGGTAGGCATTAATGGAGGCATGGACTGTAAGCATGACAATACAGCATATCATGTCAGAACATGAATTAACCCCACTGGTGAGGAGGACAGTGCTAAATCCTTGCAGTGGGCATCTTCAAAAATATGCTAGGTTGGAGCCCGCCCCTCCTGGTTAGGGCTGGGGTTTGCTTTTGAGATGATCATCTTTTGTTGTGGAGAGACCTCTCTCTCCTGGAGTCAAAGTGCAAAAATACAATCAGGCTTCTATTATGCCCATAACTTACCTGTGTGATTTTATACTTTCTTTATGCTGGTTGATAGATTGCTCTAATGATTGTGTTGACATTCATTTAATGGTACTCACTGGCACTTTCATTTAATGAAACTCTTTTCTCACTTTGAACTGCAGCATTTTCTCAAATGTGGCCTGTGGTGGTTTGCATTTGCTTTATTATTAATTAAAAGTAAACGCCTTTCTTGAGAACATTTCATTGCCATGCAGATGAAGCCAGCACCTTCAAATGGATTTTTTCCATGTTTTATTTCTTTAAATGTATTACCTCCTAAAGCCTGATGAAGTAAGAATTTGAATAACTATTTTTGAAAGGTAGAATTCACTGATAAGGTTCAGATAAGCAGTTCAGATTCTTATCATCTCAATTTAACTACTTTGTCTTATTTAAATAGAAGGGGGAAAGCAACTTGCCATTCAACAATAACAGCTTCTCCAGAGGTTTTCACTTATGTTAGTCTTGGACTGGGTTCAAACGCTGTGAGGATGCCTTTATCCTGTCAGCACTTCCACGCTCTGAGTTCTCATATTGACTTTTCAGCCCATAGAAGCCAGCAGAAGCAGTCCTTGTCACTGCAGTTGTGTCAAGTATGCAGAGCCAGGTTTTCAGAGTCAGTTCACCCAGGGATGCTCAGCCTCAACTGTCTAACTTGTGCTTGCATTTTGATGCCAGGTACCTAAGGAAAAATTCTAATGCCATGCTGCTTCCTAAAGAAATCGTCTCCGTTGGATGCTTAGTCTTTGAAAGTCTCTGAAATGCTCCTTTCCAGATGCTCTTGTGCATGTGTGTGGGATTCAACCCCTTTTATCTCCTTGCTCTCATCTTCTTGATGGAGGCTCCTGCTCTCATTACCATTTTTCCTCCCTTTTTCCTTTCTTTTTGTCTTTCTCTACATTGCCTTTATTTACTGACTGCTGCTCCCATCTTGGTCTACCAAACTGACAACTCGTTCATGTTCATAGGCACTTGTAAGACCCAGCTTCCCTATAATGCCTGCAAAAGGAGCTGATTAAAAAGTCACGCATCTAAATTAACGCTTTAGGTGCTTCCTTCATTTGGGCTTTCCATATGCCTGTGTGCTTCAGTCTTGTCTTTGAACTTTTTAGTCTCTAGAGCTGTGTCCTACTTTTTTATGCCTTGGAAAAATTGAGAGGAATAAGTGATTAATAATAACAACTTTTTAAAGCCATAATCAAACTCAGAAGTTCCTGACCAGGAAAGATGTGAGACACTAGTGAAAGGATGTCTGGAGCTGAGATGTCACCACGACACACCAGATCTTTCACTAGCAACAGCCAGCAGACTCCCAAATGGGAGAGGGGAACGTACCGAAATGGAGCCCATCATTCCAGTGATGATTTGGTTTGCATGCCTGTTCTATGTCCTGGGAGACACTTGCAAAACCACAGGATTCCTCTGTCCTTTCTGTCCAATTTCCACTGATGAGCAACAGAGCATGGAGGCTGCTAGGGCCTGGACATGACTCGCCAGTTTGGCACCAGTCTGTTCCTGGGCAAGCAGGAGTGAGCAGCAGAGTTGGACTCCCCTTGGCTCATGTACCCACTACTGTGACGTGTTTCTGTCATTTTAGGTGCAAGCCACAGGAGTAAAATGCAATGGAAAAGAACAAAAGGAAAAAAAAAAAAGAAGGAAAAAAAGAGAGGACTTCCATCCTGTCTCAGGGAGGCATCTTATCCTGATGTAAGCAGGTAGAGCCACACCGCTCTCTCAGGTGGGCATGAAGTACCTGTGCACAGCAGAGCCCGGGCTGCAAAGGCCACCAAGAGATGGTTTGCAGTGAAGGCACCAAGACAGCAGCGCTGCCTGGCCTCACGGGAGTCATTTTATTGTGAAACTATGCGCACTGCACCCAAAGCTGGTGCCAGCAGTGTTTGCATCTGGCCCAAGTTAGAATAACTTTAATAATGGAAACGTCAAAGGTGGAATTTCAGCACCTAAAATTCGTATATCTGCAGCCATGTTTAGAGATGCCTTGGTTGACTAGCTGACCTGGTTCTCTGAGCACTCACAAACCCCAAAGCCTTAGAGCTCAGTACCATAGAAAATCCCTGTGCTTTAGTTTCAAGCACTTAATCACAAAAAATATGGCCAAAACATTGGGAACAGTTAGCACGGTGGCTTGTAGCTCATCTTTCCTTTCTGAACATGAGGGCTCCCCATGCACAGGAGTACAGTGGTCACAGATGGGGAAAAGAGACAAAGTCTTCTCATCTGCCCATCAAGGACTGCTCTTCTGGGTGGTTTTAGCTGCTGTCCATGCAGTCGTTGTTGTCTCATTCCTAGGGCTGCTTCCAGAGCCAGCAGGCAGCTCAGGGAGGGGGAGGTAAAGCAACGACACGGTTCCTCGTGGGAGACAGGAGGGAGGACAGCTTCTCCACTGCCTGTTTACAAACAGAAAGGCTGGTTTGGAAATCCAAAATAGCTATGGAAACTTTTATTTCATCTTACACCTAAAAAAACCCCAACCCTATGAAGCTCAGGCTTTATTCTCAGTGAAGTTTCTTGCACAACCATTAAAAATGTGGGCTGTTTGCACCCGTAAGCAACAAATCTGCTTTAGCTACTTGTGCAAACTGATTGTAAGTGAGGATTTGCTTCACTCAGGGGGTCTGTGTCTCATCCAGTGGAGGAGAGGGACTACTGGGGAGGAGATGAGCATGCCAGCCCTGCAGCCATCTGCACCTCATGGAGCCACCTCACCAGGACAGCATGGTCATGAGAGAAACAGCGCTGAATGCTGGAGGAGAGTCAGCAGCACCAAATATTTTTTATTGGCAAGCTCAGTATATTTCAACCAGGTTCGGGAGCATTGCAGAAAAGCCTCCTGGAACAGATCCCACCCTGCTGTCATGTTTCTGTAGGGTTATGGGGCTGACGTCAGTATATGACGAGCTGATCCATCACTCAGGGTTTTTACCCAGAGAAATCGGGAACTAACTTGCTGCACAGCACCAACCACTAATTTTAGTAACAGCTAACTCAACATGGCATGAACAAAATGAATTATTTCATTTTCTGAGATCTATTGACTCAAAATACTTCTTGAGGAAAATGTTGCATGGATGTCTTGTAGACACTCACACTTCCAGCATTTTAAACTGCAGCACCTCTACTCAGTTTCCAAGGATAATGTCATATGTGCTGTTTCTCCCATTTATGCCTAGATCCATGACAAATGTGAATAAGTGCTTTCACCTTGGTCTTCAGACACTCTATCTGCAAAACAAAATCCCACCGATTTAATCTGTGCTGTCTTTCTCTGGCCACCACCCGCTGACTCACCCCTGCAGCCCTGTCCTGAGGGACACATCAACACTATGGTTTTGTCTTTCCTTTTGGGAGTGATCGCTGTGCTCCACTTACAGACTGTTTTCCTCGGGCTTTTTTATTTTTCACTTATTCCTCAGGTTTCCCTCCCTTTGGAGCTTGTCCGTTCGTGTTCTCGGACCGCAGGCTGGAAGCAGAGATGGGCTGTCCGATGCTCACTTTGAGGGTAGTTTCCCCTGGACGTTCAGAGTATCGGGGGTTTCTGAACAAGGTTTTCCAGAAGCAGACCCAGGACGTGAAGTTTCAGGCTCACATCCACTTCTGTGTCTTGTCCAGTCTCACAAACAGTATTCTGTAATTAACCCTAACCTAGTGAATTCCAAACATTCAAGCTTGAGTAGAAAATAACTGGATTCAGTATTAAAGGATCATGGTAGCTTTATAACCCCCCTGAATATTTAAAACATCTGGAATCTGGAGTACCTCAGTGCTCAGGGCTTTGGCTTTTATTCCATCAATTAGTGGAGATTAACTCAACTAAGTAAGGCGAGTTGGATTTCCTCCCCACTGTGTCACAAGGACTGCTGGATCCCAACAGGTCTTCTTCCCATGACCAGACATGATTGGCCATCACACACAAAGGCTATTACTTTATATATCTGTATTGATTTTATTTATTTATTTATTTATTTATTTATTTATTTATTTATTTTACCTTTCAAGAAGTTTGGGGGAGAGTATACTCTTTTTGCCATAGCCAGCTATGGCTTCTAGGAGTGTATCTGCATTTCTACAAAGGTAGGGAATCATTTTTCTGTGGAGGTGACTGTCTGCTGGCCACACACTAGCTTGTTTTAAATATGTCCTTTAGCACCTGTGCAGCCAGCTCACCTTGGCAGAGCTTAGAGTAAGGTCTCAGAGCTGAGACTTTCTTCCACTGCAAATCTGCAACCTCGTCCTTGGGTGCAGGGACATGTTTACAGAGCTGTGGTCTCTGCGGGGGGTTACACTGTCCATCTGCTCTGTTGTCACTAGGACTCAAAACGGGGTAAAACCAAAAGCAAGGGTCTTTATCTGTATTTCCAAAGCTTGAAAAACCTGGAGGTACAGAGCAATTTTTGTTTTGGTGTCACTGTGCTGGGGCACCTGTGAGGTGGTGCTTGGTAGCAAGAATCATTTTCATTTCTCTACAGACCCTGGCACCTGAGCTGAGAGCCAATGCATTTTAAGATGGATTTGAGCAGGGCAGACACTTCTGTCTCAACTCCCTCCACACTCCCTGGGACTGGGCATGGCATTGCTGGAAGGTGACAGAAATGTCCTGACATTTTAAGAGTTTGTTCCTGCCCCCTTTTGTTCCGACTGCCAGGCACATCCTCTAACTTTGGAAGAAAAATGCAGCCTGGCACACCACCTTCCTGATTTCTGCTCCCTGGGTTTTGTTGTAGGAAGTCTGGAGGTGTCATGGCTCTGGAGGCTGCTGCACAGCATTGGAAACCCATTGCAGGGACAGAGAAACATCCAGGTGAAGGCATGGCAACATCAGCGTTAAACAAGGCATCCTAAAATCTGTTTCAAAAAACAACTGCAGACTATATAGTGTACAATATTTTCTTTTAAAGTTAGAGTAATAAAGAGGGAGGAAAAAAAAAGACAAACTGGCTACACAGCAGCTTTTATAAAGTGGATTAGCTCAGTCCAGCCCTAAGCCAGTGCTTTTTCTTTCCTGCAGGCTCTTAATTCTGGGGTTCTTCCCCAGCCATCCATAATATGTTGTTAATGACTCCTGTTCTTTGTAAAATGAGGAAAAAAAGGATGCTGGTACCTCATTGTTCCCATTTTCATGATTCTACAGGCACAACCTCCCTCAGCAGTGAGGTCTTCCTTGGCTTTTATCATCCAAGATTACCCTAGCACTGATGAGTTAACCAGATCTGACAAGATCACAGCACAGGGCAGTATACCTGCAGGTAAAACAAAGGTCGAATTGGAGTCATTTTCTCACAGTCTGGAGCACATAAATGTTCAACTCTGAGAGGTTTTTCAGCAGCAAGGGGAGACTGGTAGCCCAATAGTCACAGTTGAGCATATTTGATGGAGGACAGCTTGGATCCCTTCTGCAGGCTGCTGGAAGCCCCGTCTGAGCGCGTTTACAAAACACCACCAGCACAAACCCTGGCAAATTTGTACTGGCAAATGAGTTAGTGGCTAAGATAATTTAGCAACCAGCTGTTGGATGCAGGAGAAGCAAGCACAAAGCCATGTCCTTCTTGTAACTCAAAAAGCAGTGAGACGTTGTCTGAACAGTTGAAAACTGCAGGGTCCACCGTGACCCACTGTTATGGGAAGCAGTTGCCTGTACTGCTAGGATGAGTGTTGCTCTCCCTGCCTGACTTGTTCCCCCCAGAGCCACTCGGGACTAACGCACTCTGGTTGGATCACATATCTTCAGAGGAGGACCCAGCCTTCATTATCGACTTCTCTTGCTCTTGGTTATTTTACACTCTTTGTCCCCATTTGTGTTCCCTCAAAGAACAACTCCATTGTGTTTATCCTTGCTAATGTCCATTAATGCTAATGGACAGTTTATTTCCTACTGAGAGTCCTTCAGTAAGGAGCTCTCTCATTTAATTTTCTCTCCCAGCTATCATATCTATGTTTGCACAATGGAAGAATGGTTTTAAATAGCCATGCAAAAGGGAAAAGTCACCCAGTTACACTAAGTTTAGTAATGTAAGCCCCTTTTCTCTCCCTTGCTGGGAGCACTGGGAAGTCAGAGGTGTAACACTGTCGTGTCACCAAGTTCTTTACAGAGCACCTGGCTATCGTCCTTTCTATCTCTAACATGCCTCACCTCCCTTTTAGCTCACCAAGTCACCAATAAACTCTTTTGAGCCTGGATGGCAGCTGTTTTGGGCCAGTCTGGTGCTGGGCAGAGGCTGACAGTGCAACATTTGTGGTTTGCCATGGCTGCACTATGGAGCAACAGGATTTGAGGACAGCCAGGTGTGCCATGGCCATGCAAACAGCACATACACTGGCAAGCTTAACATGGTTTTTCTGGAGTTTTTTCTGTGACTTCCCATCAATCTTGGGTATGATTTTCTGAGCTCTTCCTTTCAGCTGCAGACTTTGTCATTCATGGAAACATACTGCAAATTTGCAAGACCTATTTTCTTGAGCCAAAAGCTGAATGCAGATAAGCATCTGCCACATTCACAAGTGCCCAGTCACAGCAGGAACAACAGCACTGTAAAGACTGGGACCCATCTGAACCCCCAATATGTCTTCGGGCTTGGGGGAGGAATGCCTGCATCGCAGGCAGGGACACCAGAGCTCAGCAGAAACTCTGGTACTCAGCGGTGCTAGGGGGGGAAGCACAGCCTTCCTGAAATTGGAGTCATCCCCTGGGAGTACGAGAACTGCCTAACAGAGACCACAAGTGTAGGAAGGTGGGGGTTTTTTACCCCTTTACTAGGCTCTGCAGAGCCATCAAGCCTGCCTGAGCGGAGCGGTTGGTGTGCTCCTTCGCAGGCAGGGCTGCCTGCAGTCTTGCAAAAACTCTTCAGTCTTGGAAGACGGACAATATAAAGCCAAGCTAGTTGCTGCAGTATGCTCTGTCTACCTCATCTTTATCTTTCCTACCACTTTCTCTAACGTAGAGAGGTGAGACTTCCTCATATGACTGGTTGGATTATTATTTATTAGCACATGTAGGGCACTAGCACTTTGGGGTGCCCCATCCCAGGGCTTTGGGAGGTGTGCCAGCACTGTGAAGGCAGTCCCTACCCCAAACAGCCCGTGCTATAAAACACAGGGCAATGGGTAGATAAAGCAAGGAGATTGGGAGGCTGCAAGAGAAACCAGTGAGACAGGTTTGGGCGGCACGTCAGGCAGTAATCTCAGCACACCAGTGTAATTTCTGGGGGAGTCGTGCTGGTAAAAGAGTGATTTGAGAGAGGTTAGCTTAGGGCTGTTTCTAATGGGGGCTCCCCTGTAGTGAGAGACAGTCTGGGAGGGAAGCAGCAAACTGCTGGAAAATGTGCTGGGCTCTGCCGCATTGGAGCGGACCTGGCAGTACAGTAGCGTCTGAGAAACAAGATGCTCTGAAGGCCATGGAAGCCAAGGCAAGTAGATACAAGCAAATTCCCATACAGTGTCCTGCCTAATGCATCTTTTTTCACTCCAAGGGTCCAGAGTGTCTGACTCCAGCAATCTGCAGGGCTGTAGCATTGACCGCAGTTTCCCCCTCCCTCTCTCCTTTAATTTTCCTTCCTTCCTTTGTGCAAATAAAGCAAATGCACTGGGAATTCTTTTGAAGACAGTTTGGTTGGGGTTTGCACTGGAATTTCATAAGGAAGCTTACGAGACATTATAAGACGTCTTTAGAAAAAGACTCTTTGAAGCTTTTATCTTAATGCATTTACTTCTAGAATACACAGACTTTGCATTCAAGAAAAGCACTTTACAGGGAGAAAATTAAATACATAATGACTTGCAGGAGACCAGGAGACTATATCCTGAGGAGTTTTACTGTGGGCTAGCACCACGGAAATTAAAACACTCGCATACTCTTGACCTTGATTTTGGCGTTTCTGTTTCATGACACAAAACAATCGAGTTAGGAATATTTTATTATTGTCCCCTACAAATGAACTAGAAGCAGAATGTTGTAGATCAGTATCACTCATAATAGTGTAGTTGGTAGAAAATTCTGTTTCAATATTTCACTTCAATTATAAGAGCTCATGTTGCCTTAGGTGAGTGTGGTAAAAAAAAAAATCACATAATAACAGGTTATTGTGCAATGGACTGTAAAACCATCAGACAAGGGTGTAAGCTTTTTTTTTTTTTTTTTTTTTTTTAAGTGAAAACCAACTGAATAAAGTGCCTGAAGTATTTTTCTGTTATTTTCTGGCATTCTCCTGAGTGGTTACTTTCTACTACATGCTGAAGACATGCTGTAACTTCAGTTAGCAAAATACTGTTGACTTACATGAAAAAAAGAAAATGATTATGTACAATTGGATGACTCACATCAGTTAGGAAGGCAGGAAACTTCAAAGACAATGTATTCTTCTGACAATAGCATACATCAAAAGGAGATAGTGAACACTGAGGCACATGTTTCATGGAGAAGGTGGCGACTGAGAGGGCTGGTGCTGTTTTCCTTATGCTGGTGTAAATAGAGCAGTGCAGCAGCACTGGCATGATCTCAGTTAAAATTTTATTAAATGATGAAGTGGTCTCTAGAAAGGAGGAGACTGCGTTATATTGTTCTAAGGCACCTTTATGCCTGTGTATCCATGGCCACAGTGGTACAGCGCACCTAGCTGAACCCGTTTCACCAGACCACAACCAACCTGAAGAGCAGATGTTGGCATAAGGCATCCTTGAGATCTTCTCTGCAGCTGTGAACAGATGAGGATGTTTAGTTCTTCTTGCAAGGCTGTTTTGGAGAGCAAATGGACAAGTGTGGGCTCTGACAGCCAGATAGTTACATACAAAAGATGCTGGAAAAAACTATGGCTTCAAGGAGCTGCTTGGTAGATGCAGGGCTACACATAAAATTAAGTGACTTAAAAAAGTGTGCTGCTGTGGAATTATAATTCAGTGCAGGCATCGCACTGCCCAGCTTTTGATTGTCTATGGATATTTCACCTGTACAGCACTGGCAATATTGCTATAGGAATTATGTGTTTGTTCTTGTCATGCTATCACTTTAGCCTAGAGCAAAGCATGATGACTTTGAGGTTATGGGAAATAGTTACCAAGGCAGATCATGGGTCAGGTCATCTCCCTTTGTCTCTGTTAGGAGAAATGTGTCCAGATCTGCTGGGAAATAAAGGGAGCCAAGGTTGAGCTCAGGTCTCAAAGGAGGTGATCCCTCCAGGCTGCCTACCCAAAGAACAACCTGTAGTCATGCAACAAGGCCTGGAGTAAATGGGTTTAGTAGAAATACAGAATTAAAAGAATCTGCTGGTTTGCAATTGCACAGAATAGTACAATAATAATATGAATTTGCCATGGAATTAATTACACATTATAGTTCCGTGCTAATTTGTGTTTCATAAAATAAAGAAAGTAGCACTGAGGCAACAGCTCTGTCTCCTTTGAGTCACTACTTCAGCTATTACATATCTGAATATTGTGAATCAGAAATTGCATTGGGATTTAGGGCTTTAAAAAAAACTGGTGTTTCCATATCTAATTGCTGTCATGCCAGACTTACTCTTCTCGTTGGAACATGTTTCTTGAGGTCTTGCTTTAACATCTGTACAACCAGTTCCTATGCAAAATCTTGTATTATAAATAAAACATGTAATATATAAAAATATATATGTATGTGTGTGTGTGTGGACCTACATGCGTACATATAGGTTTTGCTACCTTGCAAAGTCCCAAATACTTTTAGAGACAGACTACTTTGCTTTGGTGGTGTACGCTGCACGCAGGCAACTCTATAATGAAGGAGGGTGGTGAGTCCTGCAGCTCTCTGTGTCGGTCTCTGCGCAGGCACAACTCCTGCCTGCTGAAGGGGATGATTGCACATAGACTGCTGCTCCCTGAGTGGAAATAAGAAGTCAGACAACACAGCACCTGCTTCCTATCAACTGATACCTGCCATCACTAATCTCCGCTGCACCCCCCCAGCCCTCTTCACGACCTGTTTTATTTTTCTGTTAATGTTTCTCACCTGATGTTCAGATTCACTCCTGTGATAGCATCACAGCACCTCACCTCTGATACTCGCCACGCAGCTGTCGGCAGCTAAACCAGCCCTGCCAGACAGCTTATAGCTAGTGGAGAGAACCAGCTACCTTCTGAGCACATTTCTGGCTTTTCTATTTCAGACATCTACTTGAGGATGAGATGTGCCACAGCCCAGTCTGCCTTGCCTACACTGACTAGCTCCCCATGGTAGATGAATGGAGCCAATAGCAGTGAGTGTTAGCTAAGATGAAAAAGTCTACTTTTATCTAGCTGAATATCCTGCTGGATATTTAACCCTCTGCTACTGAATTGTATTGATTTTCCCTGCTAGATTCTTTCTTATCTGAATTTTTATAAATGGCTTCTCAATGCCAGATTTACTTTGCTTTTGATGGGTATACTTTTACCTTCCAGTGGCAGAATACTCTTTGGACAGCCTGTGACTATGAAAGTCCTCTGTCTCACCATTGAAAGAGACAGCAATAGCTAACTTGCCTGTACAGCAAAACGCTCCCATAAATAGCAAGCTTATTTGGTAAAGGGTGGTTTTGTTAGGCAGGGAAGGGAAAGACATTTCAAGGCAATTTTGTATCACTAGATATTTAGGTTCAGAAATATCTTTATCCGCTTTGGGAATGCACTTCCTGTTTTGACTTGCACTCTAAATATATATAATTTTTAAATTACAGGTTTACGTCAAGAGAACAATTTAGTCAAGTATTACTTTCTTTGGAGAACACATCCTTGTTGTTACTCATAAATTATGGCATGCATTCAGGCATAAAGAATGTACGGATCTATTAATCAAAAACCATGATCCACATTACGGGTTCTCTGCAGGAAACAGCTCTGCTGGAAGTGGAGGCAGCTGACAGAAAGCTGGTAAAAGGAACAGCAAAGAAGGTCTGATTTGAGGTGCAGGGAGTTACTGGTTAAGAAGGACACTGCAGGACAAGAGGACATGGCAGAGATTTTGGAGGATCCAGTTCATGCCTTGACGTAGCCTTTCTGCACAGCCTAGACAAGGTGGCCCGTGGTCCGGGTGTGTTTACCCTTCTGAGCAGAGGTCTTCTTATGCTGACAGCTAGGGGAAACAAACCGGTAACCTTACAGGGTGCAGCAAAATCAGCCAGGGTTCAGCGTCATTCTGCCACCCCAGCGGCTGGAAGCCGAAATTTGGCCTTTGCTACTGGGCTGTCTCTGTGCTGCGTTCTTGCTCTAAGCCCTGGACTGCAAAGAACTGAATGGAAAGGTGCCCAGCATTGTGGCATTGAATGTCCTGGCATTCAAACGTTATTTGTTGCATACAATACTTTAAGACTCAGGTTTACTTACTAGGGACCGTGCCTTGGGCATGCCTCCGACCCGCACTTCTTTCAAAGGATAAGTGTTTGCTCGCTGATCTCTGGGCAAGGACAAGGCAGGTCAGGGATGCAGTGATGCAGGGATTTGGTTCAAGGAGCAGCCTGCTGCAGTAAGAGAGGGAAAGGCGCAAAGGGAGTAAGCTATCCTCCAGTTTTAAGTCTATGAGGGTTGCAGCTGAGGAGCAGAAAGGACATAGGTGGCTCAGACACATGGTGGTGATTTTTTTTCCAAAGTTCAGCAGGCAGGAAGAGATCCAAAACTTTGTTCTGAGGTTTTTCTCCAGTCAAAAGTTTGGACATGTTTGTTTCTTAGGGAATTTATCCCAACAGCTTCAATGTATGAACATGAGAAGAATGTCCCACTGAAAGCAATCTTTCCACATGTGTTTTCTGGTGGCTGTTTTACCTCTTGAGGTTTATAATGATCCATTTAGCAATGCGATGTTGTGTCAAGCATCATGTTTGATTGTATTAGCAGAATTACCATGTGTAAAATAACATAATTATACACTCTTCTGAATATTGAATAGGGCATATGGGCATGCAATTCAAAATATCATGCTTGAAAAAATGTGTGTTTGTCTACTATATGAAATACCATAATAAAAGCTGAAATTGTCCCAAGGAACATTCGCTTGTGTTGGTACTATGTCCACCAGCAAAATGACGATGTAAGGCCTCGAACAAAACCTCTGCTTACCTTTGAGGCTGGTAATGGACCCTGGCCATGGCCCTTTGGAGAGATGCCTTTGCTGAACTCCCGTCTTAGTAGCTTCTGCTGTGAGTGATACCCTGCTAACTCAGTGCAAACTTTGAGCCTCTTGATGCAACTCCTTCCATGGAAATCAGCTTACAACTTGCACTAACTGGCCTGGTTGTGTCATTCTGCTGTAGATGCCTTGTGGAAGGGAGATAGGTTTCACTTACAACATTTTATGAGATAAAAATCTGAGAACCTCTCCTCCCCCCAACACACACACACAGAGTCGCATTTGATCTAACATAGGTGCCGACGTGTTTCAGTATCATGTTGGCCAATGTCACATGTGTAAGCTTTTGATGGAATTTGTGTGTTCCTCGTGACAAACCCAAATGCTCACTTCCATGGTGTACATCCCTAACCCTCAGCCTTTCCCTAATTTTGGAGCAATCTGCACATCCTACACAAACCTGCCCCAAGGAATATTTGGTTCCCAGTATAGAGGATAACAACATCTGTTTATGACCACTGTGGTAAAGAGAAATTGCCATAAGAGCTTGGCAATGAGTTTTGAGTTTTCCCCATTAAGCTGATTCAGCAAAGCTAAAATGAAATGGCCTGTCAGAGCATGCCAAGGGGAACCATTTACTGCTCAGAGAGCTTGCAAAGTGTCTCTTTGTTTGTTTTCCCCAATATCTCAACCCCAAAGCTTTCAGGACCACGATAAACAACGCCTCATTATGTTTATGTAAAAGAAATTTAAATTACTGTGCATAGCTATCAGTCACTGGCCAGGCCTCAGCCCAAAATGATGTTGGCTGAAGAAATCTTTGCAGTGAATGTATCCACCCTCTTGCTCCACAGCGCTGTGAAATCTCTGAACCAGGGTCAGGGTGTCACTGGTAGGGCAGGATGTGCCGAGACCCTTGCTGAGCCCACCCACATTGCAGCAGCCTTGCGGCTAGAAGATCCCCCAGCTTCCTCCACTTACTTAATCTTTCTCATATCATTATATATCCCCTTCAGAGCCAAGTTCCAAAAACAGTGCCCATCCTTTTCCTTTTCAAGTTGGTAATGTTCTTTTGTCCGACATACACACATGCACGCACACACACACACTCAAAATGATTCCAGCTGTTGCAAATTATAGCACAGAAAATACTTAAAAAAAAAAAAAAAAGAGAGAGAAAGAAAAAGTGAATGGAAGATCAGCACACAATCCAGAGAGTGAGGGAGTAAATGTTTCTCATTAGTGATTAGATCTTTCACATATTTTCCTGCATACTTGTGTTCCTTGGTTAGTTCCTTGCTCTCAGTTGACTTGGGTTGGACTGGAACACTGCAGATCGTCTTTTAAGAGCCTTGATCTTCTGTGAGGACATCTTGATTGCTTCTTTTGTTTGAAAATTGAATTTTGTGAACTCTCATCTTGCCTGGAAAGGACATTTAGATCCACATCTTTGGCCTGAATCTTGGCTTAGTTCGGTAACATTCGTAGCAGCAGCAATGTCTGTGTTAAAGGCCAGCACAAAAGCCTCTTGCCAAGTCTCAAAAGTATAAGTGATGCTTAAAAGTTACCTGAGACTTTTGCAAGTCTAAATAGTATCAGTCCCAACTATTTTTCCTTGGGACAGATTCAGGTTTGTATTAAGATATTTCATACGTAGGACAAATGTTTCTTTTCTCTAAGTACGTCAGTTAACAAAGAGGTCAAAGAAACGTGGTTCTTGAGTATTCAAAAATATTACAGCTGCCAGGGAAAATAAATTCATTCTTATCTTGTTGAATTGTTTTACTCCCACATGATGGCAAGTTTTCTGATACCATTGATCTGTTTGAAATGTGTTATGGATTTCTACATCTAATAATAAGCACCCTAAGTGTTGAATACCAGATGGGATAGAAGCAGACCTGGTACAGGCCTACCAGAGAGGAAAACATGTCATTCACAAAATATGAAATCCATACCTAATGACAGTTGTTTGCATTATTGGTCCCCAGCCTTCAAACCTGCATTTTGTTCATTGAAATATCTCGTCTGACAGGCTGACTTGTGCTGATGCTCAGGCAATATTGCAAACAGTAAAATAAAGCCAAGTGTGAGGAATATATTAGAACTGTTGCCAAACTCTGCTGAGATAAAACTGCTAAAATTAACAAGTGCATTGTTTTCCTCGAAAACTTTATCTGTCCTGAAAATAAAGACAGTCATGTTTAAACCTATAGGCTTGGGCCAATTTCTAATCTCATTTACACTAATGTAATTGACATCAGAAGTTGGCTCGTGGTGTGCTTACACTACATCTTGGTGCTATTAGCAGTAACTACAATAGAACTGGGGGCAATTTTTGAGTATGTTCAACTTTACATTGTATCTCCATGACAATGTCTTTTAGCAAGTGAGCCATTTCTTCTAACTGTCGGCATGGAAAGGTGTAGATCAAATTAACCCCCACCCAGAAAGAAGCTAACAGATATCGCAGCTGAATTTTAAAATATTCCATTGGCTGAAGCTTTCCTTTGCAAGAAACATTGCTCTGTCTGTAAGTAATTTTTGCTTCAACCACAAAGAATACATTGGTACACAGAAAATTTCTTTCAGGAATGGCTAGTTAACCTAGCAATTTAAAACTGCTCTGAGTGCAGAGTGTGGGAACAGTAAATAACCTTGGTTTCTGCTTTTCTAAATCTGTTACAGGAAAGCTCCATGATCTATTAACTCCTTAGTCCATGCATAACACTGGGGTTCTGTGGAGACAAGACTGAGGGCTTCTCATATCTTCTCCCAATGCCCTACTCCAAGCCCAGATACAAAGGCCAGGCAAACAAACAATGGACTCGGGCTACACA
This sequence comes from Aramus guarauna, assembly GCA_013400195.1. NCBI lineage: Eukaryota > Metazoa > Chordata > Aves > Gruiformes > Aramidae > Aramus > Aramus guarauna. Next base: position 30,325 of record VXBL01004967.1, read on the forward strand.
TGCCAGAGGGTCCCAGTCTGCTTGTGTGCAATCTGGCAGGAGTTTTTTGATGATATTGCAATAAAGACTTAGGAAAACAATGTAATGGTTGAGGCTGAAGACCAAATAACCTGGGAAACCAGACCTTTTTAAAACATCACCCAACTTGCTGTACATTTATTATACCTGCCAGCCTAATGTTAGGCATCCGGCAGCATCTCCAGCAGCATTGCAAGGCAGTAAGTTCAGGGTTCTGTGGATGCAGAAAGATAATTTGGCTTCTCTCCATGTTTGCACACATTTAAATGTTCATGCACATTTATGTGGACTCGTTTACCAACGGGCCCAGCAGAGAGCACCCCTGCTGATTCACTGCAGAAGTTCACGCCATTCTCACTTACCGGTTTTCATGACATCTCCTAGCCAAATGCCAAACATATTTGGCTCTGTTTTGTTGTGAGGTCTGATGAGATCACAGAAAGGAAAATGCCCTCAAGACATCACAATAGAAATTAACCAAAAGACTTCCTCTTGGGCAAATACTGTAGCAGGCACAAATCAAATATCAGCAACATGCAGATTACAGAAAACCCTTCCAATCCAGTGCTGTCTATGGATCATGACCAGCAGGACAATCCCCATCTGGGTCAAAATCAGCACAGGCATGGAAAAGGGCTTTTTGGAACTGAATGTTAATGCATGGGTTGGCAGATAAGTCTTCAGTCTTTACTTTGAGTCCACGCATTGTGTGCTGGTTGTGGGTTCATTTCATTTAATTTGTTTTGGTTTTGGGGTTTTTTTTAGTTCATTTCACACACAAATCTTTCACATGGAAGTATCCATGACTAGTGCTTTCCCCTGTCACTGTTCAGCCATGAGATGGTCATCTTGTTATCTGCCAGGAGTCATCAACCTGACAAATCACAATCTAGTGGTGACTGAACTTGTCAAATCTCCTGTTTGCACCGTGGCAGCACAACATAGCTGGACCTGAAGCCTTCAGCCACTTGGAAATTTCAGCTAGCAGCAATTAGCATGAGCTACTGCAAACTCAAGCACAAATATTATTTTCATTCTGCGCTGGCTATCAAGCCATATGTATGGTCCTGGGTGCAGGAATCCTAAGCCCTAACTAAGGAATCTGGTAAATACCACCATTTCTTTGGCACAGGTTACTTTCTCTATGTCTCTGTGAAAAGCAGAACTTCCTCAGGAGCAAGCCTTAGGGGAACAAACTCACAAAGGCACTCAGGCCATCGCAGACCTCCCCACTCTTGCTTTTTGCTAAAAGGCACTTTGACCAACCATCCACGTTGAGCTACAGGTAGTCAAAAGAAGCACCAACTGACACAATTCCTTCTCCTGTGGGAAAGGAAGAAAGATGCTGACCCACATGTGGCAGAGTTTGGTCACATCACATAGCGCAGGCAAGCCCAGTATGTGGGTACTGTGGTGGTGAGGGCAGTATAGCAGCCATCAAGAACAGAAAACAGTAAAATAGAGCAGCCCTTCTCACACTTCATGGGTTTTGACGGTGATTGGAGGAATGTCCTTTTTGTGAGAGGAGCGAAAGCCACCTGCTGGTCTGTATATGCAGCCAAGTGCAAGACCTTGCCAAGTACAAGACCTTGCCTTCTGTAAGACACGCGTGTTACCATTAGAGACCTCACTGACTCCCATGAGAGGGGCCCAACCCATGGTCCCATGCGGTGCTAGCTGGGAGGATCTGGGATGCAGCACCAGGCTCAGCAGCCAAGCAGGCTGGCCAAGCTGCTGGGAAAGGGCAGCACTAAAGGTAGACGGGAGCACGGCACGGAGGAAGGGTGACAGCACCAGTGGGGAAACAGATTTTGTGGGAAAATTTTTTATGAGGAAATCCAACACATTTGAGAGACAGTATGGTGAATGGAGAAGAGAAAACAGAGTTAGAAGTAAGACAAAGCTTGTGAGCGCAGGAGGTTGGACCTTCTCCTGTGCTTGTGGTCTGAGATAAAGAGAAGGAATGACTGTGTGCACTGGCTGGCTGAGACAGCAGGAGGTGAGATGTGAATCTCCATGAGCATTATCCAAGCACCAACACAACCATAAATAAGCCACAGCTTTAAAAAAAAAAATCTCCTGACTGTAGAAGGTAATTTGGGTGCTGCGTTTAAAAGCCCAACCTCCTGCTGCCAAACAACATTCATGGGCATGGAAGAGGAGGTGTGCCTCGCACCTTTCCCTAGGGAAGGCATAGGTCAGCTCTCCAAGCCCTGTGCAGAAACCTCTTGGATTAAAGGTCTATGATTTAGCAGTGTGAACATCCTCCTTTCTCTATCAGGGACAAATACCACTCAATTTATCTGCAGAAGTGAGGATCTTCAGTGCCCTCACAGCACTGTGCAAGGCCGCCGGTCCAGCACACCGCTGTGCACACATGCCTGCCGCTGCCTCCAGCCATAAACGTCACCCAGCATTTCTCCCCCAGTGCTAATTAATCTGGGATGCGCATCCGATCCCACAAATGGCGAGCATATATCAACAGGTATCCTGTTTCTCTGATCAGAGCTATTTTCTTTATCCCCCAAAAGACCAAGCAATCCCACGAGTTGAAAGCTGCTCTGTTATTAAATACTTAACAGCAAGATCCAGCTCCTATGGCTGTCACACTGGCCCAAAAAGCCTCCAAATGTTCAACAGTGCAAAAATGTTCTGCTGTTTCCCTCCCCTGACATAATATCTTGGCAACATCTGCAAGAAAGTTATAAGTTTGCAATGCAAAACTAGGTCAGGATTGTCAAGACACAGAAGCTTAAAGTTAAGGTGCTACTTCTATCTGTGAGTCTCACAGTGATGAGCCTGCATTTAAAAAAGGAATGTGCATTATGAAGTTAACGTTAAAAAAATCACAAAATCCTTCCCATATTTTGGTAATCAGTTCATTTTGTAGGAGACCTGCCTTTAGATCCCTATTTTGTTTTTTTGACACCTAGTCCTCAGATTTAGAATTAAATGCTGCTTTGAATTAAATATTGAATGACAAGAATGGCATTCTCACTTAATTAACTGCTAGCCAACGCAATTCAGTAAAGGAAGGCCCATTGCAGAAGTATCAATCTTGCTGCTGCAAGCTGCAAACACCTTACCTTTAATATTGCCATATTTCCTTGGACATAGTACAGTCTAAATCTAGGGGATAAATCCTTTCTATATGGCAGCAACTCCTTCCATTTCTGTTAAAAATTGTAGTATCATGATTTATGATGTGGAGGCACTAGCAAGCCCCACCACTGAATTTGTGATGATCTAGTCAGTAAGGATATTATATTTAATGTGCCTTTAGATATATTGCCTGGGATATTGTGAAAAATACCTGACATTAAATTATCCTCTATTTCTTACAGCCTTCCTTCACCTCTCCCTCTTCCCCATAATGTGATGCAAGGCACATGTCAATACAATAATGGGGCACTGAAGTAAAAAAGACATCCATCATGCATTTGGCCAGATGGCATATTTCTGAACAATAATGTGTTTGCTAAAAATTGCAGGTTTTAAACCAATCAGATTGTGAATTGGGGTAAAATTAAATGAATAATTTTGAACAGAAATGGAAGTTAGAGAGAGAAGATCAGAAAAGTTGAAGTTTTTTGTTCTGATGCTATTAAAATGAAAGAATATTTTTCTTTCAAAAAACTCATTTTGAAAGCCAGCAAGACTATTTTTAAAAGGTCTTATCTCATGAAAAGTAAATGAAGTGCCTCATATTGGGTCAAATAAAATGTTTGTTTTATCAAACTGGGTTTTTTTTCTGAATTATGCAGTTTTGCAACTATATCAACTATGTAATTATTTAAATTGAAATACTCCTACTCTGATCTATAAAAGTACAGACCAAGACTAATTTCTTTAATACGCACCCACTTACTTTGGAATAATATCAAAGTATCTGGACTAGTATCCAAAGATTTGATCAACATCAGAGCATAAAATGCAGTTTTATGCACTCTAGCTAAGGCAATGAAAAGGTAGTTATAATTAAATCCTTCCTTTGAGCGATATTTTTTTTTATTGAATACTTTTTGAAAACAGGAAGCTAGACAAGAAACAGGAACTTGAAATTATTACATCTCATGCAAGACTGATTGTTAAACAAATGCATAATTCTTTTCATTATTGTTAAGAGAGCTGATGAAAACTTTCCTTCATCGATTCAAACAATCTGTACACCATGGCTGAAATTCAAGGGATGTGTCTTGGTACTGTTGATACGGTGATAAATGATGTGCTGGGTCCTCGTGGCTGCCTTGCCATTGGGTAGAAGACACAGGCTGGTGCTGGGCACAAATGCAATGCAGTCCATGGCAGAATGACCCAGGAGGTGACTGCAGATGGAGCTCAAGGTGACTTGGAGCACAACCCTTGCTGGGCTGAGAGATGTGCCAAGGTGCTGTCCCATTTGCTGCTACTGATGGCAGGTGACATCTCTTGGGCACCCCTCCAGCTCTGACTGGACAACTTTGTGTTTCGTTTTGGTGAGGCATATGTGGCCAAGCCTTCCCTGCTGCCTCTGAGATGCATGTGGGTTCTGGGCTCCAGCTCCCGAGGCAAGCTTCCATGTGTTTCTCGCTCCTGTGGCAGCTCTTGAAAGCTCCTGAGCAGTTGGGATGCTGTGGTCCCCCAGCTCCCATGTGCCATCCCTCTGATCGCAAGCTGGGTGGTGTCCATGCTGAGCTTTTCATCCCAGCCTTGGGAGGGGGAAAGGACTGTTTTCAGAGCTGTAAGAGAAAACAAACAAACAAAAAGCATGGTTGACTATAAATACAGCTGAAACTGATATCAGGAAGAGCAAAGCAATAATAATTGCAGAGAAAAATCCACCAGCAACCCTTCTATGTGAGGCAACCTGGGTGCTATTTGGGTCTTGCACCTAGCTGATGCCTTCTTGTTCAGCCTTTGCCCAGTATAACCACAGCACCATCCTGTTTCCTAGAGTCCTGGTATGTTTTTTAAACCCCTGTTCTCTGGTGCTGAACCTGAGGTTGTTGCAGCTAGCACTGCCGTTATGGCCCGACAGCCACTCGAATGTCCCCAGGGGCTCCAAACCTCGTGGCAGCCAGCTTTGCCAGTATTGGCAGTGAAATCAGGGAACGCAGCTTACGTACTACTGTGTACTAGTAATGAGGGTTCGAAACAAGTGTTTAAATACCAGACATGGTGCTTGTGGTTTTATACTCATTTGCAGGGATACCTCTTTTCAAACTGCTAAGGCTACTGCAGCTGCTCTAAGACCACATACCTTATGAATATTATGGTCTTCTCTTGTGAAAGACTGGAAAACCTTCAACATATTTTTTTCCCTTGGCAGAGGGTCTGTCTCAAAAGCATTTCATGTCAAGATATTGCTGAAGGAATATATTTGGATTGTGTCTCTGATGTCATAGGCTACAGTGATAACCATCATATTCGTGATATATCTTGAAATAGGGAAATACCAGGAAACATTACACATACTGCATTCATCAAATGCATTACTACGATCTGCCTGGTCAAAGCAGCAATATTTGGTGTATAAAACAATACTTAAAGACTGTTTTCATTTTAGATTTTCATTCTCCCTCAAACGGTCAGAAATACTGTGTGTGTGCAATGAAAGCCTGTGTTAAATTAAGCTTAGAATGCATCAGTGTGAGGAGTCATATTTATTCACTTTGGATCACTAAATCAAGTTGAATTCTAGTCTGTGATGTAATAACTTTTTTCTCCTTATTAAATGATAATAAAACACTGAGTATTTTACTCTTTCCATATAGTTATGTCAAGCAACTTTGTTTACAACAAAGAAGAAACAGAAATAGATGCAAACTTTGAGACCACAACAGAAAGCCCCTCTAATTTCAAGAGATATTACTAGCAGACATCAAACAGACATATAGAATTACCAGTCTATAGAAATGATGAGCATCATCTCTCTGTTGTGAAAAGTGGCCTCCAGTCTAAGAATTTCATCCAGAAATAGAATGAGTTTGAATTACTAATCGCATTTAGGTTTCTGCAATGTAACCAGCCAGCTAATCCTATTATTCCTTTTTTTACATACAACCCCACTGAACTGAAGTTCCCCACTGCAAACACACACTTTTATTTTCCTCTGTGGGAGTCCTTTAGAGGAGAAGAGTCTGATACAGGTTTTTTAAGTTTTGCGCGTTTTGGCAGCATGTGATAATCTGTTGGGCAGGTTGGCTCAAGACCCTGTCAAAGGCACTCATCATCGTTGTCTAACGATGTCTGTCAGTGTTTTCCAGAAGAGGATGTCCACTTCTTTTGTTACAGTCCTTCAACCTCAGAGACTTGGATTCTTTTGACACAAGCAGTGACTCAAGGGAATCTGAATCAGTCACAAGCAATCTGATGTTCAGCTTCATCTCCTGACTCCCAGTTGCTCTACTTCAGTCAGCTTTAAACAATTCCTCTCCTTTCCCAGAGTCTCTTGCCAGCTGTTGCCACGCTAGGTTTAAAATGAGCTATGGATTTCTGGCTCTTAATCATTCTTTGGTTCCTTCAATAATGCCTTGATACTACAGAAAGTCCTAAACTTTGTTATTCTTTTTCTTTTTCTCTTTATTAGCAATATTTCTGGCAGTCTAGAAGGCCATTTCTCTTGTCTTTTCTGCTGGTTACAGACATTAATCTTGGCTGCACTTTCTAATATTTCATCTTTCCTCCCTTTTTCTCCAGGTTCTCCTCTGCCATTTACTGCCTGCACTAATGAGGGGGTGGCTCTTGGGAGGGACCTGGGTTTACCCTCCAGCTCTCTGGGACATTCCAGTGAGTGCTGTTCAGCTGCCATGGGCTGGGTTTTATGTAGAAGAGCTCAGAGTACCCAGGCCAAGTGGGAGCCTGGCAAGCCCCAGCAGGTCCCTCTGGCTGCAGGACTGCAGGCCAGGACTCTGGGATGCTCTGCAGAATAAACCTGCTGCAGAGTTTATATACAGGCTAGCACTTGACCCATCAGATGTGATAGCTGAAACTACAGGCATTGGACGGGGAAGTTCCTGTCTCGTTCGTTTGTCTTCATTGCACTTTTCAGTAGTTTGGTACCGAGAGCCTTTTATCCTGCCCCTCCCACTCAGAAAAATACACAGCATCAAATATGGCTGGTGTCTCTGGGTCCCCTCACCCAGGGAGCTGATGGAGCCCAGAGCTGAGCACCCACGAGGTGACAGCTGAAGGAGCAGGTACTCCCAGCCCCCAAACCATTTTTTTCCAAAGCTGCATTGCTGGGCAGGGAAAGGATCTCCTGGGAGATAAGGGTTCACCACAACAGGTCCATCAGATGTCCCATGTGCCAAGGCACCAATGTCAAGTGTTTAGATTTGTGGCACCTGCTCTGCTGGATTTGCAGCTGGAGGCCAATCAACGCTGGCTTTTGGGCCCAGAGGTGCAGCTCCCTAAATTCTTTACAGTGCCTAATCCTTCTTAAACTCTGCTGAAATTATCTGCAGCTATGTCCCTAATGTATGGACCTCGGATCTCAGGCTTTCTGTTAGTCTGCATATTTGGTCTGTGGCTGGTTGGATCACTGGTGGGTTCAGCAGAAGGGGCAGATGCAATTGCCTCCTGAGGCGTGAGGAGCACTGCAGCCTCCACCTCTGACCGCTGATTTTCCTCGTTGTCTGGGCCATGTGCGACATCATCCTGTTCTCTGAGTTAGTGTCCTTCAAAATCTCACAGGGACATGCAGGAGGTCAAGAAAGAGGAAGATCTGAAGTGGAGACCCAGACCAAAAGCAATGATGAGTGATAGGTTTGCAAAAGGCGCAGGACTGAATTAGGTGGAAGGCAGGTAGGAAGACAGGTCACGGGATGGCTTCAGGTGGGGCTGGTACTGTGAGAGCAAGAGAGAAGGACAAGGTGGGCAGCAGCATTTTTGCAGACTGATGAGAGAGAAACATGTGCCAAGAGACACAAGAGCAGGGACTTTTAGCAATCAAGCTGGGAGAGACGGTAATTTAAATCTAATGGATGTAGGGTTAGAGGCAAAGGAACATTAATGTCATTTTTCTAAATCCCAGACTAAGAACCAGATTCCTTGAGAAAGCCTTGGGATTAACTGATAGCACTACACAAAATGCGCAGACATAGCTTACATTTTTCTCAGGCTTTAACTACCTTAATATTTCAGATAATAGGGGGATGTCAGAAAAATTTAAACACCCAGAAGCCTTTGGAATTTGAAAAGCTCTCCCAGTACTTAATTAGAGCTAGTTGTTGAATCTGGAAAACGATTTCATTATGGCCTCTCCTTTTTTCATTGCTTCTTTCACCTGCTGTGCTCCACACCAGAGTTCACACCGTTTTGTGGGAGCCATGGGATCCCCTCTGCTGGGAAAGACCACCAAGTCCAGCATCTTATCTTTTGCCAAAAGTTTCAAGGAAGGTATGTTCTTCTCCAGAACTGCAGCATACTGGATCGGCTAGGCTAGGCTAGCTGCAGGACATGGCTGTCAAACCCCATGCCTGCCCTCTGCAACCTGGAGCTTTCCTACCCAATCAGTCATAACTACGAACATTACAGAACTCAGCAGCTTAGTATGTCCCATGAAGACAGTTAACACCCTGTGAGATTGATTTTAGTCCCAAGTTCATCCCCAGGTCTTTCTGGGGAGAAATGGGACCAAAAATAAACAAAGCAACAGCCACCATTTTATGCCACATGATGTTTTTTCAGTTAAATCATAACACTTCAGGATACTGTTTTGCTTTAGTTACCATTTCTCTTTCTTAAGTGGAAGAATAACAAGGAGAATATCTCAGTAATTTTAAAAGCCAACAGCCAGTATCAGAAGCCTCAAATTAAATGTTCTTTTCTCCTTTTTTATGCATAGGATATTGCAAAAAGGGAAGAGTGGTGCTCCTAATTGGAGCAAATAGGACCCAAAGGGCATGCAATGATAATATTTGACAAAGTAAATTTCTGCTTTCCAAACACCTGTAGTCATTGATTTCCCTGTAAAAACCACAGGATTCAAGAAAGCTCAATATATCTGCAAGACCATTCATGGACGAGCCCGCAGGAGGTGAGGGGGCTGTGAACACAGACTGAACTGCTGACGTATCAAGTAGGCAGCTCATGCCAGCTGCTTCCTTCTGCCATAGGAGTCCTTATCCTGCCCGTGTGCCCTGGAGAAGGCTGCGGAGAGGATGTAAGAGGAGCAGAGCTGCTGCTCCTGACAAGCCACAACTATAACTCCAAGGAAAAGTTAACAGGTAAGTCAATGGAGTGCTGTCTTTTACGCTGTGCTTTGTACAGCAGAGGGTACCTGAGGCTTCTTATCAGCAGGTCATTTCAAACAGTGACTACAGCTCCAGATGCCATCCCACCCATCATGACTCTTGAGACAGGACAGCTGTCCCTCAGGATGACTGTTGCCCTAGAGGTTTTCCTGATCCTTGGAACAGGGGTTGCATGTTTAAAATTCATAATACTCCTCCTCACTTCTCCCCCTGGGGATTTCAGAGTCCACTGGCCTGTGAGTACCTGTACTGATGGGGATCTTCAGCTGTCTGCAGTCTTTTGCATATTTATACCACACATGTCTTCATCCTTCTCTGCTGCAAGCATACTAGCTGTACCATCCCTCTCTTTCCCAGCAAATGTTAGGAGGCCCACAGAGATGCTTTCTGCAGTCACACGTGAACATCCTGAGTGGCTGATAACCTCATTTTACTTCAGTGTTAGGTTCCTTTTCCATCTCTGCCTGCCATTCCTGAAGCTACTCTGTCACTGCCTTTAGTGGCAATCAAATCCTTTGTGCGTTATTTTCTGCAGCCCCACACAGATCCACCAGCACCTGGGGCAGAGGCAGACCCTGCCCTGCCAGAGCTCGTGATGGGGCTGGGTCCTGTGTCGAGCCTGGCTCAGGTTACCTCTCTGCAGTGGGATTTGTATGACCTAAGTGTAGAGCATCAGCCTAGAGGTCTTCAGCCAAGATCATCTCCTTTAGCTCCATTTAAGAGTGCTGGGGAAGGACAGGTGCCCGTATAGTATAACTCAACTTATCTCATTTATGTGTCTGCTTTAGGATGGAATGAATTGTGCCCCAGATTCACTGACTACAGATACTCAGACTGTGGTGACCAGCTCAGATAAAGATGTCTACAAGACTGCCAGAGGAACTGCACCCTGTGAGACAAGTTGCTCTGAAAGTGTGTGGTTAACTCAGCAATCTCCCAAGACAGGTCTTTTTCTGTTTTAGTTTATATGAGCTCAAGGCAGGTTGATAATAAATTGAAATATATTCTTAAGTTAAATAAGAATACTCATGCAACACATGGCACCAGGTTGAACTAAACTGGTGCATATTCTTATGTAGATAAGGTATGTGATGATATGTTTGATCTGTTCATTATGAACAACTGATTAGACTGAAGTAACCTTTTGCAATTAACAAAAATATACTTGAGACATGCAAAAGAGTTCTCTCCCCTAAGACTGACACAGTATCAATGCCAGTCTGTCCAGGTGGTCAATCTCATAATTAGCCAAGGATTTTCTCATGTTGTTTTTCCCCCCCTTCTTTGTTTTTTAAACTTTCTTGATCTGGAGAAGTTCACCCCCCACATATTATTCACAGTTCAAAACTGGAACTACATCATGTAGCCCAGAAATGCCCCATTCGTCTCTGGACTGACACTTCTCCAGCCAGGAGGGCAACAAGGAGCAGTCATTCTGGCCATAAATCCTATACATAGATAGCAGCTTAGATAAAAATCAAGGACTGGAGGATTTTAGAAAATGTTAAATGTTTTCTTTACAGGCCACACTGATGTCACCAGACGTGCAGTTTCTGAGGACAAATCAAGCTAATTCAAGGCTTAGAGGAGAGTGTAGTGCTGTTTTAGAAAAAAAGTCTATTAGCCTGAAAGCTTGTAGAATCTCCCTTGCTGTGACAGTTCAGGTCAAATCGAGGTGACTTAGCTATAAAATGAGAATGATGCACCTGATGAAACATATAAAAGACATTGATCTGTGTGAACTCCCACCTTGGTGTATTGAGTTCACAGAGCAGCACACAATAGTGAAGAGATCTGAAAGGACTGTGTTCACACAGTGGCACAGATGCCCTTTCAAAGAACAGGCTGTCAACTGGCTAAAACGTGAGAATTGTGCTGAAAGACCAAATTCTGAAAGGCATCTCCATTGCCCTAGCCAGGCAGGCTGAATCCGCTCTCCCCATGGCTGCCCCTGGAGCCGCTCTCACCATCCTCGGCAAACACTGAACACAACCCTCTGTCCAAAGTTCAGTGTTTTCACGCCTTCTGCTGCTCTGAAAACTCAAAAGCAATAGTCAGGGCTGTTTCAGGCCTTCAGACATGGAGGGCAGCAGCAACAAGGCACAGGGCTGGCAGCAGCATGATGAAAATCTTGACTGCACATTAGAATTCCTATAAAAACAAGCCTCTGGGGAATAATCTCATTATAGGTAACTATAGCCTCATTATCTCACTATATAAGTTTACTCCTGTAGTATTACCTCACTAGTTTCTTGTGTGCTGTGAACCTGTTGTTTCTCTCATGATCTTTTGCCTTACACTCCAATTATAAGTGGTTTTTGGGCAGGCACTATCTTGTGAAAATGTTTGTCTGTAGGGACCTGCTTTGCAGCAAGGCCTTGGAAGTACTGCTGTATTATAAGCAGAAAACAGCCATCCTGCCCTTTCTGAGAAGTCCTGGGCTCTGAAGGTGCCCGGTCAAACTGTGAAGGGCTCCTTGCTGAAGGGACCTCGTGCACAGGCTACAGAGGTGGCAGTGGACGTGAATGAAAACAACATGGGTTTCCAAGCAGTAGGCTATACCACAGAGATATGGGCAATAATAAATGGATCAAGCTGGTAAGTGGATGTGGCAAAAAGATGTGTGAGGAAAAGCTTGAACCTGACAAAAGAGGCAGCCAGCAGGGAGATTGCCAAAGTCTCAGTGCCATGGATGCATAGGCAGTGACAGATCTGCAAGATGTCTCCAACATCACCTTCCATAACTGTAACTAGAGAGACAGGTAGAGATGTGGAGTTTATTTCTGAGGGAGATTCAACCTATTTTTTAATCTGCAACAGAAAAAAGTATGTGTCTAAGGACTTCAAGAAGAGAGGAAGAAGGAACAGTATGGAAGGAGCCAAACACTGTGAGGAACTTAGTGGACGTGTGACTGAGATTCCTTCTCAGAGGATTAAGAGAAGGATAGCTTCCCACCCTATTAAAAAAAAATTGCCATCATCACCATCCCACTGAAAGATTTTTGCTTTGAGGAATATGATCTATAAAAATGAGCATTGCCCAAGGATAGGTTTTCTTCCTTCTTTTTTATCACTAGAGACCTCAAATAAACTAAGGCAAAGAGCACAGTCCATAACTCAGTCTAATATGTTGAATCTCCCTCAGAGATAAAGTCCACATTTCTATTTGTCTTTCTAGTTACAGTTATGGAAGATGATGTTGGAGACATCTTGTGGATCTGTCTCTGTGCCTGGAAACATCACTAAGTTATCCCCTAAACCAGACCTATAAAAACAGACAGTCCTCGAGGGCAAGCAGTCCAGGAGATAGTCTTCCTGGAAAAGACATTTTTATGCTACCAAGAATGATCATAAACACACTTATTAAATGCAAGGCTAAACGTGTCTTAATTTTCTCCAGGTTCTAGATAACAGGATTGGTCTTAATTAAAGGGAAAAGTAGACGGAGCCAAGAAGTATGGAGAGCTGATCTGTGCGCAGCCTGCTAGGCAGAATAACAGCACCAGCTCACCTGCAGGCACGGCAGGGACCTGGCAGTGATGACAGCCCAGACGCTGTGTAGCAGTAGGGGCATTCCCGTAATAAACATACTCCACATAATGACATACTAGGCCTACCTAAATGTCATTTCAGGCAATGCATGCACAACCTGGCACAGACCAGCACACATACATACCAGCAGAGGGAATCAGCTAGATCCCAAAGGTGTGGGAAACTTTTCCAAGCACCCTCATACTAGAGTTCATGTCAGGAGGAAGAGGCATGCTAAAACTAATGATGGTCCTTCCCCTCATGGCTCCTTACTCAGGGGCATCTAGGCTGCAGCAAACTGAGAACTAGCCCATCAAGAGGGAACGAAGATCATCAGTTCCTGAAGTGGGCATTTCTTACTGTCACTGGCCAAGCAAGAAGCTAGAAAAGACTCTCAAGTGTCATTGCTAGGGGTACCAAAGAATAGGTTTCCGTTTGAAAGTGTATTTATAATATAAGGCTATTGAAAAAGGCTTGTGGCAGCAAAATCTAAATGTTTCATTAATGAAAGAACAGCAGATGAATAATCACAATAAAAGTGTCTGTTACCATGGGACAGGGAAATAGAAACACAATGGGCACTTGATGAGTGGCGATTAGTCTGGCTCCACAGACTATTTGGGAAATGGAGAAAAAGAATGGATTGTATTAAAAGCCAAAGTCAAAAGACACATTTGGGAAGCCTGGGTCAAAGAAATTAAGGATGGCTACACAAAAATGAGATGCTGTCTCTGTGGATCTATGGTTGAAGTGAAACTTTTAAGTGCAAGTCACGTCTATGAGCCTGTAATTACAGGGTGTCAGGCATCACAGGGATGCAGAGGGGCTGAACTCAGACTATGCATACCTCCCACATGGTGTTTTCTGATTCTGTGCAATTGTTCAACCTTATTGTTTTCTTGATACATCCCCTAAAGCCTGCCTAGATATCCCCAACTCAGAAATTGCTATGACACTCACTGCCCGAGGGGGATTCAGTTAGCTGATGCAGCACTATCTTGTCCCATGTTTAGTCTCATGCAGCAGCATGGCTGGCTTACTGCTCCAGGAGTGACTAGAGTCCTTCTGAGGTCTCCCTGCATGAAGTGGGACCTCCTGAGCTAGTGACAGCCAAGGAAGAAGCAAGGAAAAGGAGATGGATGTGAAAGTGCCAAGTCACACCTGGATCACACATGCTGACACAACTGGGAAAATCCAAGCTAGGACCATGAATATGGAAGAAGAGACAAATACTAAAGCTAATGCACCTCTTTGGGGAGGCAGGTGATCATCAGCAGAGTGGGCACAGCCAGGGGACCACAGCTCCAGAAGCTCTGAGGAGCTTTCATGGGCATGGTGGACACAGTTCAGGGCTGGACTGTCTCTTGTCATTTTGTTTGGTTATCCCTGCATCAGCCATGGAGCATCTGCTGAACTGTGACACTGGCTTTGGAGGAAAAGCCACAGCAATACAAGGTCTCATTTCAGGGCATACAGTGCTGCATTGTGAGGATAAGAAAGCTATGGGATGGGAGCAAAAACAAATGGAAAGAGGCAGAATGGGTAATACCATCATTTGATAAAAAATGTCTGTTAATTCTATATGGGATTGTAATTAAAGATGGCAGAGCCATCCTGCCTGAAGTGCTATGTAAAAAATACATTGAAAGAAACCCAGGAAGATCATTTGCCTAAGAAAAGGGGCAGAGACATTTTATACTACTTCAAAGAAAAGGGACACTGAAGAAAATGTTAAAGCTTTTCCAAGTACACAGTCAATTCAAGTGAAACTCTCCATATTAGCAGCACAGGAAAAAAAACAAAGTCCTTTCTCTCTACAGTAATAGATTTGTTCAAGCTGCTAAGGAATTGCATACCCCCCTCCAATGTACTTGAGATTATATTTTCATGACCCGACCTGGTTTCGGCAGGGATAGAGTTAATTTTCTTCCTAGCAGCTGGTATAGTGCTGTGTTTTTGATTTAGGATGAGAGTAACATTGACAACACACTGATGTTTTAGTTGTTGCCAAGCAGTCAAGGACTTTTCAGCTTCTCACACTGACCTGCCAGCCAGAAGGTGGGGGGTGCCCAAGAAGCTGAGAGGGGACATGGCCAGGACAGCTGACACAAACTGGCCAGAGGGATATTGCATACTGTATGACGTCATGCTCAGTATATAACTGGGGGATCGACCGGGAGGCAGGGTGGCTCAGGAGCTAGCTGAGCATCAGCTTCGGTTAGTGAGCAATTATGCTGGGCATCACTTGTTTTTATATTTTATTATTGTTATTATTACTGTTATTCCTTTTCTGTCCTATTAAACTGTCTTTGTCTCTGCTAAAGGAGTAGCTGCTGCCCATGCATTCACACACCATTCATGGTGTCATGCACACACACTTATTCTTGAGCGTACTTCTTCCTTCTTCTGGCTCAACCCTAGATCTCCTGCAGCAGAGTCTTGGGCATTGATTTTATCAAATAATTAATGTAATTGAAAGGTGCAGCAGCAGGATCAGCCCGGGCTGGGTGCCTCCATAGAGAGGGACCCGGAACAAAGAAATCCTGGTGCAATTATCCCCTTGGGTCCCATACACCTGTCCCTCACACACTGTCCATGCCTCCGTTAGTCCAATGGTGATTTTGAGTCTGGAGTCTTCTAACACCTAATTGGATTCTTCTTCTGTGTCCAGACAGACAGGCTCTTATCTTGTTGGCTTGCAGTTTCCACAGTTTCCCCTGAAGGTTGGAGCCTCCTTATCTTCTGGTTTACACTCCTTGTACACCTGCTCTTGCTGGCAGAACGTGGAGAACTGAAGAATCCCAGACTTGGGAAAAACACTACTGAGACATGAGTGTGATATCAAAATACTTTCCCGTACTAAAAGACAACACAGCACTGTACTAGCTGTTAGGAAAACTACTGGGAAAAATTACTGAGAAAAACACCTCTATCGCAGCCTAAAGGCTTCAGCAAATCTAGCTACTCATGCTAAGTAAAGCTCAGCAAACAGCACAAATCAAACTCTATTATAAACCTAAGTAATTTATTCTAATTAAAACCTACTTATTTATGTTAAACAACTAATATCCCTCAACAGTCTCAACCCACGAGTTTTACCTTTTTTCTTTCAATTCTTTCCCCCATCATACTTTGTGTGTGTGTGTGTGTGTGTGTGTGTGGACAGTGAGTGAACCGTTGTGGTTGCTTTAGCCACCTGCCAGGTTAAACCGTGACATGACCTTTGGCTAAGATAAGTAGAAAAAGAAGATATCCAGAAAAATTCTCTCAGTAGATATGGTAGTGATACAGTGATGTATAACAATGGGCCACACTCTACTGGGAATGACTGGGATTTCTTATTAATGGAATACACCCAATTATCAATTCTGTGGGAAACAAAGTCTAACCAACAAAGACATTGCTAAAGTATGCAGCAGATGCTGATCGATACAGGACTATACAGCACTGATCCAAGCATGGATTATCACCAATAGTGGGCTAGAAACTGGCAGCATCTGCTTGATGAGAAAAACAAGTTTAGGTCAAGTAAACACAGACATTTTTTAGAATTTGTAGAAAAGAAAAACAGCCCAAGAAAAGATAAAATATAAGGAGACTCAACCTGAAACTTATGATTTAACCCCTAATGGAACACTTCATTTTGGGGTATTTAATCCCTCAAAATCTACTTTTGTTTCTTTTTGAAGTTCATGGATAAAAAAAGTTTCTGATGAAAAGAATAAACAAAGTTCTGTTTGAAACATCAAACCAAGAAGTTCTTCATCTTGTCTCCTGAAGGACATCATAGAGTGTCAGAAAGAAAACTCTCTTCAAGAACAAAAGTACTTCTTAATTAATTTACCTGATCTAAATTCATCAAACCTTTCATCTCTCTAAACCTCATCTTTAGAACAAAAGTCCTGTATGTAAAGAAAAAAACCCTCCACGCTAGTTAACCCATGCTGACATTTTGTCCAACAGAAAAGTGATAAATAGGATTTACTCTTTATAAAAAACTCATGCCGGAGAAGCTGTAGATACATATAAAAGAAGAGATGGGACAACAAAGTTATGAGAATGCCCTGGGGGGAAAGGCTTCCACAGGAGGGAACATGGGCTGCAGGCGGCAGCAGCCTGGGGGCCACCCGAGGTGTGAATCCCCCCGTACTGGGTGCCTCCCAGGCAGAACCTCTCTTCTCAGCGCCAGGGAGCAGATGCACACAGGCACGGCAGCCGTGTTGCCTGCAGACACACCGGAGGCAATAGCTGTGTCAGGCAGGGAAAGCTGGTGCTCAGCTTTTGGCTTTAGCGCTCTTCAAGAGCAGTGGCACTGCTGTCTCTGTGCAGGTCCCTGGGAGATGATCGATTATAAGCAAGAAGTCTGTGGTGGCTGTGGGTTTTTATTTTTGTTGTGTTTGACTGGGAAGGTATGGGGACCTTTAGAGGGCTCCGGCTAATGCCAGGCTTTATCCAGGGACACATACTGAGGGAAACTGGTCTCTGGAGCTCCGTGAATTACTTCTGTGGTTTCCTCATCTCCATGTGATGTATGGACCACTCACCCCTGTCCTGAGCCCCTCCTGTTCTCCTCAAAGGTAAACAGATGGCAGCATGGCAGCTCCAGCACTAGTTCTCCTGCAAATCCAGGGGAAATGCTGGGATTCACAGGGACACGCAAGGTCCACTCCTCCTCCTGGGTTCAGGTGGATCTCCACAGGCTCAGGATTTGGTGTTTCACATTACATGTGAGGGCTATTTTCATCCTCCTGAGGAAGTCTTTATTCTCGTCATGCTGGTTACAGACCCATTCGGAGTAAGGAGTGTAAGCTGATCTCTGAGCTCTCGGTGCAGGCAGTGCTTAATCACATCCCATTCTAAAAGGAACCATCTGACATCAAGATTTGGATGATAAGGATATGGGACACATTAGTCACGGAAGAGCTGACATACATAGACCAACAACAACAAGGAGATTACCTTGATAGAGCTGCCCTTCTCAGCATATGGGGACGAGGAGAACTGTTAATACCTAAAAATCAGAGACTTAATTCCTTTTGATTCTGCTAATGTGTCCCTGCCCTTTGCTATATGAGAACATCACCCTCTGCAGCAGATGCATACCATAAAAGCATAAAAAGCATAAGAAAGCTGCTGTAAGAGTGTATAGATCATTGTCCCAACTCACAATGTCCTGCCTTTCAAACATTTTTGGTTTCATTATTAAAGATAATTGTATTCTTGGCTGTTTGCAAATGAACATTGAAAAATCTGTACCCTACGCCCTATCACATATGAAAAGTGTGATAGTTCTTAGATGAGCAGTAAAAGTCTTAATCCAGCAAAGTGCTCAACAGCATGCCCAGAGTGAAGCATGTGAGTAGTCACAGCAAAATCTATTGGCAGGATGAATTAGGACCAGGTTAATAAGCCTGGCTGTGCCAAGGCAGGACCTGGAGCAGGAGATGGGCAGGACCTGTCACTGGGCAGCTCCACCACCTGGGGCAGGATCCATCCTGGGTTTCCCACCTCACATCAGCCCAGAGCAGGAAGAACAGTGTCACTGGGACATCAGCCTAAGACATAGATACAGTCTCCCTGCATTTGTACTGAAGCTAAAAGCCACAGAACGAATCTGTTAGTGACCCCCTGTACGGTGACCTCGGAATGTGAGCTTGGGTCTGGAGAGCTATATTGACACCTACAGCTGTGCCAAAGGGGACACATGTGTAGAAAGTCCCTCTCAGCACAAATTAGGTCATATTCACTTCTCACACAGGCAGAGCTCCATTCTGTGGTGCACTGCGGTATTTGTGAGGCATCAGCCATCTGCCAAACCCTCTGAACCCCCCTTTCTCACTGCCATGGTCCTCTGTGGGTATATAGCACACCAATAACATCTCCCACATCACCGAGTTGCCAGAGGTTAAACTCACGCTGTTGTGCTTGGAGATCCAGCAATATGGGTAAGACATTAAAGAATTGATTTTTATACTTTCCTGTATGCTTTCAGTTCTGTCCACAGCACATTGCTTTGTTTGCTTTCTATTACTTGAAAATTGTGTCTCTTTTGGAAAGTTGAAGGCATCTCCAGAAGGTGACAAGATCATTACTGACCATTCAGGTAATTTCTGACACCACATCTGCCCTCCACTACCTGTGTACCAATACACTGGGTTCAAAATATCAGTCCCCTCTGTGCGCACCAGAAATCAAACACAGCCCCTATTTCTAGAGATCAGGGCTTCCCTGTCCCTTGCTTTCGTTGCAATGGAGAACGTGACAGGCTATAGCAAGACCCAGGCTTGCAGAGACGCCATGCAGGAGGTGCCTGAGCTGGGTGGGTGCTTGCCGGGCGACCATCCCAGCTGCAGGAGGGTCGCTCTCCGGCTGGGAGTGGATGTGAGACAGCAGCTATGGCATGTGCAGCTACTCTTCACTTGCAGCTGAACATTAAGGGCCGGATTTGGAGGCTTAAAGAACCCATAGTGCCAGCAAAGGCAAGAAATGTGAATTAAGACATCAGAGTCTAGCCTCAGCTTTAAGGAGGGCGGATTAATGGTCATGGAGGAAATATCACCGTGCACGAAGTGCGTAACATCCAAGGCATGGTCTGTAAGATAGAGCAGCTCTCTGCGCTGATGACCGCTGCCTCAGGGAACCAGAGGACGGACCTCAGGCCAGCGGAGCTAGGCAGCTAAAGGCTGGTGCAGGAGCTCAAGACAACAGCTCTAAAGGAGCAAAGTGAAGGTGACAGGAGTGATAAATATGTGGGACTAAGTGATGCAACCAATTTGAGAAAATTCTCTTAAACTGCCCAAAGGCACTCCCCCAAAAACCATATACGAGGTGACCTGAACATGTATCCTTTTGCCTACTGTCAGGGGTGCTCTCCGAGGGCCAGCATGGCTTGGAAAAGATGGGATCTCCTGAGAAGTCTTAGAGGCAGGAGGGAAGTGATCCCACCATGGTGATACTTCAGGGGAGGAGAGAGCTGTTTCTCCTTTCAAAGAAAATTTATCAGCTCAGTACAAGAACTTTTGTTTTCGTTTTTCCTAAAGAATCCAATGCATATTGCCCTTCCCTTTTTCCTTGGTGATGGAGAAGCGACATTTCCCCAGACCTCTGCATCAATCCTGATAACAACACTTTGAAATTCATGAACCAGCCATTACAGCCATAAACTTTGCTCTTCCACCTTCTAAGAATATTTTAAGATGCAAATACTCCAGATAGCCAAAGGTGTCAGGACCCAGAAAGCAGCAGGAGTTCTGTAAAATGCAACATGTCCTGCATTTGTAAAAGTTACCTTAAAACCACGAGGGAAACGACCCATCAGAGACCTTGGTGCAGTTAGTGCCTGTACAGGAACCTCAAAGCAAACTGATCATGTCTTGGCAGGTACCTGAACTGCAGACTCTAGTGTATAAAAACAATCTTAAATTAGACACTGACATGTAGAGTATTTGATTTTAATTTTTTTAGAGGAACTGATTTTGAAAGTCTGATTTTGAAAGTCTGATCAATAATATTGTGAGCATTTTTCCACTGATATTTCATTTTTAAATTGAGGTGAATATCTTGCATAAATTGTCATAGAAAAATGCTTTCAGTGAATGAATGACAAGCATTAGCAAAAAAGTTTGGCAAAATTTTACTTACTCTTCCACAAAAAGAAAAGATTATAATTTTTTCCATAAAAAATGTGCTGAAATAAATATTGACCCCCCCACCCCTTTTTACCATGCTCAATATCCAGCAACGAATTAACTTAATAGTACACAGGACATTCCTGAAATAGGCATTAGATGCCTGGAGATCTCAGTAGCTTTCTGCTAGCAATGCTAACTCTCACAGTATTTAATGCTTTTTTTTCTAAATTCCCAGATCCTGAATTTATGTAATTAATTGAGAATATTTGTTTTTTCAGGCCCTCAAAGTCATCAAAATCTGGAAATCTTGCAGCTGAAAAAGTATGAAAGCAGAAGGCAAGAGTAAACAATATAAAAGTTAGCAATGCTAAAAATCTCATGAGTTTTGGGTGCAGCTCCTGATTTCTGATTCCTGGGCCCTTGACAGAACTTGCTAGGTCCGGGAAACACAACTATACTGTGCTAGCCAATATCAAAGTCTCTGCGTCCAGAGTATGGATATGCTTTTGTTTCATCTCCAGAAGAAAGTTACATGAAAGCCGGGTTTGCTTGGACCCTGCAGCTTGTTAAGCAGGGGATAAGTCTGGACCAAAGCAGAAGATGATGAGTGATGCCTGCACAGCAGGAACCTGCTCCAGCCCAAAAGCTGGCCAACGCACAAGCATTTTCTTTTCCACATCATTCCTTCTGCAGCTAAACATTTAAAAGCATTAAACTGATTTTTTGTCCTCTGAACTACCCAAGAACTTCAGGCTATGGGATTATTCTGGTCATGAGTGTGTTTCTTCTGTCTTGCTACACACACGCACGCACACACACAGAGCACAGATGCCTAAATAGCCTCATTCATAACAAGGGCATCACATTTCAAAGACAAGCGAGGCCCAGATGATTTTTTTTTTTTTAATTCAATTCCCCTCTGTGCGCCTGTCTCGGGTGCTTATATGAATTAAGCCCCTAATCTTCTGAGTTTTGCCCACCATATGTTATTAGAGCAATTGGTTTTGCAGGGATATCTTTGATTTCATTAAAATAGCCGGTGGTCAGAACTGTTCTGTTAGGACTCTTACTGACTGAGATGGGCTGTTCCTTCATTGTACCTCCTTAGTGCAAATCCTTCAAACCCTGTAGGCAGGAGATACAGCCCATTGTCCGGTAACATCCCTGCTCCAAAGCCACCTAGCAGCTGGGGGGAGAGCAGCAAGTCGCACATGCTATGAAAATGAAATGAAAAATGAGATGGAAAAGCAGTGCAAGATGCTCCTTGGGGGGATGCCACACCAGCGGAGCCACTGACCACCCCAGGGTCCAACCTTGCTGTCCCCCATCCCACCCCTCACGCTTCCCTTTGTGTGGGGCAGCTGCACACCAGCAGCTTGGCCAGACTGACGTTGGGAGCACGCTCATGCCCTGTGCTGGGGACAGGCACTTTAGCTAACAAACAGCTTTGCGTGACCAGGAGTAAAATGGTTTTAGTGAAAAAAGTTTTGGAGAAACTGCGATGCTGCACTTTATTCCACAAAGTTTATAGTTCCTCACCTCTGGCCCCGCTTAATGCTATAATTACTCTCTTAAATTTCTCTTTATTCAACGTCGCCCAGCCTGTCTTCTTTTGTTACCATTTATTTAACTAAAACAGGCAGAGGCTGATATTGAAGGCAGGCATGGAGCCAGCATGTTAAAACCCGCTTTTAATTTAAGGTTCGGGGGCTAGTTTCCTAGCCATTACCACATTTCAGAGAAAATGAATTTTCTTTCTCTCTGTCAAGTGACAGCTGATCTAGATCTAATTAGGGTCAGTTTCACCTAAAGATGAGTCATTTACATTCTGAATATATGGCTTCCAAATTATCGTTTTGGTTTAACATCAGACATGAGCAAACCCATGCGTATCTTTTTTAGATGGCACTGAAGATAAAAATCAATGGATTTTCTTCCACAAATACCTTTCCCAGAAAAACGATGGCAGCTGGATGAAGAAAAAAAGATACAGTTCAGGATAAGGACAAATAAGATTAAGGGTAATTGCAGAATGTAGTTTTCTGAACTGCAGAAAAAGAGGCCTTTTTGAGACATACCGGAAAAAAATAAAAGCTCGGAATGTTCAAGCATTTAAAGGTAAATTCTGGTTATGCAGGGCCATAGATCTTTTTTGGAGCATAATAAGGATGGCTATTGGCACACCGGAATGACTAAAGAAACAAAACAGATTGCAATGGAAGCAACTGGGGGGGGGGGAAATAATTATTTAATACGACACTGCAATTCTTTAGCAGTATTGGCAAATTCTAAGCCCAGTTAGGAGAAAAAGTCTTCTTGCTAAACATGCCAAAATCCCATCCCCTTTTCAGCTGGGAGTCATTTGTGTAATCAGTATGTCTTGTAGCAATACTAAAAGAACAAAACTCAATAATACAGCATCTTGTAGCCTTACTTTGCCAGGGAAGCCTTGAAAACATGAATTTCTGTCATCACTCTAATTTATAGTCTGCACCTCTCTTTGGCCTCCATTTGCGCGTGCTTCCACCGTATGTTTCACTGGATGACCAAGAATTAGCACTGGAGACACACATCTCCTGTCCTCTGCTCTGAGACCTGGCCTGTTACCAGGATAACGCCAAGGCATTCGGCTGAGGCTAATGCAGATGGCTGAGACATAAGCACTTTAGTGTTAGGACTCTTCTTTTAAGAGCCAATAATATGTAAAATAACGTTGTTATTTTGTGTTTTAAGTAACTTTGCCAGCAGAGGAACTATTGTTTTGTCAGTATGGGCTTCCTCAGAGGAGGCGTTATCAGTAAGTGCAGACAACACCAACTCTCTGCTGCTCAGTGGGATTAAGCAAAGCAGACTTCTGCTATCAGCAAGGGGAAGCCGAGTTATTTAGGGCAGCCTATAAATCAGTCAAACACCAGGAGCATCTGGCATCAGTAGGACTCTGAAGACTTTGTTCCCACTGTGGAACAGCAGCACAAGTCTGCCGGGTTAAGAGCATCTTACGTATGTGAGCTCTTAGCACTGAGATGAATTTTTCTTTTCACCTTAAAAAAGGGCTTATAATCATTACCACTTGTTTTGGTGGGGATTCAAAGGAGCAGAATGAATTGCAAAACTCAGAGATGCAATGGAACTGTTTGTTGTTTTACAACAAAATAGTGATAGTCCAGGGTTGTATTTCCTACATAATTTTAAATCACTACATCACTCACCACACACAGTCCCTGCACAGCAAAACGTCAATGATGTACACAACTTGTGTTGAAGACACGGCAGTGAAACTGTGGGGTGTGCCTACATGCAGCTCAGGATCAGGAACAAACTCATCAAGCCAAAATCGCTTATCCCAAGAACACAGATAGTTTTCAGCTCCTCTATTTGAACCTTTACCAAACTGTAATAGAAAACCAGGGGAAACAACTATTTTGATCAAAGCTTAAAATGTTCAGCCCCATATCTGAAAACGGACGATGGGCATTTCCACCTCCGACAGCCATATGGCAGTGGGAGAAGAGAGCCCACGTAAGCGCCCAGGTGGCTCAGAGAGCAGCAGTGTGGTTTCCAGGGCAGAGGAAGGGACGCACAGTAGTCTAATTGAAGCCTTCTGAGAGTGAATGGCTGTGGAAATTTAGTTATGGTTTTCAGCAGGATGGTTATCTCACTTTAATCAACTGCAAGCAATCACTGTCTAAACTAGCCTCTGTTAACTTTGCATGCAGTTTCCGTTCACAACAACCAAACTCCTGCTTGGAGCCTCAGCTAATTTGAGTCAGCCATACTTCAGTAACAATAATTTCAACATTATGTCACAACTTACCCGAGAACAAAAAGTTCACCCCATGCCAAACTCATCCCTGGTTTACCACTAAACTCCATGAAGTTATTCCAGCCATGGACTTGGCACAGAAGTGGTTTAAGTTTCCAGTCTGATCCTATTTATCGCTATGTCTGATATTCTGTTTCACATATATTGAGTGCTTCTCTCTTTGATCTTGTGAGCTGTTTATTTTATATCTGCCTTGTTATTGTGGTTCTTATTTACAAGCTGCAGCCTGGCATTGTAGTAATTGCACGTACACATGCCCAGGCATACACAGATGCACAGACCAGATCATTGCTGGACTTGATCAACTTTTACTTCTAAGAACTTTTCCGTCTTCTTTCACAAGTATTGTCTACCTCAGACAAGCACTGCAGTTTATAGAAACATTGTTTAAGAAACCAGATATGAGACTTAAATACTGCATCTTGAGCTAAGGCATGGCTGCAAATGCAGAGAGTCAGCTTCAGACAGTGTTTTCAACGCGGGTGTGCAAATAGCTTGTCTACACAGCCTATATAGCACACTGAGAGATTTTGTCAAACAGAAAAAGCAAAAAGCTGTTTTAGAGAAAAGGACCCCCCCAAAAGAAAGAGAGAGAGAGACAAAAGCCTGAGACTAAAACATTAGCAGGATGCAAGAACTGAAACCATTTAAAATCTCATAAACAACCAAAAAAAAAAAAAAAGCAAATTTCTAAGGGCAATAGCTCTTTAACTGATGGCTTCATAATAATGAACTATGACAAAAGTTTGTAATTAGATGGTGCCTTTCATCTGAGAGATTCATCAGCTCTTAGCAATTACTTGCTATTAATTTGACACCAGTTCTTCTCATAAATGCACAGCTGCTGTGTGCAAAGGAGACGAGATAGGGAAGTGTGTGTCTAGGAACAGCACACGTCTGAACAGCAGTTGCTCAGACGTTTAAGGAAAGCTCACCAGGGCCTAAATGTCTGCCCCTAAGCTGAACCGAAACATCTGCAATCCAAAACTGTTCACTGCTTACTCATTTGTGTTGTTAAAAATGCCCATACTTTCAGGCACCTTCGAACTCCCACTCACTTGCCTAAAACCAGAGTCAGGCATGGAAAGAGCTGTTACAGCTGTGAGGAGTTTAATTGTAATTCAAATATAGCTGGATATCAGAGCAGCTTTTGATCTAGAGGTAAATACAAGCAAGTTGCTTTACCTGACTAAGTACATTTCAGACACGTAGCTGCATGAATGGATAGGAAAGTGCCTTCTCTTCAAAGGATATTAGTGGCATAATGTGTGTGATGAGAACCCAGCAAACTTCACGTGCAAGGACGCACAGCCAGTTAGACTATCATTCAGGCATTTCCTGCATGCCCCATCTTTACGAGATTCCTCGCGGGCATCTTTCTCAGACTCACTCGCGGCTTTCAGTAATGCTCTCTGTGCATGGAAGCCATTAGCATGAGAGGCAATGAGGTCTAGTGTATTATTCGGGGGAGCCAGCGTCTCCCAGAGCACATCCTTGGGCTGCCACTGATTCACTGTGAGATGTTCAGCAAATGCCTTCACCTCCCCGTTTCAGATAATGAGCATCTATGTCAAACAGCTGTCAGCTAACGTTGGTGCAGAGCTTTGATGTTGAACCATGCTAAATAGGCATTGATTTATAGTCACCTCCCCATCAGCTGGGGAAATACAGGGCTGGGATCCCCCGGTAACATAAAACTCCTGAAGCATGGTGCACAGATACCTGAACAACTCGACAAAGATTCGGCTTTGGTCCAGCCGGTCTGGCTCCGGCAGAAACCCTTCGCTCCCATGCACCTGGTTGTAGCAGGGCAAATTCACTGGGAGCCAAGCCCAGGCTGCCTCCGCGGGCGGCTCTGTTCCCTGCCGGAGCAGGAGGATTTCCGGCACCCCAGAGCGTGAAGCATTCAACACGGTGGTTCCAGGTGCTGCCTCCACCCGCTGTCCTCTCTCCCACCCACCAGGGCTGGTGCCAGCACCTCCAGCTTGATTGACTTGAGCTGATTTTGCATTCAGGTATCTTTGCATTGTACTCCAGATCCTGTAGAATGCAGCGTAGTGATACCAAACTGGTCTGACTGGTAACCATCTCCCATCCACCAGCTTTTATTAGTCCTACTACAGGCCACATTGATGTGATACAACTTCCAGACTGTAAGCATGGGGTCTGAGAGTTGCTTGCTTCTCTCTTGTTTTATACTGCATATATCAGACTGTACTTTGAATGAGAAGCAGTGCTGTGTATGGAGCACTAAGCCGTATAGATGTAGAGTCAAGAGAAGAATGGAGGGGGCAAATTAAACACACACTGCCTATCTCTTCTAGACACACGGGACACATTTATCAAATGCAGGGGCACAGGAAGGGACAAAGTAGGACAATGTGTGGTTGTTTTAACAGTGCGCAGCCCAAGCAAACACTGAGGAGCTAACTGAGGTAATGACGGTTATACATATGGATCATTTCACAGTTGATGAGTGCATGCCTCTACCCTGTGGCTGCCTTCAAAACTTTCCTTTTGCTGCTGTGTGTCCATCTACCCCCAAATAACCACACAACAGTATCTTGTGCATGAGGAGCTATGGGGCTGTAGTTGGTTGACCCTCTCTGGGGGCCAGGTGCCCACCAGAGCCGCTCTATCACTCCCCTCGTTCACTGGACAGGGGAGGAAAAGTATTAGGAAAAGCTTTGTGGGTCGAGATAAGGACAGGGAAAGATCACTCATTACGGTCACAAGCAAAACAGACTGAACTTACAGAGAGGAAATTCATCTAATTTATTACTGAACAGAACAGAACAGAGGAATGAGAAATAAAATCAAATCTTAAAACACCTCCCCCCACCCCTCCCATCTTCCTGGGCTCAACTTCATTCCTGGTTTCAAACATCCTCCCCACCAGCGGCACAGGGGGACAGGGAATGGGGGTTACAGTCAGCTGATCCCACATTGTTTCTGCTGCTTCTTCANTGCTCCCGTGCCTGGAGCACCTCCTGCCCCTCCTTCTGCACTGACCTTGGTGTCTGTGGAGTTTCTTACATCTTCTCACTCCTCTCTCCAGCTGCAAAAGCTCTCTCTAACTTTTTTTTCTCCCTCCTTAAATATGTTATCATAGAGGTGCTGATTGGCTTGGCCTTGGCCAGCAGCGGGTCCATCTTGGAGCTGGCTGGCATTGGCTCTGTCAGACACAGGGGAAGCTTCTAGCAGCTTCTCACAGAAGCCACCCCTGTAGCCCCCCGCTACCAAAACCTTGCCATGCAAACCCAAGACAGGGGCAGTTGTCCATAAGCGTAAGACATGATACACGGACTTTCCTTACTGCTCAGTTTTCTGAGACAAGAACTATTTTTCACCAAACTGACATGTTCAGGCTGACCTATTTATGGGAATGTGTTTCCTCAGCTCATCCTCATGTCAGAAACATGTGTGAGTCTCATAACGTTAAAGTGATTAATCAACATCATAGCCAGACTTGACCCTCCATGTATGGTCTTCATTGGCCTGTTGAAGAGCTGGAGGAAGGGGTCACACTTATTGTTAGAACCAGTGTCCTAAAGCCTCAGGCTTGACATGCTGTGTATATGTGTGCAGGTGTTTGACTTTGTCCAGGCTCAGTCCTGAAAGAGCTAAGAAACCTTAGTTGGCTGTTACAGCCATCAGAAGCTATGATCACCTAACACATCATGTGCTTTGCAGCCCTGTGTGCCCCTAATTTAGAACTTGTGATATCTAAAAAAAAATAAATGCTAATCCCAGTTCAGGGAAACAGAGATAGGCACTGTTGGCAAAGGCTGCTGAAAATAGAGAAAGGTCCGCTGATGTCATGTGATGACAGATGCCTGAAAACTCACCATATACCTTGGTGGATCTGTGCCCAGCAGAGTCAGGGGCAAGACCCTGAACCAGAATTTCTGACCTACAGGAAAAACTCGATGCCTTTCCAGATTAACCCACAAAAATTCACAGGCCAGGTTGACAAATGATGATGCCGAACAAAGGGATACAACAAATTCTGTATTGCCCTATAGGAATTTAGTGCTTGTCTCAGGGCTGCACAGGAAGTACCACTACCCACTACAGCTGGGGTAGCAAAGTCCCTCACATGCTGAAGTGGAACTAGTTCTCATCTCTCCCAAGAAAACCCTAATAACCATGATCCAGAGCAACTTGTTGTAGGGCTCTTCCACTCTCCTGCTCCTAAAAATGGGCATGACACAGCCAAGGACATAGGAGTCACCAGACAGAGGAGGACAAGCAAGAGCTCTGACTCCGTAGCCTGTCAGAGCATTGAGATACATTGGTCTCTAGCCTCTCTATTCCTGATGTTGTTCGTGTGATAAGATGAAAAGCCAAGAGACCTGGAGATAAAATCCAGGAGTTCACTGAGTTCAGTGGAGCATGAGCTTCAATTCAGCCACCTGAATTCTGCTTGCTTCTTGCTTCAGGCACCTCAACACCATCTCTGAGGATCTCCCTCTGCATTCCTTGCCAGTTGTGCCTTCTTACTGACTTTCCATTAAATCAGTCCTGTGTGTTTTCATGCACTTCTGCCCCGAGATCATACTGATCTTGCCCATGCATTTGTTCATCTCAGGATCTGAGAAGAAGTAGCAAATACACCCAAGTCAATATAAGACTGAGGGATCTTGACTTCCAAAGGAGTTTTCTGCTGCTAGCCGAGCCCCCAAGATATTCATTAGTAAGGTATGATGATGACTCAGGTAAACCCAAGTGTTCTGAGTACTTGTTATACCAGCTCATGTTTCTACACTGTGGCTTTCCAAGTTGCCTGACTGGACAGGTATTAGCTCACACCAGCTTCCTTTGAAGCTTTAATTTGCAGCCTGGATGCACAGCTACACCCAGGGCCACAACTGGATTTACAAGGCCTGGGAAAAGACTGTAGAAATGGAGGTACTTCGCTCTCCTCCCACACTATCCTGCAGGGCTCAGGGCTACAGTTTAGCACCAGCAAGTGTGAATTTGGTCGGTCTGAACAGCCCGAGTGATGAAAGCTCTGGGTGGGAATCTGCATCTCCGGTTGGGTTGGAGCGTGCTAAGAACAAAAAGGGAGATTTTTAATGCTGACTTTATCAAGCGGTACATGCATTCAAATAACAATTTCTAATCCTCTTTTCCAATATTTCCTGACAACCATAGGAAACTTCTCCCTCACACCCCCTGGCTCACCATCCCTCCACAGCTGGTATTCACCACCAGGAGAAGGGAGGAAAAGACATGGAACAAAATCTACATGCTTTTTTGGCCAGCTGCAGCCATGACAAGGCCTCTTCATTCTGCCATCTCTGTGCTCAGATGTGATGGTCTATGGTGTAAGACTGGCAAATAAACTCTTTTCCATGACAAGCTGTACTTTCTTGTAATGTGGCCAGATCTCTGCTGTACAAATCTGCTTAGGATTTTACAGATTTGGCTGTTGATCAGTCTGATGTGACTGGGAGATAGGCATGGAACTATTCTTTAACTTTTTTCAGTAAGTTTTTATTGAAAAATCAATATTATTGCAATTAATCTAACGCAACATTCGAGCTATTTTGAGTATCTCTAGTATCTTCAGCATTTTTGCCATAACAGCAGCTCAGTGATGATGTTTTCTCATGATGTTGTAATGGGGAGCCAAACTGTAGCTCTTTCAAGTCCACTGTTGCATCTTTCTTCTTCTCTAGTATGGAGCAGTATTTCTGATAGTCATCTAAATGTTCACTTACAGCTGATGCTCCCATAAAGAAACTTAACTAAACTAAAGCCAAGAGCACATTCAGGAAGGTCTCTCTTGCATTCCCTTGTCAGCAGTTGATTTGGATGAAATGTTGAAAGCCAATATCTAAGAACCTGTAAAGTTAACTGCAAAATATCATTGGTTCAAATGAATGAATTTGGGACTGAAGACCCATTACAGTCATCTGACAGCCTTCCAGTGCCTGCAGTCAGGTTTGCATCAGACCCTCTTTTTAGCTTGTCTTCATGTCTCAATATGCAGCATGTGAAAGCCTTCTGAAGGACTCATGCATTCAACAACACAGTCTTGTGTCTGGGTGCAACAACAGCTGCAATAAGATCCTTGTGATAGTTCTTGTGTAATGCTCAGGTTTAAAGGTTACACCAGGGGAAGACCTTTTATCTCCATTCTGTAGGAAGCAGGGATTAAAGTGGTCATGAATAAAATAGGTTTCAAGACTTCTGTTAGGCAAAGAATTTGAGGGGATGGAACTAATAAAGCTGATCAGTGAAATGGTATGATGTGTTGGTCCATGACTATAGAGGAATCTAAATTTCAGGTGTAGTATGCAGATAAGACTCCTTGGCAGGGCTCCAAGATACTCCTTTGCCTCTTCTGGAAAACAAATGTATTATTGATGACAGTCCTAAAAGAGGAGGAGGAGAAGGAGGAGGAGAAGCTGGAGGAAGAGGACTTTTGCACTAAAGAGCAAAAGTTTTTAGCCAGAAAGAGAGATGCATTTCCCATGCAGTACAGGAGCTGTTATATTCTGGCATCCTCTCCTGATATTGGCCAGGAGTGCTTTAGTAAATCTGGGAAGGCAGCTTTCCATGTCCTATTGCAAGAGACATGAAACAAAATCCTCAGGCAGATTTCCACTGGCAAGCTAGCAGGGTGCAGCACAGAAATAAATAAATAAATCACTATGAAATCATGCTGGGAGGAATATCATGGCTTGGCACGCAGAGACCTCTGTCTAGAGGAGCCAATGCTTGTCAAGTGAAAACACAAGGGGAAGAAGAAACTCCTTACCCAGCCTGCTATTAGGAGCTAGTTATCACGGTGGGAAAGTCCAACAAGGATGGAACAAGCCACGTAACATTTCTAAAAGCTTAAGCTAAAAATCTCACCCTGCTGAACAGCATTTGCACTTGGACTCTAGTTCCAGAAAAGTCTACAGTGTTTTGGATCTGTCAACAGCAAAGCTTCCAGAGCCCAAGATCCAGGCTTGAAACCTGTTCCCCCAAATTTGGAATAGTTTGATCCAAAATTTTGGTGTTGGCTGTCTCTACCTAAAACAAAAAAACACCTACTATGTGCTGAGATATGCACCTTGCTGTGATTTCAGCCCTACGGTTAGGCACGTAATATGAAAATGCTTCTTCCAGTGAGACACTCTCTAGGCGTCACCATGCCTACTTGTATAGGACGATAGAGCTGAGGATGATCGAGCTGGGAACACTCCGTGGTGCTAATCCTGTGAAATCTTATTTAAAAACCAGTTTTTTCGGTTCAAAAACAATTTAATAACTTTCACTTTTCAGAGCTGTTGTGTTTCAATAGCAGGATCCTCATAAGGCATGTTAATTTTGATGTTGATTCATAAGACAGAAAGAAGAAATATGAAAGGAGTGGTAGCAAAGGCTCGGGGGGGGGGGGGGGGGGGGGCGGGGGGAAANGGGGGGGGGGGGGAGGGGCGGCGGGGCGATTTTATCCATGTGTGTAAATAACTGATGGCGATAGTAAAGAAGTCTGAGTCAGACTTTTCTCAGCAGTGCCCAGTGACAGGACAAGAGGCAATGGGCACAAATCAAAATACAAGAAATTCCATGTAAACATAAGAGAAAACTTTTTTACTGTGAGGGTAGTCAAACACCGGAGCAGATTGCTCAGGAAGTTGCAGATTTTCCATCCTTGGAGATAGGCAAAACCCAACCGTACACAGTCCCAGACAATGTGATCTAGCTGACAATGGAGTGTGGTCAGGTGGTTGGACTGGACAATCTCCAGAGGTGGCTTCCAACATCAACTGTTCTGTGATACTGTAATGTGCAGAGCAGAGCTCACCTTGCCTCCCCAGGCGCAGCCCTGCCTTGCCCTGCAGCCCTCTCCCCCAGAGGACAGCTGGCATGGGGCAGCTGAGGCAGCAGATGCAGCTGGAGGCAGATGCTGCCCGTGATCTGGGAGAAACGCCATCCAGGAGTGCCATCTGCTGGGTCCTGGGCAGGCAGCCATGGGCAGCTCCGGTGGTTGCCCTTGCACGGGTACCAGGAGGCAAGCGGGGCATTTCAGCTCGCACTGGGGTTTCTCCCCTCTCCCCAGGCTAGGTGGGCATGCCTCTTTGATGAAGGCCATGAGGAAGGCTGTGTCAAGAAAGAGCTCGGTGGTTTTACACAACCTGATTGTCACTGGAACGAGAAATAGGAAGAGAATTAGCCCCAGGAAAGCATGCTTTTTAAATGGGAGCTTGCCTTTACTGTCTGAGCCTGGTCTGTTCCTCTGTTCTGTTGCTCTGGGGTGGCTCAGAAAGTCACCCCAGGAGCTCTCTGCTTCTCCCAGCTGAGAGGTGTTAGCTGGGGATGATAGAGTGGGAACACTCCACGATGCTAGTCCTGTGAAATCCTATTTAAACCCCAGGTTTTAGCTTCATAAACAATTTAATCAACTGTAACATTTGCAGAGCTGTTGTATTTCTATAGCAGGATCCTTACAGGGCCTAGTAATAGGGCCCTTTCTGATGTGACGCCCTAGGGAATACCAGATTCCCCATCTTTCCTCCTAATTGTCACACCCTAGGCCAGGCACCATCAGTAGTGGATTTGGTGAGGGAAAAGGTGGATCATGAGTGCCACAGCACAGGGAAGCTCACAAGTGAAATCTCTAGCAATCATCAGCTCTCTGCAGTTTTGACCAGCTTGTGCACTGCCTGAACTGGCAAATCTTCCCCTTCTGTTTTTAAAATCACAATATCTAAGGAGTAAGCTGGGATCCAGGGGTGGCATTCAGGACAAGCCTCTGATCCAGAGCCTGATTGCATCTCCTCCCATCACACACAGCCCTGCACTTTTAGGCAGATGTGTTGCGAACAGCCGCACGAGCATCAAGAGAAAAGCAAGGAAGATTCTGGTGGCAAAAGTAGCATCTCTGGAACAGAGAGTGGAGCATGCCTGATAGCCCATGTCGCAGTCTGCAGTGCCATGGCTTCCCTGGGCCAGGTGGGTTACATCTTCATGGAGACTACCTACCAGACAGGACAGGACACACCTCATCCTTCCAACCTTGCAGCTCTGGTAATTTGCTTTCTGGGAGGTTTATCCCAGTGGTACTCATTTTGCTACTAGTCTACTGTTAAACTTAATTCAGTCCTGATCCAAAGTGGTGCTGAGCACTCTGTTCTGCTAGCAAGCTCTGGTCTTCATAACACCTAATGTGGCCAGGTGGGTGAAGAAGTCTCATGGATCTTTTTCTTGACAGCATAATTCTGGTTACACTTTAAGCTAAAGATGTGTGGTGGCAGCAGTTCTCGGGCAGTGATTGTGATGCTGAAGAGTAAAGGGATGGCTTCAGTGAGCAATCTGCTTTCTTCTTTGTTGAAGAGATGCTTTAAGGGGCAGCACTCATTTCTTTTCTTTGTCTAGTAGCATTTTACTTGGCCCATCTACTGCTGTCTTCTGAGAGCAGAGTGCATCCAGGAGAACCTGGATCCTGCTGCACTCTATAATATTTTAAAATGCCGGGGTATGCAAGACTTTAGGGACAGAGCATGAAAGGTCTGGAGAGGTCCCTATGCCACTCCATGCAGTCATATGGAACAATTCCTGTATTAACCAGTAGCATTCACACACCGAGGTCCTGGGAAACCTTTCTGCTGCTCTGCAAGGCAATGATGGCCCAGTGAAGCTTTGGAAATCACTTGCCCTGGCAACTCAAGACAACATCACAGGAACACAAAACCATATTTTCCTACAGTGTTTCTGATGAGCAAGCTCCTAGAGTGCTTCACAGAGTGAGTCATCCCTCTGAGGAGATTTCAGCAGGTTATAGATTGGATTTAGGGGGAGATTTTCTCAATTTCCTTTTGTGAAACTCTCCCTTCTGGACACTCCACCCAAAGGTAAAGAGTGATCAACTGGCTATGAGTGGAGGGAAGCTGCATAAGGATGGAGAGCAGTATTACCAGGGTGGACAGTCAATACTACTGAACTTGCAGGTGTCAGGCCTTGAGGAAGTATTAAACAGTGATGAAAGCTAGACGGTTGTTTAGACCAATCTGCTGTACTTGGTTTGGCAGCCCTACCTTGGCAACATGGTTTAACAGCTAACAGAAGTTCTTTTACTGAGAAACGTGTCTATGTTTGTCCATTTGGTCCCAAGTTCTGTGGCTCACTCCACTGAGAGGCTGGGACTTTACTGTCTGCAGTTCTCTGACAGCAAGTCCAAGCCTCAGACTGCTAGCTACTCATGTGCTTGGAGAGATTTTCTGAGGAAAAAAAAAAGAAGGAAAAAAAAAAAAAGCATTTGTCCTGACAAAGAGGGAATGGTCATAGGAAGAGTTATCATAGAATGGTTTAGGTTGGAAGGGACTATTAAAGATCATCTAGTCCAACCTCCAAATAAATAACTGCTGGGTATACGGTATGTATCTCCCCACTGGTGAGTCTCCATTCGGCTGTGGGTAGCCAGGCACAGAGACCTGACCAAAGCTCTGCAGTCTGCTGCCAGCCCTCTGCCACCACCCCTGCCACATGCCCAGCAAAGGGAATGAGGAACCCCTTCCCACCAGCTCAGGATTGTGGGGAGCTGCCCTCAGCCTGCCCCACCACCCTGGGATGATATGAGCTGGGGAAGGGAACTACTACATCTTTCTGGGGGCAAGAAACAAGGTTTTTTGTGGTCTATTGGAGAAGGAGCAGATGAGATATGCTCTGCTGGTCTGTCTTCATATTACTGTCCCCATCCCTGATACAGTGGTGTTTGCACAGAAAAAACCCTGACTGTGTGTAAAGAAGGATATTTCCAAATCAATAAATGAATAATAGAACCCATTTGGAAATTGTTTTTAATTAGAACATTTCAGCAAGGTATTAAAGCTATGTGACTTTGGGCAAATGTGTACCAGCAGTAAATAAGCGGTGTCTGGAGTAATAGCAAAAGTATCGGGAACATTCTCCCATACATTACTGAAATATGTCTATTTAGTGAATATCTTGAGTACTAAACTACTATGCACACCTTCTTGCCACTTGTGCCACCAAGATTTTTCTTCTATTGATAAATCTTATTTTAAACAAAAAAGTCCATTCTTGGCTCACTGCTTTTATTATTTTACGGGAATTAGAGCTGTGAAATTGCAGTTCCAGTTTTTAATGAAATGGAATGTTCTGCTCTCAAATGAGTAGTTTGAACTGGTTTTTGCTGATGTAATCTAGGCTGAATCCTGTGTTTATAGAAGCTTAGTGACATGCTGGCTTGTATCGGCCATTGAAATAGGATCTTCCTCCAGTTCTTGTTTTTAGTATTCCACCTTCAAGTCAATTAGTGGTGGGTGGGCACCAGACTGTAACACACAACAAAAAGACCCTGATAAAGCAAAGCTTTAGGATCTAGTTAAGCTTATACTTGCTCTTCTGAGTGCAGAAAGTGTGTGGTAAGGTGTTTCACCAAACTGGACCTCAGACAAACTCTTCAGGAGAAGAGGTAAAGCACAGATGAATGAGAGTGAGCAAAAGGGAATTCTGCCCTTCTTTTCTATAGGGTTTACAGGGGCATGATTAAATATAATCCAAAAGTTCCCCAGCTGGGGGGATGGACCAGGGCTGGCACAGAGCGCAGGTGCGACCACAGGCTGCCCTGACCTGGGCTGCACAAGGACAAAGCCCAGTTCCTCACCCACTGTTGGAGGGGTGATGAGGCCAGCGAAAGCAAGGAGAGCACCCAGCACCGCAGCCCCACGGCCGGTCTCATTCTGCCATGGCAGTCAGTGTCTGTCATTCGAGGGCTGCCTTGTCATCTGCTGCAGCCCTCTCGTGAGAAGGGCATTGGGCACTGCATGGAGCTGGGAGGTCTGCTCCGATCTGGGGCACTGGCAATGCAAGATAATGCCAAGCGCAGTTAAACATTTTCATTCCACCTATGTTCTCATTCAAAAGTCTGGTTTTTATAAAGGCTGTCTTCTCTTCCCAGAAGGGACCTCTCCCCAAAAAAACCAACAACCAACCCGCATGTAACCCATAGAATAAAAGCCTTGGCCTTGAATTTAAAATCCGTGGACTTTCCCACTGTACCACAGAACACCGGCTGATTAGCAGAGCTTCCACATGATGCAGAAATAATTTCTAAACTCCTGGACCTGGCACCCATTCCTGGCTATGGAACAGTGGAAAGAATGTTAATGACAAAACGGGAACACAGAAGCATGAAAATAAATTCCCTATTACAGCCATTTTCTGCAATGCGTCCTAAAGAAATAGTCCATGCTTAAAAATGTTTTAAAAAGGTAAAAAGGGATTTGGAGCAGAGTTGACATCCCTGACAGAATGGTTTAATGTGTTGTCAGAAATACAAATAAAAAGTGTTACTTTATAAAACAGTGGATTTGTTTGCTGGCTTTGCATACTCTGCTTAACACAGTCCCTTTGGTGAGCGTTTCCTGATAGTCATGCAACTTCCTGGCGACATTTTTTGTTGTTGTTTTTCTCCTTTTAAATAAATCAACAGTCAGGCTACTGTCCCCGTCCTGTGGAACAAAGCTGAATGCTCTCAGTCAGTCCCTGGGCTGTTTACACGAATGACTTCAGAGGAAATGTTCTCACGTTGGCATCGACGGAACCACAAAGGTTCATTGAGATCAGACTGAAAAGTGGACGCTGGGAAGCCTCCTCCAGCTGTCCCCCTGGCACCATTAGGAAGAGCGCTTCCGAAAGTGCCTGCAAAGATCTTAGCAGATGGATTAAAAGAAAGGCTGAATTTTCCTAATCTGATTCCACATGCTTTGTTAATATAATTCCTTAAAAGTCCCCCTGAGAAGGCCCAACAACTGAACTCTCCAAACAAGGCTGCCCACCCCAGGTGATACATGTGCACTTTGGCTGCATTAATCCTGCCACCCAAACAGTTTTCACGGAGGTGACTGGGAATGAGTGGGAAGATTGCTGGAACAGGCTGAAGTATAGACCTCGCACAGACTTCAAACGTAAAGCTAAGCAAGGCAAGCGTTGGGCTCAGCACATAGTACTTCCAAGTTGCTCTGACGTGACTTTACCTTGTATGTAATGAACCTGCTGTTCCTACACATACACATTCTGCAAGTTGCCCCTATGGAAAAGCTTAGCCCTGTTGAGTTCTAACACCAGTATGCAATGTGCAAAGCTGCACAAGGTATAAATCTGGGATGAATTTACCCCCTTCTTCCTTTTCTCATGAGTATACTGAGTTTCACCCTCTTTTCCCCATTCAGGCTTTATTCAGATCAGAAATAACCATGACTGGAAGTAAGAGTGCTGCAGGTAACGACAGTACCTGAGCTAACCCCAGCATTGCTAGCTGAGAAAGCAGCAGCATTTACTTCGTGGCTCTGAAGGCAGCCAGGGTGCTGCTGTTCCCATGACATGATGGCTTCACACCTCCTGGGTCCTGAGGCTGTGCGAGTATTCATCCCTGGGGTCCAGCTACCTGTAGCCACAGAGATACCTTTACCTTCTTTTAAGATTGTTTATGTCTTCTGCGCAGCAGCGTGCTGATTAGTAGAATAAAGTTGTGTTCTCCTGGGAAGATGGAGGCACACTATAACCAACTTAGCTGACATGGGCACAAAGACTGCTGCAACTTGACTCTTTTTTGCCTTTCTGTTTGGTGTTTTTGTGACAGTGCTCCTCTGGTTCTCCCAGTGTACCTCCAATTTTCAGGTTTGGAGTGTTTGACACAGCTTCAGAGGAGAGGAACCAGGCATCTGAGCACAGATTCTGTTAAAATTGCATATATGCAGGGCAGCCAGAGACCCAGTGCCACCAAACCCCTTGGAGCATCCCCTAAGGAGAAGGTACAGCTGCAGGTGCGTGGCTACAGCAAAAGAAAAAGCCTTGACCCTGAGCCCAGAGGTCCCTGATCCTCGGGTGCTGCAGCGTCTCACTGTTCCTGTACCTGGAAATACTGCCAATCCTATTTTAACTTCACAAAGTTCATCGCAGTGCCAGGATCTGGAAGGAGGTTAACATCAGGTCCCCCACTTGCCTCTGGGATCCATGAACAACCCCCAGAAGCTGGCCCGATGCATGTGTTTTGAGAGTGTACAGGATTGAGGTTCAAAGGTTTCCTTTGAACTGCCAGCCATTACATTAAAGGATGACAGGATAAAACAACCACAGAGCCAGAAACATGGATTTTCATTCAGTCTCAGATACTGTGGCACGGCACACCAAGGTGAGCTCATCAGACATGCTCATCTCGCCAAAATACAATTTCGTAGTAAAACAGATATTTTCCTTAAAGCACATGACCTACTCAGATTTTCCTTTGAAGAAACAAATTTGGGACCTAGGAGTGGGGCTGGCCCAGCGCCTGCACAAATGGCAGGGCTCCTGCCACGATCTGCAGGTGGCTCTGGGGTAACAGGGAGGTTTTGCAAAGCCAAGGCTCTGCTCAGCTTACATTATGCCTCCCACGGTATCTCCCTAAACTGCCGTTAAAAATCCTATCCTTGAGAAGAACTTATTGATTTGGCAGAGGATTAGAAGATGAGGCAGCATACCTATGTCCTGACTCACTGCCATGGCAGAAATCTTACATTTCCTTTGAGGCTTACTATCATAGACAATGCAGAACAGGCAGGTTGACGTTTCCGCCACTGAAGAGACTCCTTGACAGCTTTCAGTGTCTTTTTGATGCTCTGATGTAATACTGCCCTTCAGACAAGCACAATTTGCAGTATTCACAGGTTATAAATCACTGGTATAAGAATTGTTGGTTAGAAGATCTTCTGGAGGACCAAATGTCCAGGAAGATGCCTGCTATGTCTTTATTTGCAGCCAATTGTGAACAATTTTATCTTCTACCCAAATGCTTCTGCCTGGCAGCAGGTCACAGACGGCAGAGAGATTTAATGTCAGTACGGATTTAATGTTGTGTTCAGATTTCACATTTGAACTTCTGCTGCATTATATCTTCAGTGATATTTTCTCTCAGGCAAAATAGAGGCCAGCTCTACCATCTGGAAAAGGCTAAGTGTCCTGCAAAGTGTAACATAGATGAGAAAATAATTGGTTGCCAAGAGAAATTCGGGAGTAACATCAGTGAATCCAACAAGTTTCTTGAGAGACCTGCTCTCTTACCGACGAGCTCTGTAGCGTATTGAACAGTGGCTGAAATGGAAATATGGAAGGTCTAGCGTCCTCCTGCATTGGTGCCCATGAAGGACACCGTGGGTTACTGCACAGGCTGCTCCATCTTGGCTACTGATGTGGGGTACATCTGCAGCCTTTTATTTTGATTTTGTTGTACCAGCTAAGTGAAGAGAAAGCAAATAAACTGGCAAACATCTCATGTAAGAGCAGAAATTAAAAGGGCTCTCCAGTCATCAGAACAGAGATCTCTGTTGTATTTACTTGCAAGATTGTTATTTTTTCAGGTGAAACAGTGCATGAGACTTTCCATGTCAAAGTGCTTTTGAAACAAGTTTGTGTGTTGTGCTTCATTTCATAAAAGTTATGAAGGAGGAGGGTCGTGTTTTTCCTTCCTCTCTCTCTACCTCTGAAAGAAATTCCAGGGTCAGTTGTTTTATTTCCTGGGGAGAGACGTGTTTGCAGGGGAGACATCAGTGAAAATCACAGCGATCTTGGAAGAAGTCCTTTTGTGTATCTGGTGTCTATACACGGAGCATGGAGATGCTGTCAAACTTTCCCAATTAGGACTGTGACACGGGTGAAATAAGCAATTCTTTTTTCTCACAGATAGCTGTAGCCCCGGTTCATTAATCAGCCATCGCTCAGACAGGCTCCAGCGAGGAATGCTGATAGCATCGCGGTCGGAGCGAGCAGGCTGCAGCAGGGAGAGCGATGCTGACAACACCCCGTGCCGCAGCTCCCACCGCGGGGGCTACCAGCATCAACCCCTGCCATGTCTCAGCACTTTCCTATATCTTAAAGGTAAACTACAGGCGATCTCGGGTCTGGCTCTGAACTTTTAAACAAAGGGACCTTTAATGTCTCCACAGGACAGAGCCAGGAGCCCCTCCAACATATATGAAAGGCTGTCATAATTAAAACCAAACAGAAACTGTCTGAATTCCTTATTAAGGACACTTACTAGAACAACTTTAACCCCTGAGAAGCCTAGAAAGCTTTTAATGTTTACAGATGTTGATAGGACCGTATATGCAAAGGCTTTTTCGGTTAACTCCAAGGGGCCAAATTTGGAGCTGATGTAAACTGAAGGTGGGATGCTGTGTCTGTGTCCGACCCAAAACCATGGCTTGTTTTAATGCCTTTATTTGTCCACATTACATCTGAGAAAAAAAAAGTGAAGAAGAATATTAAAAAAACCCCAAACCAACTAATTGGAAATCTGTTTCCTTGTAAATTAGCTTTCTGGGTTATTTTCAATCATTGGAATTGGACAAACTCCAGAAATACTTATCTTCATCTTTCTGTTAGGGAAAAAAACATGCACAAAAGCATTCTGCCACCTCTCGTGTGGTATTAGCAGATTTGATGCAGTTAACTCATGTGGTATTCATGGATAAACATAGATAAACATCCAGTCTCCAAAATTACTAAATTCCCTTACAAATAGGAACAGAATTTACATCAAACATGATTTTCTCTGTTGCCAAACCACAAATAAATTCAAATACCCTTCTAAGCTAATAGCATTTCCAGTATTCTCTTGAGTGTGAAATTTAGGTATTTCTTAGACATGCATGAAGGTTGCTAAAGAAACTACAGAAATGGATCTGTGACTTTGTTCAAGAAAAACATGATCTATTAATCAATTGAGAATGTGAGGATGTCATTCATTCAACAGAATTCATATTACAACTCTTTTTTCGCTGCACTTTCAGTATTAGGAAACAATTTGATTTGAAAACAAAGAAAGATTATATGTGTGTATGTACATGCGTGCCTGTATATATATGTGTGTGTCTATATATATGCAAATATTCCCAGCTTGTTACATTAAGATTTTTAGCTGCATAACTTCCATTGAAGGATGTTATTAAAAAATAAAAATAAAGTAATATGAGTTTACCAGTGAAAACTAGATGTGTGTGAACTTGAGAAAATCCCCTTCAGATATAAACCTTCTTTAACCTCTACATCAAAATGATGTGAGTTCAGACAAGCACCAACAGCCCTTCCACAACCAAAGTGTTGTTCTTAAGAGATAAGGACCTGGATGAAACAGACCATTGTGACTGGAAAAAAGCCTGACACTGCAAAAGAAATTCCAAGGCATTTACAGAAAATAAAATTCAAGGCAAAGCCAAAGTATGGCTGTCAACATAGATCATTTCCCAGTAGCAAGGTTCAGTGCCATTGACGTTATATGCTGTTGAAGCCAATGCCATCCCCCGAATATTTATAGTTCATGAAGGAGAGTTGTTGTTGGCCAGAAAAAAAGTCATTTTTAGGTGAGGGGTGCAATTATGCCTTTTGCAAGGGATTCACTGCCTCTGCACTGGTGCCTTCCAAATGCATTAAGAATTTGGTGCTGGCCCAGTGCAGACTGGTGCCAAGCAGGAGTCCCTGGCCAAAATGCAAGGGTGCAGCAGCTGATGCCAGCCCCTGCTCCCCATGCTGCCAGGCAACATGGAAGGGCACTTCCCAAAACACAGGCTCATCACCCACTGGTGCGCATCCACCTGACGGAGGTCTGCATCTCCCTTGGAAAAGGGGGAATGGCATCTGTGCCTCGGTGCAGGCTGCATGGGGCTGTCTGCGTGGGGACACCACGCTCCATGGGGACACCTGGGGACACAAACCCCCACCCTGCAAGCACAGGCACCCGCCAGCCCTCCTGTGCCTCGGGCTGAGTTAGCAGTTTCTCCAAAGCCAGAGCCACTTCAGCAGATCTCAGCAGATGCAGGCATTAGTCTGGCTGACTTCAAAGACCCACTGGAAATGTCACGACACAACAC
This sequence comes from Aramus guarauna, assembly GCA_013400195.1. NCBI lineage: Eukaryota > Metazoa > Chordata > Aves > Gruiformes > Aramidae > Aramus > Aramus guarauna. Next base: position 72,431 of record VXBL01004967.1, read on the forward strand.
CTATTTTTAGGCTGCTGTTCCTGTCAGATGTGCTGTGATGCTTCCTAGCCAGCTTCAGTGCAAGCAAGAACTGCTACCGTGTGTTTTCAGGCATCTAGAAATGCTGATGTCGTGAGATTAAAATAACGGAAAGGTGAGAGAAAAACAGGCTTATGGGGGGAAGATCTGGGTCTTCATGTCTAACACACCTGGAAATGAGCTTTCTCCTCCCAAAAGTGATAGAGTGCCAGTTACCCTCCAGGTTTTCCTCAGAGAACATAACCTGTGTCCTCAGCACCAACCTGGCTGACCCATCCCTCAGCTGGAAACAGGATGGTGACAGAGGTGCACTCAAATCTGGGTTGTCAGAAAAGTTACGTAGCTGAGGTGTTTCCACTAAGCTGACATGGCCCTTGAAGTGAAGGACAGCCTGCTCCCTTCCAGTCGGCTGGCCTTCTCTGATGGGAACTCTGCGCTGGACTGCGGTCCTAGTTCGTGTCAAAGGGACATACCTCTTCCTCGGTTAGGCAGACACAAAGGCTCCCATCAGTACCCCAGGGGACAAGCCCTGCTGTGCGGAGTGGGAGAAGTATTCCCATAGCGTGTGGAAGACCGCTCAAAGAGGCCACGGAGATACATTTCATCGTAATACATAAATTAAGGGAAGAGTTTAGAGTTCATAAATAGTCTAATTAACCTAAATCCTTTATTTTGCTTTAGCTGTAAGAAGCTCTGGATTCTTAGCTAGTTTTTCTTGCCAAACAAAATCTTTCTTGCTGCTTCATTACTGACCCGGCAAAGTTAAGTGGTGTCATTTTTATTGAAAAAACATGGTCAAGTGTGTCACAAACTGAGAAGCAGTAATATAATTTGCTACTGCTCTGCTTCAAGCATTAAGACAGAACACAAACAAGTTTAGCTAAAAAATGAAGACCGCCAAAAGCTATGTTTCTGTTCTGTATTGGCTGGGTTTTGGAGATGAAAGAGGAAGAATACTGTATTTTGAAACCAAAAAGGCTTACAAATATAAATCAAAATCTGCCCGCTGTGCAGCATTTAGTTAGTACTTTCCTGAATCTGTTGTTATGCTGGCTCTATCACAGGGCCGATCTTTTCATTTTGTTTATATTTTCCTAATGCAAATCTGACTTCTACCCTGGGAACATGACAAAGTCTCTCTTCACAAATGCAAAGAGGACAGGAAACTCATGGTTCCCACAAAGCGGCTTTTACTCTTACTAGATGTGATAATTTCGTTAGCAGGATCCCAGACATCACAGCGTGGATCAGTGAGCCAGACTAATAAGCCACAAGGGCTCCTGTCCACCCATGGAAAGTAGCTCATCTGAGCAGGGTCCAGTCTGCAATTTGTCATCCCGGGCCAAGCTGTGCAGCTTTTCCTTGCTTAGTGTGAGTTTCACAGAAGCAGATAGGGGATTTCAGCCTCCGCCTTTGTTCCACCACTGAGAGCTCCAAAACAGGACTCTGGATCGTTTGTCTCCAACTGATCCCAGGAGATGCATCAGCTTGTGCAATCGGCTGCTCAGCCCCTCTAATCCCTGCTGTGCCCGTGGAGCGGTGCAGACACCCCTGCACTGGCCCGTGGCCAGCCGGGACGCCAGCGGCAGCAGCAACCTCCGCAGAGCAAACCACCAGAGTATTTATCCAGCTTCTTGGGTGGGTTTTGCATCCGGCAGAGTTTTGTGCTCTCCCAGCCACGCTTCTCCTGTGCCCTGAGCTGCCTGGTTTCAAGCACACTGAGGTTTATCTGCTCCGTGTAGCAATTGTGGTAGCCACCGCAGTTCGACAAAGCCTTCAGCCGTTCCAAAGAGCACATTTCCTTGTGATGCTTCCGCAGTCCATTTGCTGGTCTCCCTAAGTGCTGGATCCTTCCTTTAAATAAGGTCTTCAGACCCTAGAGTTGTATAATTACATGCCTTCACCATATTAACTTCCAGCTCCTAATCTCTCATTATGACTATGGCAGATGATGCGACAAAGCAGCAAGCTGAAGCTGTGGGGTGGCTGACCTCCGGGTACCAGAAGAAAGCACATTCAGATATGTTGTAATGAAGGTGTTGCTGAGATTTATGGTTAGCATATAGGGGACTGAGCCCTTCTACACCAAGGGAAAAAAAAAACAGATCCAAGGCAAAGCAGTCAGGGCTGGATATTACTGTGATATGGGGCCTGCCCAATGGCTCAGCTTTTCTTCTGGCACATGAAAGTGTGTTTTCATAAAAATGGTCAGAAATACCTTCTCCATGGCCACCTACTCACTGCTTCTGAGAGAAAAGCCTATGCATTCACAGCTGACAGCTTTACCAAGTGGGTCAAACAAAATCAGGTGGCTGGAAATTTTCTTTAGGAACAAATTGCCCTCAGTCTATACAGATTGGGCCAAAACAGAAGTAAAATTTCAATTACAAGTCAACAGGCCCATCATTAGTCTGTACCGGGTTTGTCAGTCAGAGGAGCTCAGCTCTTAATGCTTGCCTTTGTTTCATGCCTTAGTTTCAGTAAAGGTGGACATGTGTAAATTGCTCCAGGAACATGTAAGACCACGGAGGGTTTTTGTAAAAGCCTGATCATTAGACAAAGGAACTAGAAAGGTTGGTGGAATGGGACCTAGTTAATTATGTCTATCATACATGGAAGAAGCAAAATGAAAATATGAATTGCTGAAATGAACAATAAAGTGAACCTTTGTTCAGGATTAGAAATAGGCAGTTGGGACCTAATTATACAATGCAATTTCTGAGTAAGCAGATCCTGCAGGAATAAATGCTGTGCAAAAATAAATCTGCTGCATAGAAAGTAATATATGAGTTAGAACACAAAGGATTTGGAGTCCTAACAAAAAGGTATTTAGAGACTAATACTGATGTTGGCTGTCATTCAAAGCCTGCTCATTGAAAAGAAAATAATAGTAGATTAATAACATGAAACATTATTGAGCAGATGATGCCGGTAGGACTGGGGACAAGGAAATGTCACAGGTCTCCTCTCCTGCAGGAGGGCTCTGATGCCCAAGATGGGCTGCCAGAGGTCAGATTATTCCCCATGAGGCTTGGGATCTGCAGCCCCCTGCTTACCCCATCTGTGCTGGGATCTGAGGTGAGAGGGTGCCAGGCTGGCTGATGGCTGGTACCTCCTGTACAGCGACGGTACCTGGCTTCAGGAAGCTGAGGCTGGAGGCACCCAGACCGGGCTGGGCTCCCCAGTACTCATCCTGGGTCCAGTACAAACCACAGCAGCTCCCGCCCGGCTGCGGCTTCCTCCTTCTGACTCTGGAAACCAAAGTCTGGGGATGGGAGAAACCATCAGAGACTGGTAGTTTGAGGAGCAATGAGCCTCCAACATGCTTTCTGCATGGGGTAAACACATGGACACCCCGATTGCCTTTTATGAGTTCAAATCTAGTCTTGTTGCATTGCCATGCCTGCAGAAGAAGAAAGAAAGGGGGATATCTTTTGTCAGTTCATTCCCAGGCTCTTAAGTCATGGGGTTAGGGCTGCAGTACTAGGCAGTCGACATTTCTGCAGCAGCAAAGATGAAAGTCAGACAAAATAATCCAAAGAAGTGCTTAACTGTGACTATTAAGTCCCAAAGGATTTATCGGAGTTTACTTTCCTCTGACTTCTAGGAGAGACTTCGGCTGAAGTCCATTAAGCAAATTAAAAAGCAGAAATAAAATAAACACAGATTAATGGAGATAGGAATTTTATAAAGGAAAGGAAACAGCCAGACCTTGTGACAAAGCTCCTGGGCTGCTATTCAGGTTTTAAGGCCCCCAGACCTTATAAATGGAGGAGATTATTCTCTTCATGTTGCCCTGCTGGTAGTCGTAAAAGAGAGTTAATAGAATTTTTTTTCCCCCACTGAGAAGTCCTGTAGAAACTCGAGTAATAATATAATCCATAATGTTTCAGTTCAGTGCGTGACATGCAGCTATTTGTTCCTTTGTTTTCAGGCAGGGAGCTGAGCTGTAAATCTTGTAGCAACACAGATACTGTACTGGCTCTGTGGCATTTTATCTCCTGCTGAAACTGAAACCCATCTAAGCAGCTTCCCACACAATTAGGGACTTGCATGTCAGAACAACCAGGCAGGATTTCTGTATTTATTACTTTGGCATCACAATTAATATTTAATCCAGAGGAGACATCACAGACATGTTTGAAACCTCATTTTGCTTGTTAAAGAATACTTTGAAACCCAGAAGATGAGCAAATTATGTCATTATGGAGCCCTGTTATTTATTATCTTTAGATAGTTTAAATTAAAGCAAATGCTCCCATAAGGGGGAGATTCCTTCTGCTGCTCCTCTTCTAAACGAATTTCTAATTTTCATTGGGTTTATTAGTGTTTGTGGCCAAAACCAAAGAGATACCAGAATGGTAAGACAAGAGTGAATAAACACCTCCACCTTGCTGCGTGGCCAGGTCCTGGTTCAGCTGTGCGGTGGTGCCAGCCCGTGGGGCAGAGATGGCTTTCGCTGGCTCAGCTGGACACGGCAGGAGCCAGCACTGACCACTCTGGGGTGAACAGAAAAACTCTCTGAGTGCTCGCCACGAACCTGAGGAGAACGGGTATGTGCGTATTTCTTTTTACTGCCTGGACTGGAAGACCCTCTCGCTAATTGTCTTTGCAGTCTGACCCAGTACAAGTGTATAATTCATCTCTTGTCTCTGCTCATCAGTTGATCTGTGTGATAATTCTTGGTTTGACACTTATTCATGGGCAACTCCCTGTAGAAATTAAGAACATTTTGGACACAAATATACTTGAATTTTGTTCATGAGATCCCACCTCTGTCCAGCTGGAGGCATTGGAAACAGTTCTGCTATTATTCTCAGTGAGAAGGTGATATTTCTCTGTCTGCGTAAATATCCTCAACATGAGCTTAAAATATAAAATATACCCCTGCTGGTAGATTCACTTGCAGGATTAGTTTTCAGGTGAAACAGAAAATGAACCCCAAAGGGCCCTCCCTGAAAAGCACAGCCACAGCTGTGATGCTCCCTGGCTGTGCTGCATCCCTGTTCCCATGGCGTGGGGCAGGGCAGGGGGAGGGGGGGTTCTGGAAGGGCAAGCAGTTGCCCAGGAACACCCCTGAGGGATGCCCACCGCAGGCCTGCTGCTGACCCCCATCGCTGGAGGTACCAATTTCTTCCTCCAGGTATACATGGGGTTTTTTATCAAGCAGCCTCTACTGTCCTTGCCCGCAGAGGATGATCACAAGGGGCAGCACCGGCGGGTACCCCTTGCCTCTGCCGCTTGCTGCAAACTGCTCTGCAGGGCTGCAAATGCCTCTGGTTGCATGGGCACCTGGGCACAGCCTGCCAGGGCTGCAGGACTGCGCTGCACTGCATGGCCAGGAGGCAAACTGCTGGCAGGTGTGGTAAAAGAGGGTACACAGGGAGGAGGAAAGAAAGAAAGAAAGGAGGGATGAAGGAAAATCCACGGAAAGGATTTTAATTCTGTTTGTTAAAGCACAAATTTGAAGCCTTTCCTCAGACAAACTTCCTGGACTCATAGAATGTAACTTACTGTGCGTGCTGGTAATTGTGTAAAAGCCTGTTGTGCAAACCAAGACCAAGGGTTAGTGAGTTTAGGTATGTCTCCCCAACAGCAATGAGGTCACTGCACGTCACGGCTTCTGCTCAGAGGCTGACCAGCACCAGGGTAAGAGGCCAAGATGTCTGAGCAGCTAAAGCATGTAACCGTTCCCTTAGTGGGTCCCATTTGTCAGCTTTCCAGTTCCCACGGGACACCTGACCTTTCACCACTAACATAAGAAAACTGCAAAATGGCAGTGCCTGAAGCTCTGTGTTTTCCACATCTGCACTGATAAAACCTGTTTGTGACCCAGGCTGTCCGGCACAGCCACTGTGTACGTGCATGCCTGCACACATGGGTGTGCACACTCCAATGGCAGGCAGGAGCAGCCCAGGGTCACCAGGGCCAGCCATCTCACTACCTGCTGGGGAGCTGGCCTTGGATGTCTAACTGCACTTTACTGCCTGCTGACGCCTTGTTTTTACCTTTTGCCCTGGGGATCCCAGTATGTGAGGACCAGCAGCCCTTCAGGAATGGGGTCTCCCATGCTGCTGCTGCCGCTAGCCTTGCTGAGCACGGTCACCAAAGCCAAGGTGTTCGGTCGGTGCGATCTGGCTCGTGTGCTCCAGGAAGAGGGGCTGGATGGCTACGGGGGCTACAGCCTCGCCAACTGTGAGTTTCAGTCCCCTGTCTGCCCACGGCCTTTTCTTACCAGCTCCTGCCATCCCCACGGGTGGCAGCTGTGGCACAGCCTGAGTGCCTTCTGCCCCTGCCCAGGGCTCTGCATGGCCTTTTACGTGAGCACCTTCAACACGGCAGCTCAGAGCTTCAAAGCGGACGGCAGCGCTGACTACGGCATCTTCCAGATCAGCAGCCAGCTGTGGTGCACGGATGACCACAGCCCCTCAGATAACGGCTGCAGGGTGGCTTGCAGGGGTACCGCAGCGCCGCTCCTCCAGAACCAGCCCCAACACCGGAGGCAGCAGCCCGAGCCCTCCCGCTCTGCCCAACTTCACCCCCTGGCCAAAATGGAGCCACGAGGGCATGCAGAGCCCAACCCGGGCAACTCAGTGCCTGTGGCCACAGGAAGCGGGGGGTGATGAATGGCGGGGTCCAGCTTCTCTTTCAGCCTGTGCAGGGTGCGGGTGGCCCCGCTGACTCCTGAGGCTGGGGAGTGAGAGACCGTGGCCATTACCGGAGGCGTCTCTCCCAGGCACCATCGCAACGCTGCCTCCAAGCCTTCTCCAGGGTTTCACCTTGCATCTCTGGGACAGCTCCCTTCGCTTGCCCCGTATCCATCCTTTCCTCTCCTGGGACACTAGGGACCCCAGGGCTCTCTGGGTGTTTTGACAGGGGGTGGAAGATGGGCAGTCCTGATTTGTGTGGGTCGTGATGTGGGGCTGGATGAGATCCCTCTGGTTGTATCCCCCTGGTTGTGGAGTGAGCAGCTGGGAAAGCGATCATTCAAAGCTGTAGTACTGTCAGGCAGGTCCAGGTCTTGGCTTGGGATCTGCCACCAGTGGGGAGCTCCCAGGCAGACATGGGAAGGCTTTTGCTGTGTCTGACCAGCAGACATCCTGGTACACAAGAAAACCCAAGGTCTGGGAGGCTGGGGCTGGACCTTTTGTTCCTATTCAGACCAAACCCTCCTTTTCCAGATAGGCAGAAAAACTCCCTAATAGCTTTTTGTCCCCAGCAGAGCAGGCAGGAATTAATTGAAATATCATAAGCATAGATGGGTCTGCCTCCCGTTTTTCCCCCTTCTTCCATCTTCTCTCTCTCACCTGTGATTAGAGAGGCAGGCGCACCAGCATTTGCAGGGGAAAACATACATTTGTGGTTGTCGCTGGCCGTGCAGAAGCAGATGAGGGTGCCTGCCTGGCGGTGTTCAGGCTCCTGAGGCTGACAGCAGCCCAGCAGTGGGGAGAATGAGCAGCATCCAGCCCCACACCGATGCCTGGGTCTGCTCAAGTGCCCAGCCGTCGCTGCACCCAGTGGGGAAATCTGCTCCAGGCTGGTGTCCTGCCCTCGAGTGAGCTCACAGGGCTGTGTTCTCTCCCTGCAGATCTGCTATCGAGTAACATAACTGATGACATCATCTGTGCCAAAAGAATTGTGAGAAACCCACAAGGAATGAATGCCTGGTAAGGGGCTACAGGACGGTTTCTTTGGCAGGGCTCACGTGTGTTTCTGAAGGGTCGGCGCTGCCCTTTGCCCGACCGTCACACAAAGGCAGCGCAGCCACACCACAGAGGAGGAACCACAGCTTCAAGGCTTTGCAGGTGGGTGGGAACGGAGACAAACTTGCACCGCTTCAGGCGCCGCAAAGCATCTCACAGGAGATGCTAGGGAGGGAGGAGCGGAGAAAAAATGTTTCAGAAAAAAATCTCAGATGAAAAATAAATGGTCAGTAAACAGCCCATTAGCCAGTAGGTTAGGCCTTCTAGATTTGTCTCTATCTTATGGTTTCAGAGTCCTTCAAAGAGCTCCTTCCCCAACTTTTTGCTGTCTCTTATCTTAGCTGGAAGCAACTAGTGTGGAAGCAATTCTTCCCAGAGCATTTGAGAGCATTAATCACTGAAATATCCTGATGAATCCAGATGACAGCCCTTGCTTGGTTCAGCCCTGAACCATCCCTAGACTCCGGGCTGCTGTAGCATAGGAAGCCTGTAAAGGCAGAATAATCAACAGGTTGAGAAAATAGAAGTGGGGGTAGAAGACAATTCCAACGATGATATAAATATGTGGTTGTCTGAAGTCCCAAGGCATTTTGTGCAAAAATAGTGGCGTTAACCACTGAATCCTGAATATGTTCCAAGTTGAGGGACAAGATTTTGCCTTCAGATTCCCCCGCCATTGCAGCTGGACTCATTAGCTGGTTTTGCTTCCTGTGGTGGGCTGCTGCGAAGCCTGGCTCACCGCAAAAGCAGCAGCATTTCTGAGTAGAGGTGAGGGAAGTAATTTCTGCAGCATACGCAGTGAACGGTCTCAGGGCCGTGGTGAGATCATTGCTGTCGCATGGTCCGCTGCATGCTCAACACACCGTGCTCAGCTGTGACATCCCAGCAAAGGAGGGACCCTGTCAGCGGCAGGAGGTGGCAGGACCTGCCGTTGCAAGTCATCGTTCCTGGCCAGGACTTAGAGAGAGCTCAGGTGGCATCAAGGGACAGCGATGGCTGCACTCCTCAATGCGAGATGCTCAAAGTTGGAGAGTCTTCAAGTCCTTCTCCAGGGCTAGTGATGGGAGGTCCCTCACCAGGAAGGACCCTACAAAAAACAGAGCCTGCTCCTATTGGATATGAATTGTATTGGTCTAGTACCTAAATAGTCTCTCTTTGTTTCTTCTGTCCTCAGGGAAGGCTGGGCAATGCACTGCAAAGGACGAGACCTGTCTGAGTGGGTGGAAGGATGTAACCTGTGAGAAAATCCCCAGCTGAGCTCTGCCGCGGCTGATGGGGACTGCCTCTCCTCCCCTGCAAGGGGAGAGCTTCCCCCTTGCTGCAAACACTACTCAGTTCATATTTGCAAACCCAAGGCATTTCACGAGGTATAAAATAAATTTAACAGTGTAGTATTTTATTTTTTTTAAATAAACTCGACTTTCCATTCTCACAAGTGATTTAGGGTCCAGCCCCAAAAGATTTTCCCGAGGGTCTTTTTTGTGCATGTTTGAATGGGACAAGGAAATGAAGGTCAGGAGCTGGGTAGATAGCAATACCCTTGGACACAGCTGATTTCTCTGGAGTTTTCAAAGAAGCTGAAAAAGGAAAGACTTCAAAAAAGGATGCAAATCTGCAAGCTTTCCAACACCTCTTATTTATATATTTGTAATAAAAAAGCAGCAAAACACAGCCTCAAATCTTACGAGGTAAAACTTGTGTCTGCTCAGCAATGTAAGCTGTGCCTGTGCAAAGTCAAAATGCTGCAGAGCCCTTTCAAAACTGCCAGGGCAAAGGAGGAGAGCGAGCTGTCCTGCCCGCCGTGCAGCTTGTGCCGTAACCGGCCGGTCCTGCAGCCAAATTTCTACAGCTGTCCCTAGCTGTGCACAGAAGTGTTCCTCCACCGTGCAAAGGCCGCGTGGAAGGAGGTGTCTGGTGTGGGAATGGCTGCAACGCGCAGCTGGGAGGACGCAGGGACAGAGAGGGTTAAAGAGAAACGGTGGTGGTGGTGTCACCAGAGATGAGCAGTAGCTCTCTCTCCTGTTTTCTTTGAACACTTGGGAAAGTACAAAAATACAAAGGAGTATTCTTTTATTATGTCGTGGTGGCTGTTCTTGTGTTTAAAAGGAGAAAAGAGAAAAACATCAGGGCAAACTATCTGTTGTCAGTAGATGGGGTCTGAGTCAAAATCTTACCTTCTGACGCTGCTGAGCTTTGAAATCCAAGCCTAGGTCTAGAGATGTAAGCCAAGGACGGAGGCTTTAAATGTGTGATTATCGCCACTTCACCAAAAACAAATTCATTGAAATCAAAATGCTAGATTCTAACAGAAAATATACTTTAATCTTTGAAAAATCCCATTCATTCTTGTTCTAAGGAAAATCTGGGGCAATTTCTATACAGTACTAGGAATTAAGGCCAAAATTTTCGTCTGTGATTTAGTTGCACATTTTCTATGTTTTCTGGAGATGATGGATATCTCAAATATTTGAACCTTAGTGCTGGAAACCCAGAGCAGATATGAAAACACAGGGGAACTATGTTCACTTCTGGATGTGATTGGCCACAGTTCTGTCAAACCACGTCCCATAGAAGCTCTGGTATCTTCCTCAGAAAAATATTTAGTTGACTCACAGCAGAGCTCTGAGGACACAGGGCAGCTGCCTTGTGTAAGATGTGATGGATAGCCTGGCTCTTCCCTTTCACTTAAGGCAATAATCTAGGTGTCCATCTTCACTTTTACTTGAAAACCAAGTAAGGAACTTGTTTCAACAGTATCCATCTGAAATCCCAAGAAAGGCAGAGAGTATATTTTCCTTGTTTTCTTGATGAAAGCAAATTTTCCATTTATTTCTAGCAGGTAGCATTTGCAGGGGAAATTTGGTAATCCTTATGAAAAAACAGTATCCCCCAACCTGCAGCCTCCCTGGTGACACGACGACTGCAGGTAATCTGGCACGCTGTCATGTCTGAGCACTGTAACTACTTGAGGACCATGCCAGCACACATGGACAACAGGGATCATGAGATCATCCATAGGCACATTTTACAGGAACAAGAAACCTTCTACCAAGATAGAAACAAATTAAATAAAGGGCCTGATCCTGTTTCCCCATGAATTTAAAGGAAGTTTTACCACTGGTTTTTAACAGCACTACTGACCTTGTAGGGTATGTCATCAAACAGCTCCGGATTGCTTGAGAGTATTTCAACACTTCCATTATATGCCCCATCTTTCAAAGTTGGACATAAATATTCACTTGGCAGAAATCTCAGCCTACAAGCAGATTAGGAGATTTGTTTTTAACATTTTTTCCACTCACAAAGGAAAAAGAGAGAGAGAGAAAGAGCTCTTCTTGGATGTTTTTAAGTTACTGCTGCTATGCAATAACATTTACCATCTTTGCACTACCCTACTTTAAAAAAATGAATTCGCTCATTCTTAAAGAAAAAAAAGGCAAAATAAATTAATTAATTGATGTTGCAATCACTATGGTCAGCTGCAAGGAGATAAGTGATACCAGGGGATCAGCCAGCAGTCAGGAAGCCACTGCTAGAACAGGGACGGTCACTTGGCTGATGTGCAGCTTGTGGTCCATGAGGGCTTGCAGCAGCGAGAGCAGGGCTGTGTGACCAGAGCTGCCAGGTGATCCACCTGCCTGCATGGGGATGGAGCAAGGCAGCGGGGGCTGGTGCAGTCAGTGTTAGGCACCACCCCAAAACCTAGCTGTGTGTCCAGCCCTACAGTGAAGCTTGGGGCTTTGCTGTCATCTTCTGGAAAGCTCTTTGAGACAAAATTATCTGTGTAGCTGCTATGGGACTTGAAAGTGTTGGTATAAGGTTCATGAGGTCAGAGAGGAGAGCTGATCCTCTCCTCCGTGATCTCCTCCGTGACCTCCAGCCCCACACCCCCAACTCAATGAACAAAGCCAGGGGTGCCAGATCCAGCTGCACTGTGAATGCAAGAGACATCCCGGAGCACCAACACGTCCCTGCCAAAGGCACCACTGCAAACTTGGTTTCTCTGTTTCCTTTGCTGCTAGCCAAATGCCACTACCTTCTTCCAACCTGGGTACATAGATCGGTAGATTTTTGGATCCTGCAGATTGTATTTATTGGGAGAAGAAACTGAAGATGAATTTAGCTATTTCCTCAATGCAATCCCCTTTCTTTACAGACTTATAGAGAGTGTACCAGGCACAGGACAACTCACGCAACCACGGACAATTATTTGCTCCCAATTAAAAATGAAATTTATTCTGGTGCCCTCCCAGATTGCTCCTTCTGTGTGGTCCGGAATGCCGACTGTCAGCCTGTCTCTCCTCTGTATCTGCTTCTGGGCTTCCTGCATCCCTCTTTTACACACGCACACACACACGCACACCCCCACCGTTGTCGTGTGTGTGTGTGTGTGCAGGGCGGGGGCAGGTAGCTGCCATCAGCTCCTCTCCAGGCCGTGCTCCCTGCCCGCTGCCCGGCCGTGTCCTGCTGTTACAGCTACTGATCCTGGAGCTTACGTAAAGAAACACAATTGTTTTTACACAGATCCTGAGGGAGCGGCTGGCAACTTCAGTGTAATTTAAACCAGCATAAGTCGGTAAACATTGTTGTGTTTGCATAAGGATGAAGTAGGGTGAGTAAAGCAGAAGATGCTGAGGGAAGAAACACCTGTGAAATTCACAAGGAGGGGAAATATTGAAAAGATACAAAGTCTTTTAGTTTGGCCATCTTCACTGAAAAATAATACATGGTTACAGAGACTGGGGAATCTGTTTAATCCTTTAAAATGGTTTGATCTCCAAACCCTCACCTGTATTCATGGCCTGTGCATCCAGTGGTGTTAAACAGGGGAACCTGCTTCTGTGCACTCAGATGTGTGTGTGTGTGTGTGCAGCCGGTCTAGCACAAAAACAGTGTTTCTGCTCACCACTGCTATCTCCAAGAGATCTCTCTGGGACTGAGGAGCCCAGCCCTGTAGCCTGATCAAAAAAATCAAGGGATGATGTGATTACGAAGCGTAAGTACCATCACAGGCAGAAGTTCTGGGCATGGCAGAGCTCTTTAATCCAGGAGAGAAAAGCATAACAAAAACCGATGGCTGGGACTTAAATCCAGGCAAATTCAACTGAGAAACAAGTTATAAACTTTTAATCAGTTAAAAGGAGATTAACAACCAGAATAAACAAGCAGAAGAAATAGTGGCTTTTCCAGCACTTGACATCTCCCGACAGAGACCAGATGCTTTTCTGGGTCTGTGATGGTGGAAGTCAGCTCCTGGGGCTCTGCCAAAGGGGACATGGGTGAAATTTGCACGGCAACAGCAACTCGCACACCCTCAGGCTGGATCAGGATCAGATTTTACCCTGCTCCAGGTCAGCTTTGCGACACTTGCCATAGCCGTCTGGATGAGACAGCTTGGCATCGCCAGCTCTGGTCCACAGCTTATTGCCCCATCGCCAGTACCTGCTGCATGTCCTGCCTCCATGGAGTGGGGCCCAGTGCCATCCCTGGGGACCAGCTGTCACTTGGCCTCTTGCTGCTCTCCATGGCCACTCTACCTACCATCCACAGGGAAAGGGAGAGATGGTCAGTCCCCCTGATGCTGACAGGCTCCCACGGACTCCTAAGGGGAGGGGGGGAAAGACCATCCTGCATATCTAACAGCTGGAAGGGAGGAAGTCTTAAGGGCCCCTGGGTTCAGTATTTTTGTCTAACTTGCATGGCAGTGGGAAGTATCATTCATGCTTTAATCTCAGACATTGTAATTGAATTTCCAAGGTTATTAGATAATGGGTGAGTGTGGTTTTACTACAAGAGCCTTGAAATTGAACCTTGTCCTTTTTTTTCCTGGGTTTAAGTGCCTTGCTGAAAATATAGACTTTCTAATACTAAGGGATGTGCCACCATGTGGCTCTCAAAAGGTATTTGAAAATCACATTTGGCCTTCAGTGAGGAAAAGATGATCTAATGGACTCTTCTGGCCTGATGTCTATGAATCCTTTCACAGTTTTCCTGGGCACCCAGTGTGTTTGCTCATGACCCTTCTGCAGCAGTGGTGGGCAGGGGCTGTTGTTCCTGCAAGGACCATCATCCCCATCCGCCTGCAGCCCATCCCACTCTCCTGCCCCAGGCGCTGATTCCCACTTGGCTGGACCATGTCCTGGCTCCCTCCAACTGAGACCCTCTGGGCTAGTGCAACTGGGGCTGCTGCAAACCATCTCAGGGAAATTACTTCAGATTTGTGCCAGATTCACTTCTCCCTCAAGGTCGCAGGATACTTTCTGTCCTGAACTCCTTCTTTCCACATGCTGATCTTTTTTTAACTGTTCTGGGCTGATGTCATCCATGCTGGTCTCAGCTAGAGGAGTAATCTTTGTGGAAACTTTGAACGAAATCCCTTCAGCGTCTTTCAAACTGTGGGAGAGTGGTGAAATAGACTTTTATAATTGTTAAAAGGATAATCAGTTCTTTTGGCAATGCTACAAGAAAACAGATGATGTTGAAAGGTTAGCAGTAAGACAATCCTTTGGAGGGGTTTGTACTGTGCTTGGTTGAAGGAATTAAAAAAAATAACTACCTGAGATCTACCATGGCCTGGGATCTGCTCTAACTTTTAATTAAGACAAAGAAACTCAACTCATAGGCAACATTGCTGCATAGTTTTACTGGGTTTTATATAAGACAGCAGCTCTGTGATGGCTGTTGGGATCATTTTAATGAAGGAATTTGTAAATGGAATAACAATCAAACACATTTCTCATGTAAAATAATCCAAACCACAAAAATATTCAAAAATCCAAACATCAACCCCATTCCCTTAATCGCTTAATGTAAACCTACAAGAAAATCCATGTGGAAAAAAAGTAGATAGAATTTACAGGTGAGATTGTCAGAAAGCTTGGCTGATTTGCTGCACTGATCCATACAGTCTATGCTGGTATTGCGTGCTAACCAGACCCCTTGGTAAACATACTGCCCTTGCATTGCACTCTGGTACCGGCTAAATAATGGTCCCATGGAAGATAAAACTAGTCCCATTCACATCCACAGATTATTTTGTTCTTTAAAACTGCAAAATATAGTGTAGACAAACCAGAAAAGAACCAGAGTGGTTTTGCAATAATTGAACTCCATAATTAAAATAACAAAAAAAGCAAAGTGCAAAATGGATGCTGTTGCAACGTATGTCATAGTGGCAGTGCACATGGCAGTTCCAGTTTTATGGTTAAATCCATAATAGCCAATTGTTTGTTGGAAGCTTAAAATGTACTGGTGATGCCTTCATATCAGCATTTTCTGACTATTAGCAATTTCATTGTGCTACTCAAAGTTGGCAATATTTTGTACATAAGTTCTGCTACTATGAGTTTTGCTTGTGTTTTACTAAAGAGCATTATAACACAGACCCTGGGGGGAAATTCCATTCCCCTTATTAAAAAATTGTGGCTATTTTGTTTTCCTTATCTGTGCCATCCATTTCCTTTTATTTCTCAATGCATTGCTGCAAATCACAAAGACATTTCCTTGTCTGCTTTACTTTGGACCCCTTTAATGAAAGCTCCTACATAATCAAAGTCACAGGATTCATTTGAAGAAGTGAACTAGTTTTGCTGAAGGGTCACAGTTGGAGATTTAGCATTTCAGAAAAGCAAAAGATCTAAAGGCAGGAGAAATGGACAACAGTTTTTACAAGATATCAGATAAACAGGCAGTAACACAGAATGAAATTCAGCTCTTACAAAGCAGAACAGCTCAGTGTGATCTGTCTTAACTGCAACCAGGTGATCGGAGCCAGCCTCCCTGCAGAAAAGTCAGCCTCGCTTCCTTTGCCTCATTAGTCTGTTTTCTGTGGCATGATGTCATGGCCAGGAGGTACTTTGTACTCACCGATGCAGGGCTACAAGGAGTCGTGTAACCTAAGAGAGAGAAAAACATTTCCCTGTTGCCTTACTTGTAGATACTACTCGGGCTGCTGCGCAGCAGGCAGCAGGAGACCTGGCTTTCCAACCCTGAGAAACAATGGCCATCGCCCATTAGCTTTCATCAGGAGCAAAAAGCTTGAATAGCCAAAGTTTCTCAAGAAATAGAAAGTTCTGGTAAATGTCTGAGTAAAATACATTTTTCTGACACTGTCAATGCAAAGTATTTTGACATCCTGAAACCAAAAGGTTGTGTTTGGTTGTGTCTCCTTGAGTTGCTGCTGCTGCCATTCAGGTTCCTCCTGTCCCCACCTCTCATCGGACAGGCAGGCTCCTCACTAGGGTACACATCACCACGTAAGTCGTGACCAAACAGCTCCCAGAACACTTTCCCCCCTTGGAGGGGCTGCATGAGCATTGGAAAAGGTCTTCCAGGAAGGGGCCTCATCCACATCATCATCAAGCAGACTCAAGACACATGTCCCGCTACAGATTCAACAAGCTGAAAAATCTTATTCTGAAGATTGAAATTAAATGTTTTATTTTGTTTCCCACCTAAATGCAATAGAATAGTGCTCACCAGAAGCACCCTTTTGGCTGTAGGATCTAGACTGCTGTAAAGGGGCACAGCCCGGGGTGCCTGGGTCTCAGGAGAAGGGAGCTCAGGGAGGAGAAGAAAAGCAGCGGGGCCATTGGTGTCAGCCTTTGACTTTTTCATGTGTACTTTTAGACACAGTTAAGTATTTATAGTGGGATTCAGCTCACCTTGAAGTAGATACTTCTTGCTTGTTCAGCTGAATAATACACAGAGCTCCTTGGACTCAAGGTGTTTAGTGCCTAAACACAGGCACCAGGAGACATTGGAGATATTGGGAGGTTTCCTGTGTGACCTCTGGCTGCAGATCTCTGAGCATGTGGTTCTCCATAGGTCCTGTGCGATACCTCCCAGCTAATGCAGATACCAAATATCCTAGATTATCTCCGGCGGCACTAGCTGGTCATATTTAGGCAATTGACTCAAACTCTGTTGACCACATTGACTGGATCTCCATTGACTATAGTGAGAGTTTAGATACCTAGTGTTCAGACATCTACATTTAGCTGCCTGCATGTGGCTAAATCCTACACTGAACTCCAAGGTGACGGTATCAGGAAAAATGCTGTCAGTAACCCAAACCACTGCAAAAAGAGCATTTGCAAATTCAAGGGTGACTTGAATGAAACAGTGTCACTTCCCCCCAAAGCAAAAAGCTGTTCGCAGATTTTGCTTAGTTTTTGTCCCCCCAAAAAAATCTTTGATTCTAACTGGGTTTGAATTTTTTAGTTTGGGTTTGGTTTGGTTTTTTTCCAGAGGAGGGTTTTAATGAGGGTTTGAACTTCATGGCATTCTGACTAGCTTAATCAGTTCCCTGTTCAACACGCCATGTCCTTCAAAATGAGCATGAAGGTTTGTGACAGGCATACCTCTGACACGAAATTAATCAAATGCAGAGGCTAAGTTCTCCAAAAATAGGTGGTTCTCTCAAAACATACCTTTGAGTCTTCATCATTCTTGCCATAATTTCCAAATTTTGGACTTCTCAAAATTTGCCATGACTAACTTACATTTACACTAATCAGTGTATAAGTCCAGAAATTGCAATTTTCTCCTCCAAGACAGATGTAAGCAGTGAATGAGCTGCTAACATCTCATTACACACAACGATGTCATTATGTGGAAAATAACACAACAAGGATGCCTGAAGGAAGATTTTTAGCCACTGAGATCTGAGAACTTGGTCATAAAATACTGACTCGAATTGAAATAGTCGGATGAAATTCAGTGCCTTAATACCAGCAACTCAGACACTACTATGCTGCATGGGCTTGTCGTTCTCCTTGTTTCTTTAACGTACTTAAATCATGTTGAGGTAATGGGAGTGGCATAGTTGGGAGCTTCAGATCTGTTTTAATTCAATTGTAACCTTGGCAAACTTTTACATTTTAACAGATCCTCCAGTAATATGTTCCAAAACCCCATAGGAGCCTGCGAAACTTTGTAGGACCCGCTTTAGATGAAAATGTACTCAGACAGGCTGTTAATGAAAGGGCTTGTTCATTTTTGGAGTCACTTAGGGTTGGTGCATACTGAAGTTCATCCCTGATAAACCTACAATACTGGAAATTCTACAAATCCTGGACGTGTAGAAAGAAATGTGAGCACACTTAGACACGGTATAACCTCAACTAGTGTGTCTCCCCTGCTCCTTTGGAGGTGAAGAACTGAAGAGCAGCAATGTTAGATGCACCAAGGATATATGTTGTGTGACAACACAAGGATGTGAGCCCAGGTTTACACAGCAAACCAGTTGCTGGAACATCTGTCTTTTATTTTATCTGTGCTCCCTATAGGCTTCACATCAGGCAGAAGATTTGGATGTCTGGGTCACCCAAGGGGGCTGGTGAGGGGCAGCTTGGGTGAGTAAAATCCACAAACCAGTTAAAATCCCACAGGGCATAACACGAGCTTCTACTGCTCTAAGCTACTCCTTATTCTTAGGCTGTCTTGCTTTCTCCGGAGAGGAAGAGCTACTTGTAGTCCTCGGACTGAGGCCAGCACTCTCGAGTTGTTCCAGCAGTTGGAGAGAGAAAAGCTCAGCCACTGCCTAAGCAAAATAAAACACAGCACCAAAGGAATGAGAGCCACAGGCTTGCTGCAATATAGCCCCTCGGGTGGGTACAGCTTGGGTGTGCGGTGGCAGGGGTCTTGGTAGCTGCAGGGATGGACATCTCCTTCTTGGGGAAGCCTCTCTGAGTGTGCGCCGCTGGTCCTGAAGGGTGACTGTCCCCTGCCTGGACAGCAAGGACTGCCACCGCAGCCAGCAGCCCTCCTGGGACCTTTGTGGCTGAGCAAAAGAGAAATATTTACTGCTCCTTGTCACGAAGGATTCAGGCAGGGGATGACGTGGAGAATATATGGCCCCTTTATGCTTCTCCCTGACTGCTGTTTGGGCAGAGAGCCTATGGATGGGGCAGGAGTGCTGTTTATGGAGTGCCTTACAGACACAAAGCACCCTAATTTTAGAAGGAGCTGCCTTTCCCTTGCAGCCTGGCAGGGCACTGGGCCCAGGGTTTCTGGGCACTTTGCTTACCCATGAGCCAAAGCCTGGGAAGGGAGACGGGGGTGTTTGGCCCTCGTGCCCTGCGCGCTCGCTCTGCAGCTGGGGCGGCACCCGTACAGCCCCGGTTCCCAATGGCGGCTTTCCTTGTCCACAGGGATGGGAAGGTCCAGAAATGGTTAAAATGCAGCAACATTTCCCACCGGCACACCACGTTTCTGAGGACAGGAGATGGGCAGACCTTCAGCCCTTTTCCCATGCGCCTTTTCTTCACGCATATGCAAAAATAATTGTTACCAAGGGAGAAATCACAAAGATCTCTCTCTGCCATGGAAAGAGCACATATGAAATAAAGTCTAAATTCACAGAGTAATCAGAATTACTTTTCAAAACAGTATCTTGTTACTGGCTAAAACAAACAGCTTGGTTACCGCCAGGGAACTGCCAAGCAGCCCAGAAGGGCAGATCGCGAAAGATTAAATACTTGTCCGAAAAAAAAAAAGAAGGAAAAGGGGTCCTTCTACAAAAGACTACCTCAGTTGGAAATGAGGAAGAGTGAAGTGGGAGACGGAGGATTACCCTCCCAGTGTGGCAATTAATCTCCGGAGGAGAAGGGGAAGAAGCTCCGTGGCGCTGACCACGGCTGCGGGAGCCAGCGGCGGGTGCGATGGAGTGCCGGCGCTGTCGCCGTCCCGGCCAGCCTGCACTTTTGAACCGTGCCGTTGAGTCAGGCCCTGCAGACCCACGGGAAGATGGAAACAGGATGACTGGACCTTTGAAGTTGCCAGGGTGTAAGCGCGAGAGGAGACGAGAGAGCCTACGCTCACAGTAACCCACTGTCTCTCATCAGCAGCAGCACATTAATTTGCCGGGTGAGGATCATGAGAGAGAAGCGACGGAGCAGCTTGTCAGGAAAAAAGCACAGGGAGGAGGCCCAGGGAGAGGAGGGGNAGAAAATTGCTCGAAATTACAGTATTCAGCTTTTGCTGATAGTATATCAAAGCCCAACTTCTGCCTTTATGATATTTAAATCCCTGCCGCTTCCCCAGACAAACAGCATTGGCACAATAGAAACATTATGTGCCGGCATGGGGAGGGGGAGCGCCGCTGAAACGGGACTCGCTTCGGGTTGGGATGCTGACGGGGACTTGGAGGGGCTGACGGCTCCACCACAGAGACGAACAAAGTACCCGTCTGCAGCGACAATGTCCCGAGGAGGCACTTTGAATTCATCTCCTGTTACACAGTTTGAGGCACGCACACTCGCACACACACTGTCACACACACTCTCACACTCACACACTCACACACACGCACATACTCCCCCTTCTCTTCCAAGGGAAACAACCCAGTCATTGCACAGGGTAGGAGCACTGAAGATACAACGGCGTTAAAATTGAACTGGGTGATAAATCATAACTGACAGCTCAGTAAGAGGATTAAAGCTCCTGCCAGGGATTTATGCCTTCTCGTTACAATGCTTTGGTCTCCCTCGTGGGATCGGCAGCCTCTTTACTGGCGATGCCAAGTGCACCTTCAAAATGACCGCCTTCTTCCTCGGCTGGCAGCTCCCAGGGGCCAGAAGGGAACTTGGGGGGACACAAACCCCTCTGGGAGCAGAGCTCTGGGAGATGCATCGGGGGGGTGGCAGAGACGCCAGCCGTGCCAGAAGGTCGTGAGCTGCAGGAGAGGGACACGGAGACGCCAGGCAGTGCCTGGGAGAGGGCAGGTTTCACGTACGGCTGTGTGTTCATGGCCTGGCACTAGCTGCCAGGAAGAAGCAATGTCACAGCTCCTCGCTGGAGCCAAGTCATAGCCACGTCCCACTGAAACCCTGAGCCAAGCGGCTTGTCAGAGGTGTGCGTCTGAGCAGCAGAGCCGAGGGGCCAAGGAGAAGGCAGTTCCTCCTGGCACGAGTTTAACATCAGCCTGGAGCTGCCTGTGCTGCCCACACAAAGCTTGACCCGAAGGGATGGAACAAGTTAGCAAATGTTAGCTGGTAAATATGTTATCTTCAAAGAACCGTGCAAACATCAACACAGTTCTGCAAGACCTCGTGAGGGAGGCAGCTATCTTCCCCTCTCCAGATGGCTGGAAGAGCTGGAGGTGCTCTCATGGCTGCCCTCAAGAGAGCTTACGCATGCCGAGGGAGTCTCTGCTGGAGCATGGCTGCCAACCCCCAGCCAAGGGCTCAGCCCATGACACCATCTATTATCTTTAAGGCACCATTTGCTGAGTAACAACATCAAAGGCCTTTGTGTTCATAAACCTAACCTAGATCTTTATTAGAAGATCTATCATTTGAGCCCTGTGCAGACAGACTTGCTTTGCCACCTCCTTCCTGTCCCTGTGCTCCCAGGTTGGTGACACCTGTCTTTCCCAGGATATGTATGGAGGAGCAGGGAATGATGAGGAATTAGGCTGGAAGCCAAAAGCACTGCCCACTCTGTGTGTAAATCCTGCAATGGCATCCTGGAGGAAATTAAAGTCTCTTTCAGTAGCAAAGCCAGTGGGGTTACCCCAGGGTTGCATTTGGCCCGAGGATCAAAAGTCAGACATGTATTTTACACTTCATTGTGTTTTACAGACACAGATACAAGCCATAGAGGCATAAAAGCTGTGTCTTGTCCCCACAGAGACGGATGGCAGGTTAACCCCTCCTGTCACTTGAAAGGGGGCAAGCACACCCAGGTGCTCCTAACACGCAAGCCATGAGGAAGCCTGACTCCAAAAGCTCTGCACAAGGGTAGCATAGCCTTGGAAAGCAGGCACGGCATTAATTCCTCAGTCCTTCAGCCAAATGAATCCAAGGATGGGTAATATGACAGAGAAGACTGCCAATTTGAAGGGCAGCACCCAGCTGGTAGCCTGAGGAACTGTGAGGAAATACAAAAGTATCCCAGCAAGACCAGAGCAGGACACCTTCCCCCCGTTGCCTTTCATCGTCCCTTGTATATTCAAGGGAGCTGTATTTCTATGAATGTCTGCCTTGGAAACATAATCTTTTGCCTCTGAATTGTCTGTGAAACCAGCAGAAGGCAGCAAATCTGGCTCCATTTCCATTCCCATGAGGGGATGGGGAGTGTTCTTCAAGACTACTAAGAAGGAGGAAGGTATTTCCAGGAGATGTTTGTGACAGCCCAGCCGATAGTTCATGGCTGGCACACTGCCTAGTGAGGCTTACAGCCTAGGGAAGCATCACCTCGGGCCCCAACTTGGGATGTCTTTTGGAAAGAGCATGTTCTCCAGCTGGAGACGTTTGGTAAAGAGCAATAAGCTATCCAGAGCATACCTAGAAGTCTTATTAGAGGAAGATTTTTGTCCAACAGCATTGATTTTTCTTTTCGAATCAGTATAAAACTACACAAAGATAGGGGCATCCTCATGCAGGATGGGCAGCAAAGAGGCATTTCTTCTGCACAGGTTCAGGCAGCAGCCCATCTCCTGCAGTGAGATCTCCTCCCTGTGCTCCTGTGGTACCCAGTGCTCCCGCAGTGCCGGTGCAGATGCCCAGAGAACAGGGTAAGCACAGGACCAGCAAGCACCAACACAGCTTCTCAATGCTTCCCTGACATCCAGCAATTCATAGCATAGGCACTTCTGAGCATGATACGTTTTTTTAGTAGCCCTTGCTAGATTTTTCTTCTCTTAAACTGCCTTTTTGAACCCATGGAATCTTTAGCACCCAGAATTTCTTTTGGCAAGGGGTTCCACAGTTTCACTATGCTTTTTTGTTTTTATGAGATGAGACTGGTGTACAAATGATAACATGTCCAAATGTTATCACTAAGCCAAAGTCTATTTTGCCTTTGCTAGAAGCTCCACTAAAGTTAGGATTGGATTCAGACCTCTAACAGGTCCTCTGCATTTCAAACTCAGCTTCCATATGGCAGGACTGCATTTTGTAAGTTGTTGGGATTTTATAAATCAAATTAATGCATGGGGAGAGGACAGAAGGTGGAAGAGATGTTTAATTATGCAGCAATGTGGGCATGGACAATGGATTTGTGACAGCTTTTACTTTTGCACTTTTCCTGTGCCCCAAGGGTAGAACAGTAAGGACTGGCCTACATATTTGTACATCCTGCATGCAGCTAGAAAAGAGATGGAGAGCATTTTTCAACCATTCATTCCTCAGTTTGTTTCTGTATGGAATAGGTCTTCCACACAGCCATCATGCGGCTCCGAGTGCATGTAAGAGCACACTGAGCACATTGGCTGGGAATTGCCCTAGAAGCTCTAAGTATTGTTATGTGGTTTCTTCCCTTTCCAGGCATCTTTCTTTCCCTGATTTCTGGCCAGGAACACAACCTGGAGTGCCCAAGTGCTGTGGCAAAGCCAGCTGTCATGACATTTCCAACTCAACCAGAAGTGCAGGAAATCTCCCAAGAAAGATTGTTTTTATAGGCTCCCAGAAGGCTAGCATATGTCAGATATGCTTATCCAGACCAAACCCAGCCTTCCTGAAATTCATCTCTCACTAACATTAATGCTTTTTTCCATGTCAGTTTGAGTGGTGTGCGATATTTGGCAATCAGGGAGTAGTAAAGATTTGTTTACAGCTGTTTTGGAATGGATGCTGGTTTGTTTATTGCAATTCATGCCAAAGGAATATTTCATAACAAGTAATATATTCCAACTTATTCATTTTTTTCACAATTTTCATTTACTGTAGGGCTTTCATCTCAACAACTTTTGTTGTTTAGCTGTGGCCAACCACATAAAGCAAGTGGAGGGGAGAAAAAAAGAAGACATTTTGTAAGATGTTATCCCCTTCTTGAGAATTTCAAAGGTAAAATCTCAAACCGATGCACAACATTTCAAGAAAAAGGGAGGACTGTTAAATTGTCCTATTTCCTTACTTTTTTCAAGTATCAAAATTTTACAGAAATGCTGAATCAATCTAAAATCTTTGGTTGATTTTATCATTTGTCTTTGTCCCTTGGCCCAACTACCTTAAGTGAGCATTTTTAATCATGCTTCCAGTGCAAATATGCACTGCAAGAAAGTTGAAATGAGTTTTCCATGGCCATTTAGGTATCATCAGGCTTAAATAGTTTCTGCGAACCTTGTTTATCCAAAAGTGCACAAAAAGGAACTTTAAAGGGCTTTCAATGCCTGATATTAATTTCCTTAAATATGTAAATATTAACCAAATATTTTTTGTAGGGTTGTCTGGTTTGAGGTGGTAGGAAGTTGAATAAGTATTAAGCCCCCAGGTAAGATTCCTTGTCTAATGAAAAATAAAGCCACATGGACCCACTGTTAATATAGAAGGCACAATTTCTCCCAAAAAAAGAAGTTTGCTATGCATTCCTTTCCATGTGAAGACTTCTAAAGTCAGCACAGTTTGTGTCCTCAGTAAAATATGCAGAATTGGAAGATCTGCTGAGAGCTGCAGAACTCATCTCAGAAATGCAGCTCTCTAGGCCTCATTGTCATTATCTGATCTAGAATTCAAGCTATATCCTGCATCAGAAGATACAATCTACATTTCCCAGTGTGTTAATAACTTGACCCCCTCCAAAGGTCCTGCTGTGTGTATTGAAGCTGTCTATTAATTCCCTTGTGGACTGCTGTTTTTGGTATTTAATCTCCAGAAGGAATTTAAGAAGGTCAAAGTCCCCTTCTTTGAGGAATTCCATACAAGTAATAAAACAAAGTACGTTTGCCCCTCAAAGAGGTAGAAGTCTGGGAGCTGTGTTGACAAGAGACCTTTGGACTACTTATACAGCTACTAGAAAGGGGGTGGGGGGGAAGAGGAAGGGCAGGGAGATAGTTACTGTAGTTTAATAAGTATGGGAAGATGGTTAATATACATGGAGCTTCAGCCCCACTGTGCCTTTTGATTTATGTTAAATATAGTGAAGGGACCAAGGTCTCTTTTCACACCACTGTAATCCTACGGACTCCCTTGGGTCTCTGTGTGGTGACTAGAATTTGGATGATGGTTGATTTCTTGGAGTAAATAACTTTAGGATGTAAGAAAATCTCAGCAAAATTCCCATAGAGGGATCTGCTCACAGAGTGTCTGTGCCAGTAGGACATCAGCACAAAGCATCACTAAGCCCAAAGACTGAATAGAAAAATCCCTAAGAGGTGTACTTGACAGCACTGGCTCAAACCTAAATCACAGCATCAAGTAGACCTTCTCCTGTCTGCAGATGGCTTCCAAGACAGCAGAATTAGGGCCTCTCCACTACCAAGAGAAGAAAAAAAACAACAAACACACCAAAACATTCAAGGACTAGAATTTACCAGGTTGTAATACAGAAGCTCTTTGTTTTGAGAGCCACTGAGCATTTTGTGCTATTGTCTCACAGCAGCCATGGAGATACGGTCAAAATTTCCAAAGGTCATTTCAAAACGTACATCTGTTGTGGGGCACCGCTGATGTTTCTGCATGTGAGGACGGGTTCTCAGTGCTTGTACAGTGCCCGTGAATGATTCATGCCTCTCAGAATAGGGTCTAAGATGGGTTGCTGATGTTATGTGGTATTACCCCAGATCTCCCATTACATTACTGGAGTTTCTAGCTCA
This sequence comes from Aramus guarauna, assembly GCA_013400195.1. Taxonomy (NCBI): domain Eukaryota; kingdom Metazoa; phylum Chordata; class Aves; order Gruiformes; family Aramidae; genus Aramus; species Aramus guarauna. Next base: position 97,688 of record VXBL01004967.1, read on the forward strand.
GCTTTCCAAGAAAAATAGAGTAAATATGATAGCAGTGTTTGTTTACGTGTTTGTCTATCCATCTGTCCTGTCAAGCTTTCTGGCTGATTCCAGTTAAGTTTTGGCAGTAGAAGAAGTTTCAAGGGATCACATTCTTGCAAGCTGATTTAGAGTGCGTGGAGTACAGAGAGCCCAGAAATACCTCCTTGAAGTAAAATCTGCTACATAACCTCAACCCTATTTGACTCCAGGAAATGCACAAGGAAAGGAAACACCAAAGCTGAGATTTTGTTTGGTTCTGTGGCTTGTGAATCTACTTCCCATGAACACTGGAGGCTAGGGAGAGACTTAGTGAGCAGCTTTGTGAAAGCCTGCAAATCCTTCTCAAAAAGCTGTAATGGCATTTCCCCATTATCCTGGGAAGAAAACAACTTTTCAGCCCAGCATTCATAGGGAGTTGATAGTTAAGGCTATGAATACAAATTCTTTACCATAAATACAAACCCCCAGTGCCTGGTCAGGAGTCGATGCTGCAGGCTGTGCTCCCCAGGGCTGTAGGACGATGCTCCCCTGTACTTCACGGGAGGCAGCCTCCTCGCCCCAAAATCTCCTCGCAGCCTCGGACATGGCTGGTTGCTGTCTCCGCTTGGCACCCTTCGCAGCCCAGGTATGAGAAGATAATGGCTCGGACTTCCCTTTTACTGCTGCTTTTATTTTATCTGCACTGAGATACCATCAGTGACAAGGCAAGTGTTGGGAGATTTCTTTGACAGCCCTCTCAGACATCTGATTACAAATGGCCCTGACTTATCCAGTGCCTCCCTAGCTGATTACTTCAAAGGGACTGGCTCTCCCTTTCTTGCCTCTGCTGCCCAAAAGGCTCCTTTTCTAGGGCTCTGGTTTTGGCTAGGCTTTTTACAAAGTGCATCAGTGTCACTATCTGCACAGGGCTGGACACAAGGAGGAATCTGGGTTTCTGGCCTGACAAGCCCAAACTTTGGGATGGGCAAATATGCTGGAAATTGAGGTTTTATGAACCTTTCAAATTATTTTTGTGTGTTCATGGGCTTCAAAAATTGATTCAAGGTCATGAACCTTTACCTTCCTCCTCCTGTCATTTGAAACTAGGTTTTTTTCCAAGAGTGATTCTTTCCATTAAAAGAGTATTTTCCTAGCTAAATGGGAGTTCTCTGCTACTACATGTCCAGGCAGGAGATGTGATGAATCACGAGATGGAAGAACAACTTTGGAAGGCAGATCCCATCACCATGCTTAGAAACTGTGGATAAAATCCTGGCCCAGAGAAACTAGCAGCAAAATATTATTGACCTCTGTGAGACCAGGTTTTCACCAGCCATTTCTTTTTTTTTTTCATTGGAGTTTTTCTTCTCTCCTCCTCCTCATGGGATCTGTGTTTGTTTTCCTTCAGCCCACTCAAAAGCTTTTTTCTCTCCTTATTTTTGAACAGCCTTCAGATTTCTTTTATCCACAACTCTTTCTTAGACGGCTTCCCTTCAGTACAAATCTGGCTCCTGAAACGTCCGAGTTGAACTTTAAGCCGTCTGAGAATGAGACAAAATAAATTTGCCCCTGGAAACTTCATTCTTTCCACAATTTTCTGTGGCTTTCACCACCATGCCAGCAGAAAAATAGATGCCTTACATGTATTTTGAAAGGAACTTAGTTTGCAGGGTAAGTTTCTCACCGCCAGAACAAGCCAGCGTAGCTACAAAGCACAATGTACACGGATGGCTGGAGGGCAGAGTTAGGGCTGGTTTTTTTCCCATTAGGCTGGCTCTGCATGGCAGTGAGAAGCAATGACCACCAAAACCACCCCAGCGCCAGCATGGACCCCAAGCTTGGCACAGTGGGCACTGTCCTCAACACCTGAAACTCTGTTAACATCAGAGATGTGACAATCACGTAACCAAGTGTGGGATTTCTCCCTCCTCCCTGTGGTTCAAGAGCTGAACCTCTTCTTTATCCCCCTATGTTTATCTCTCGGTAGAGCCGAGCGCCCCTGGTTGCAGCGCATAGCTGCACTACCAAAGCACTGGAAGGCACAATCCACGTCCTTGAGAGTCTAACAGCTTAGCTTAGCTGTTAACAGCTTCGTTTAACAGCTTGTAGTCAGCTTTGCCAGGTTACCAGTTAGGTTTCCCCCTGCCCACAGAGTGCATTTAGTGTTTGAGAGCTCAGTTACACCTCCTGTGCTAGAGATCAGCCTTCAAAGGAGTTTACTGTAAAAAGACATTTCAGAAAGGACTGATTTTGCACACCAACACTCTGATTCCAAAAAGTGATTTGACGTAAATGGCTGCTGCCCATAATTCCTTGTGTGTATGAAAACTTTGGAAATCCAACTGCTTTTTAGCTGCTAGCTTGGAAAGTTGCTGGGCTTATAGTCAAAGAGTGCATTAGGCATTCAGAAAGCAATCGCAGCACTTCCCCAATTCAAAGGGCACCTCTAGCTCTGATCAACCCTCCACACCCTCTGGAGGTGGGCAACGGAGCCTCCGGGTCGTGCACGCCGGCTGCCACCATAGAGAGGGATGCTCCAAGCAGCGGAGCCCCCTGACCATGCTCATCAGGTGATGGATGTGGTGTGCTCCAGGCTCCTCCCTGCTTGGGCCTGTTTCAAGTACCCAGGTTATCAGAGCACTGCCATTATAAATGTAAACTGCAAATGGAACATCAAACAACAGCCCCCTCCTGCACAGTATCACTGCCATGGCTCGGCCAAGGAGGAGCTGCCTGATCATTTCCAGCTCTCAGACTGCTGGGGAAGGGCTGGGGAGTGACCGGGATAAAGAGCAGCATTCACAACAGCCTCAAACCCCTTCTTCAGGAGGGCTAAGGTCACGCTTTCCTCCTACACTCAGCTTTGTTGTATTAAGTATAATTCTCTTTACTTTATGAAAACAGGTTAAGAAGAAGAACTGGAGATATTTGGATTAATGTACAAGAACAGGGGGATTAAGAGGCCCTGTCAATTAAGATGATCCCTTTAAGGCTCTGCCCTTTCACCCCTGGAGCTTGGCTTTAATTCCTGCTCAGACTGATCTGACTAAACCCCTTCTAATCTGACAGCTGATACAGGTCAGAAGTTAAATGTGTCCAGGCAGGAAAAGACACCATTCTCATGGTCTCCATCCCCAGGAGTCACCCTGACAGGGCAGCCCCTGGCATCCTGCACGGCAGTGAGACGGGGTCTGTGGTGACAGGCTTTTTGGGCACCTTCTGGTACTGACTCTCCTAATTGGGATTCTCGTAAATCTTATCCTTCATGGTTTTGTCCCCACCACCCTCCATGATGCTCTGGCCCCATGACTGTGCTGCAGGGCACGTAACACCTTGTTCCTCCCCACTGCAGTGTTCATCCTGGCCCGTGGGGTGGGGTTTTGGCATTTTCCATGTGTGGCTGTGCAGCGTGGCCAGTGCCGTCCGTCAGCAGTGACCCTGGTCCAGCTGCAGGACATGTTTGTGGATGGAGAGGGATCAGGCTGTGCCATGCGAGCAGGCTGGGGCATCATCCCACCCAGCCCTGCAGAGTCAGAGATGTAGCTGCCATGGCTCCTGTGAGTGAGAAGATGAATAGATTGCTCCAGGGATCATCCACCCACCTTGTTTAGACACCTCTGTTGGAAGGGGTTGTGTTTGTGAGTGTCTCTCTCACATACTGATGGTGAACGGGGCTGACAGGACTGCCTCAGTCCCCTTAACCAGCCATTGGCACGCTGAGGCCAGTGAGATGCATCTGCTTCTCGTTACAGAGGCTTGCAAAATCTAAACCAAACCAGACTGTGTTGTTATCTAAAAGTAAATGTCATGTCCTAAGGAGGATGCTGAAGTTGGTTTATGAGTTGTAAGATCTTCCAGCTTCCACAGTATCCTCCATGCAAATCCATGCCTCAGCAGTACTGAGGTTAGTCCTGGCCAGCCAGGTCTGAGCAGACTACCTTAAATGAATAAATGTCTTGTTTCTTAACAGTATGAACAAAGGAATTGTGGTTATCTGAGGCTGTATTTTTCCCTGCAGACAATCTCTCTGGGCTGGGCTTGAGCCCTTGCTAGGGTCTGTTTTCTCTCTAACATCTTGCACCTGCTCTGGTTCAGAAGAGGACTTTGAATCCCAGCAAGACTGAGCAAGCAGCTCGGTCAGACCAGGCACCATAGATATATAATTCACAGTGTTTATGCTGAGAAAGCAGAAAACTCTTGTCCTATCTCAGATAGTTAAAAGATTTTTCTGGGTCAAAGCCATGTGATGGCTTCTTTCCACTTCTTCTGCAGCTGGGCAGAGAGGCAGTGAGGATGGGGAGAGCAGGTATCTATATGGACACAAGTAAGGGGGAGCGGGAGCCCAGGTCACACATCCCTAGGAACTCCTCTTCTCCTGGTCTGTTCCTATTTTCTACCTGATACTGCTTTTTCCTTTCTTCCTCCTCTTTTCTGCTTCCTGCGGCCTGACAGCCTTTGCAGTTAGCAGCCAGATATTCGTCTCTTCATCTCCAGAGCTACTGTGTGCCCTCAACAAGCCCACCACAGAGGCTGTTTCTGCTGCAGCTGCAGGGTCCAAAGCCCCACTTGTACCCTTGTCTTGCAGGATTAATTTCAGCAATGCCTCAAGATGCTTTTCCTGAGCATCCTCTGCAAGAGCTGGAGGAGCCTGCATGTCTGGCCTGGCCCAAGGCAGTGCAGGGTTTGCCTTCCTCCACCCCACTCCCCAAACACCACAGCACCAGAGAGGTCTCCAAGCACAGCCCTGGGGACCCATGGGGCACAAAACCTACAACGTGTAGGATGGTCCAACCACAAAAAGCAAGCTTGGTACAGAGCTTTGGTATTTTAAGAACAAGGAACAGAGGAAGATAGATGCCATTTCCAAGCGATCCAGATGTGGAGAGGGCAGTCACTGTAGTCAGGGTGGGTTTGCCATACTCTACCTCCATGCTCAGCAGCTCCTCTCAGCACATGGTCTGGATTAAACCCCATTCTCTTTTTTAAGCCATTAAACCATCACGAGCTCTCCAGTCCCCCAGTGGCCTCATCTTGGAAAATCTTGCAATAGCTCTAATTTCTGCCAAATCATTTGGATCTTAGCTTTCAACTTGTCTTTCACCCTGGGGGTTTGGCTTCCCCATTGGTAGAAGGATAAAGGTCTTGTACAAAGGTCTCAGGAGAGGTGTGTGTAGGCTCGCTGACGCTGATTTGAAGCAAAGAGAGAGTTTGTGTGGGGATGTGTGTATGTAAAACTCAGCACTCCACCTCGAGGGCCACCCACAGACTCCAAAATGAATTATTTGCTCATATATTTTCTCCACCATAAGATACATTTGTGGGGAGGAGGTGGAGAACACAGAGACTTCGGGGCTGGTGAACTTTGCTGTTCGGACAGATGTTCAGTTTGTACTAAATCTGGTCCAAACCCACGTTTGAATGCTTTCACAGAGCTGAGCTGATGCTCTGGGAACGACCTGATCTCTTAGCTCATCCATGCCTTATGGAGAAAGTGGCATTCTCAGGAGTGGGATACAAATTCCTGACCCTGCCATCAGTTTTATTTTCTTAGATTAAGACAGCCTTCGTCACTTTGTAGTCCTCCAGCAGACTGAGTGCCTCTCCTGCCAGGATTGCATGGTGTGGCTGTGACCAGCTCACCAAGGCACGTGCAATGTGTCTAGTGGCTGGCAGCCACCTTGGCAAATAGCCCATGGGAGCCAGCCAGCGCTGGGCTCGGTTAAGGTGCGTTCACACCACAGGGTGACAATTTTGGCACAACAGAGGAGTTCAGGGAGCTAAGACATGCAAATGAAAGCTTTAACAGCACATGCACAGCCATCCCTGCTTCAGCCAGGGGATGCACTGAGACGTGCACCATGGCCAGGAGCTCTGTGCCCGGGTAGCTGTGCCCCCTGCTGACCCTTTTCTCCTGGTGATCCATCAGTCCTGCATCTTACTGTAAGGCTTATTTTAGTGCCATGGAAATATCCTTAAATTCATTAGCAGATGTACCATATTTTACAAATGGGTCCTTTAAAAGACTAAGTTCATTGTCCAGCAAGCTGCGGGTGCAGCTTTTCGAGTCCATGTTAAACAAACAGTTGCTGAGCAAGCGGAAGGGAGTCAGAAATTAATAAAATCTTTCCTAGACTAAATGGTGAAACGCTGCATAGCGGGTATGTCATCTAATAAATACACCTGTTGAATGAAGGGGTAAGCAAGGAGAAGGAAGGGAAACATTGCCTGAGGCCATCACGGGCTGGCTGCTGGCTGCTGTTTGGGCAGCACACACACGCATGAGAGCATTTGTGCAGCAGAGAAGGGAAGGAAAGGATGCACAGGAGAAAGGCTCGTGCCATTTGAGTGCAACCTGCACTAGCCCAGGTCTCGCTCCGAGAGCCCAGTCCCTTAAACTCATGCAAACAGCCTGAGCACAGGCAGCCCCTTTGACTTTACAGCCTAATTTCCCTGGAGCCCGGCCAGGGATTAAGTCAGTAAGTAAAAACATTGCATTTTTTTTAAGTCTCAGCCAAGAAGAGGAAAACAAAGCTTCACGGCCTAGCATTCTGCATGCGAGGATTAGCTGACTTGCTTCAAATGCCTTCTGTCGCCAGGTCCTCTAGCTGGGTCTCTGTAGAGAGGGAGGCAGCGGATGAGCAGCTCTGCCAGCCACAGGTTCATGGTGTTGAATGCGTCCATAGCAAATGGTGTCCCTCACAAGTCACACAGAACCCTTGCAGCCTGTCCCCAGAGGAGAGATAAGAATGTAGAGAGCATGTTGTGGAAAGAGGGGAAAAATACTCTTGAATGCTTTGAGTCCCTGGCGTTGCTTAGAACATTGTCAGGGTCAGTGAGAACTTCATCAGTGAGCTGCTTCTCCAGAGAAACTTGCTGTCACATGCATATCTTATCTGGTCCTTTATGCTCACACTGGATCATGCCTTCCCAACCCTTCTGCCATGGCAATGCCCCTAAGTCCGAATCCCTCACACAGCACATGCTCAGAAGAGGGTGCCCAGACCCAGCGGTTGATACAGCATGGCATAAAGAAGATTAAACCATATGCCTTACCCCTGTGCATTTCCCTGAAAAGGAATATTCCTGAAGTGCTTTGAGATCCCTGCATGAAATAATCTGTTAATAATAATACTTTATTACTGCAAAGCTACTGCTAAAGGTCTGTCAGCTTTTCCTTTGTGATTATACACATTGGGGTTTACCACAGTTACAGAACACCTCCCCAGGCTGATACTTGGCAAACCATGTCCCAGTCCTGAGCCATCTGATTTTTTTATTCATTTTCTGAAAGCTTGTGTTGGCCAATTTTAAGCCTGAAAAGTGAAGAAACAGAGCAAAAATAATAATACGTGAACTGTAAAATCTGCATGCTGGTGATTTACAATGAAATGACTGGATTAGATTGACTATTGTTCTAGCAACACTTCCTCATCAGCACTGAATGGAACGAAAAATAAATAAGGGGATAGAAGAGATATTTTCTTTTATATGAAGGCATGGAAAATCATGGTAGTTTAACATCCCTTCTCACCTACAGCTCTACCCCCAGAGCAAGCATGATTCATGTGGGCAGGAGCACAAATAAATCTTCATGTAGACAAACTTGTGTCTGCAATGTCCTCACCCAGGTGGTCATTGCCAACCAAAGTGTGAAAATGCAGTAGCTGTTCAGTGAAGTGAGGAATGATCACTTTTTAACTATAAGAAATTAATTTGTAAAAGTGGTTTTAAAGAAAGAAATAGGGCATTCACTTTCTGGCACTATGCCATGCTCTGCACAACCACTGTGATGGAGATGCTTCCTGCATGTGTTTGAAAGCTCTGCTCTTCAGTGCTCCCTACAGCCTGGGGCATCGGTGCAACTAAATCCATTACTCACATGCTCTTTTCCTAAGCATCTTGGCTTGGATGGCGAGTTTCTGCAAGGATGGCATAAGGACAGGGATTCTCACACATCTGTGACCCCTGCAGTCACCATAGCTGTTAATTGTTGCACTTCCCTGGGGAAGCAGATCAGGCTGATCCAGACACCCGAGTCACCTTCCAGCAGCTCTGGCATGACTTTGGAGCAACACTAGGTAGGGGATGGAAGATACTCCTCCCCGGTCCTGCGGCAACTAGAAGAAATTAAATAGGATTAAACAGGAACCAAACAGGAATTGGAGAATTGTTTCTGTTGCTTTTACTACCAGGAGTGGAATCTGATTGTAATTCTGTCCTATTTACTGACCTGACTGGTACAGAGATGGACATCCATGTAAAATAAAGCAACTTTTTATACACAGCTTCTAAAAATAAGTAGCAGGGTGGGGATGGAGAAGCAGGGCCTGTGTGCACTTTAGGTAACTGGCTGATCAGTGCCTGGACTTGATCTGCAGTGACCAAGCTCAGCTCAGCGGCAGTGTCCTCATCCTCAGCCATACACAGACAGAGCAGCTGGGAACGGGTCCTTTCCCCAGTAAAGACCCATGATCATCCCTCCCTAACCTGCTCCTCAAATTTGCTGTCCACACCTTACAAAATCATCCCCATACTTCATTTATTTCTGGGAATATTCACTTGGGCTATATGACTGGTTTGGGTCCTTTTCTGAAACTAATTTTTCTCTGAAGTACATTTAGGCAACTGGATCTTGATGATGGAGAAAAAACAGGAGACTCTCACATGAAAGTTTTTGAAACAGCAATGTAAAAATGGAACCTCTTTGTTAACCAGAAGAAGTAGAAGGAGCATCAGTCAAACTGTGAGGTAAAGCTAAAGACATTGCCCTCAGAGGTATGCTGCGTTGTCTTTTTTTTTTTCTGTATGAATGAAATGCAGGATAAGGACAATAAAGTATGATAAGAAATGCACAGTATCACTGAAGCCCCAGTGCAGAATTTTGGTAGAACAAGCCATTCTACACTCATGTTCAAAAATAAGTCAACGATTGTACTACTTGATGACATTACCTTATGGGTAGCCCAGATTTCATCTCTGAAAGTGGAAGATTGTTTAAACTACTAAAGGGTTCAAAATGCTGCAAAATTCTCGAGTCCATTCTGGAGAGCCAGAGGTCAAAATTACACTAAAGCAGAAAGCACAGGAGATAAATCTGTCACTTCAGCAGCTGTCATTCAGGATGATATCAGAATAGAGATGAAGGAAAGTCTAATTTCATTGTAACTTATTGCAGAACACAGTAATTTTCCATAATGAGCATTCACTACATTCTTGCAAGACAAGCTGCTCTTGGACTGTAATATTGGAGGAGTGAAAGGAAAGGCTTAACTATTTATTTTTAAAATCAAAGATTCTTTAAGTTGTTGGCATGCTTGGAACAACCCAACAGAAAATGGAGCAAACATGGTATGTATAAACAAACTGAGCATACATAGTGCTTGATTAAAAACGTCACCTTGAAACACCAAATGCCTTTTCTCTTTTTCCTGAATCCTCTCTAGCAATGATGAAAAACCAGGAGAAAAAAGCTGAGAAAAACAGGGTGACACACACTCTGTCTTACACATATATCCAGACTACTTTCTTCAGCAAAAAGGTAAATTTCATCTAATCAAACCAAGTGTGTAATTGGACATGCTTCAGTCAGAAATTGAAAATAATCATATTTTTTATATATGTAAAATCAAGGTTGGACGTGTTTTTCAATGAAAGATCTGATGAGATTTTGGAACTTCTTAAGGCTCATGAAATGTCCCAAGAAAAGAAGAGCAATCTGGACTTAGAAACACTCCAGAAAAGATTAAGCTAAGTCTTGGTTCATTTAGCAGATGAGCCACATTTCAGTTAAAAGAAAACATATTAAACGACTGGGAATGTCATAAAAATGTTATGCTTCAGCTGTATTAACTGGCAGAAATTGTATTTGCAGTTCCAGTAAGTTATGTGAGTGCTGAAAGAATATTTTCAGGACTCTAATTTATCCCTTCACCACAGAGGTCCAATATTACAGAGAAAATATCAGAAAATGTTACTTCAGTTTTTTCAAATAAATTATTCAGGAGAAGCATGTTTGTTTGACAACATTAGGCCATTAGAGTATATTCTGCAAAATTACCAGGCACTAATGGGTGATCAAGAAAGAGATTAAAATTTAAACTTCAACATTTTATTTATACTTCTATTAGGAATAAAGCCAACCTGAAGGTATAATAAAATCCTAAGTTTTTATTTTATTTTTCATACCAGAAACCAAAGAAAGAAAAAGAAACCAAAAGGCAAGGTGGAACAAAACAATGCCTTTCTTAACTTCTGGATGTAAGACCCCCCCAGGCTCCCAAGCCTGCAGTCCTGCACATCAAGACCTTAGAAGCTTTGCTGCAGCTGTGCTTACGATGCCCACACTGGGAGGTTCTTGCAGAGCAGCACGGCTGCATGGATGAAGCTGCTCATGAGCAATGCAAAGTAGCTAGAAAGGTCCTCTCTCAAACTCTTCATCTGCAAAAATCACCTCCATGGTTCATTTGATTAATTATTTTAGTACTCCACACAATTATATGACACTAGAAGCATCCAGAGAAGGAATGATAAACTACTAAGAATATTTTTTAACTGGAAACCACTTCACAGCAATTAATTCCTGGTCTGTGTTTGACCATTGTTACTCTCTGCATAGGCTGAAACTTGAAAGTGTATTTGTATCAAAGCACACGCGTTCCTTAGCACGCAGACCCCACTAAGCCCATTTCCTATCCAAATGCAGTGTTCAGTTTGAAAGTTAATTCCTCCCCTACAGAGGTTATGGAGTACAGCGGTATCTCCTCCTTTAATGAGGGGGAATACTGCTGTGCTGGGAATACTTCCATGGACAAATTAAATTCCTGAAGTACGCCCAGAATAGCTGAGAGCCCGGTTCTGCAGCCTTTCCTTACCTCTCTTTATGGCCTGACCTCACCACAGCGGAGTCGATCCCATAGCTGAGAACAAACTGTGGGGCCCGAGTCTGCCCTCAGATACGCTTAAGCAAGTCTCCCTCCTCAGGAGGCTGCACAGGTACCACTGAGGGAGTTGTCGGACCACACTCTTTGTAGTCTACCAGAGTAGACTGAAAGTAATGTACATAAAAAGAGTCTTTTAGTTTAGCATGTCTAGTCTTTTCTTTTTTTTTTTTTTTTTCCAAACCTTGTATTTTTCCAAGTCCTCAAGAAAGCCTTTTCAGACTAACACAAAAAAAATGAAATTAAAGACAGAAGACAGAAAATCTCAGACATTCTTCTTTGGTTTGATGAACAAGTTTGACTATCCCTTAATGCTCATGATAAAATACTAAAAAGTAATGATAAAAGAAAGTAGGGCTTTCTTAACTGAGAGAAATAATGAGAGTATACTTAGGAGAAGCAAGGGGTTCTATAAATAGATCAAATGATGCACACTTTGTTTGAGAGAGCTTGCAAAACAGTACACAAATTAAACATTTCCAGAAATTCTGTTGGGTCTGCGTAACAGGGTGGTATTGTGGGCTCTCAAAATGACCTTTCAAATTTTTTTAAAAAGTCTGTATATATAATGGAAAATATGCCTTGATAAACATAAGGTACTTTGTTGACTGTGGTTGAAAACTGACTGTTGAAGTAATCTCACATGGACACAAGATGAGGCCTTGTTTTATTTATTTTATTATTTTACTTCTTTAGCAAGGTCACGGGTTTACAGACATTGCATGGAGAAAATGGAAACTTGTACCTCATCACACTAGTAAGCGGAATCCAGTGTAGCTCTCTGGCACACTCGCTGGCCAGCTCCGTCAGTTTTCACCGACACATCTGCAGAGGAATAAGTATTCTCATCTCAAGACTTTGGACGCAGTGTTACAGTGTGGTTGGACCCACCTTAATTAGAGTCTGCAGAGGAGACGCAGCCCACCCCTCCTCACCTCCCTCAGCCCTTGGGCAGCCCAGCCCATCAGCCTGCCTTGTTCAAAACTTCTGACATTCTTCCTAGGTAGGCTAAAGAAATGTTTGGGGGTTTTCAGTGTCCCAGTTTCTCTTTACTTGGTAGAGGCAGAGAAAGATTTCTGCATGCACAAAATCCCCACTTCAGTGAACCGATCTGGCCCTTCTCTGCTTGGCAGGAGAACAACTTGGTAGGCACGACTGATGAAGAAGGCAGCACCTTGCCTGACACCCACAGTGCTGCTCCATCCCCACACTTTGAGACCCTTGATCAAAGATGCTACATTTAGTCCTTGGCCTGGAAAGTAAGGGTTCATCTTCCCACAATTTAGGGATGCTTCCAGATGGTTTCTGTACTTTTTCTTATGACATATAGAACTTACTACATTTCAACTCATATCTCTTTCCTCATGTCTGCAACAGCCCTTCCCCTTCTCTTCTACTGCCCCCAACGAGCTGATACTGCTTTGAGGAAAGAATTGCAAGCACAGCTCCCTCGCCTTGTTCTTCTGTAACCTCATAATCATGGCTCTGACTCAGCTGAGCACTCAGGTGATGGCTTCTCCCAAAGCACAGGAGAAGACCTCTCGGTCTCCATTGCGACGTAGTGCAGGGTGTTGCACAAGGAAGCACAATGAGTGATTTATGAGTAGTTTGCCTCTCTCTGTCTCCATATCACTGTCTCTGAGTGACCACCTTTATAAAACACATTGACATCTGCCAGTAAAAACATTGCAGGTTAGGGAAGAAGAATCACTGTTGACTGACTTGCAGTTCTGGGAGGAGCAAGGTGCTCTCTGAAGTGGGTTTAAGTTCTTGCTTTCTCCAAGGTCGGGGTTGGTTTCCCTCTGTGGCAGTAACAATGCCTACTCAGCAGGATCCACAGTCCAACTCACTATTTTATTATTAAATTACAGACCTAGAAATGGTCAAAATAAAAACTGATTAGATCAAACGCTACTTGCTTAGCACATCACCATGGCAACTCCCCTTTCTCCATCTGCTTATTTAAGATAATGATGGCCTCTGCAATAAACTTTGAAACAGATACACAGATAGAGCCGAGTCAAAACAAATTACAGAAAATGAATATCTTAACTGGCAGCAAGCAAGTCCATCATCTTCTGCCTCAGGATATCACTGTTGTCTAGGCCCAAGATGAAAAAAGGAAAGGCCACCAGAACTAGCACATAAGCAGATTTTAGGAACATCATAAATGCAATCCACAGAATCCCCAGCCACTTGCTGTGTTACCCTAAAATCCATAGATACTTCAGGATATTTTTACTTTAAAATTCTCCAGATACCCAGAGTTTTCACACACTACAGTGGCTTGGTCTGACTGGGCATCACAGTACTAGTGGTGATAGTACATAAATGGTCCCCAGAAGAATCTCTGTTTGGAAAATAAAAAAGCTAAATCATCTCAGCTCATTGCAGTCGTTCACTTAATCTCTCCTTAGCTCCATGAATCACTCCCAGCTGATTGTGAAAACACCTCATTATCACATGAAACTAGATAGGCTTCTCACGGCCAACCAGGTAAAAACCTCTAAAAGGTGCCCACACTCTTCTGTGAGCAAGCAAAGTGAATAGTTATCTCCTCCAAGAGACACCGACAGATCATTAAGGACTTCTGTGTGTTGCAAGAGCAACAACAACAGGTTGTTGTAGGTAAATGTCAACGTCTGCATTTGAGTCTTGATCCCTGTGGTCCGTAGAGGGCAATTGGCACTGTCGGAGGTGATCCTTCACCCTTCTGACACACTCTCCTACACACAGAGGGAATCCAGCAATAGAAGAGATGGAGTCTACCCTAAACCACCTGAGCGTTGGAACCTAAATAGTCCCCAGAATCAGATCACAGAGGCATTGCCAAAGCAATGTTATTCTAGGCAGTTTCTGCTGCATGTATAGCAATTACACGTACACCATTCTTTGTGGGACCGTCCCTAGATGACAGTGCTAGACCTCCAGATCCCATTGAGTGGCAAGATCGCCCACCCTGGTTTCTTTTTCTCCTTGCTTCTCAGCCCCTGGTAGAAGCGCAGCAGGCAGCCAAACACGGCTCCTGACCTGACAAAACACAAGCGTGCCAGAGGACAGCCTCCTCCCTCTTTCAGCTCAGTGGGAAGAAAGACTTATCTTTTTCCAGATGAACCTCAATGATGAAAACCTGTCTCTCCTTTTTTCATGACTTTTAATGTTGGCATCACAGCCCTACCCAGGGATGCAGGTGCTAGGAAGGAGTCACAGACAGCCCTGCGAATAAGAGGGATTTACATGTGCAAAAAGGTAGCAGGTAGACCAAAGCCTTGAAAATTAGAACAAACAGCGTTATTTTGTGCTGTAAAGCAAACAAGAGAACTGCTAGATCTCATCCAAAACACATACGTAGTCAGTTCTATGCCCTGAAACGTGGCTTCCGCACGCTGTGCTCCTTTATGTTCATAAACTTTTCCCCAAAGCCCAAATTTCTGTGTGTTTGTACGGATGCACACGGTTCTGGACAAGGCTGCTCTTGGGATGTATGCCCACATAGGCAGGCAAACAAGGATCTTCACAATCAAAGAAAAGCATTCACAATTCGTTCATCTTTATTTTACTGTTTATAAATACCCAGTTAGGAATTAGGGGAAAACCACTCTGTGGTTTAAGTAGCCAGTCTTCTACCACAAAAGATGAATAGTGAATAGCTAAAGTGAATGATTCCCAGAAAACTCATAGTCTGTTATTCAGCAAATGCTTATGAATAATGAACAAGCAAACAGAAGTCAGAACATGACCAGAGGGTGGATTAAACTGATCAGAGCATTTATTCACAATTAAATATTTGTCATACACTAAACATATATATGTATGTTGGGGAGGGGAGGGGGGGGCAGCGGTATTTGTATACCTGACACTCTTGTGCAAGCATAAACAAGCCAGAGCTCTGACAGCAGCGTATCGTCTATCAGATGGTAATGAGCAATGCTAATGGGAGTGCAGGAAATGACTGTCCACAGGTGCCATAGTGTGACACCTCTATGTCAACTACGTTTTACCTTCTTGTCCCATGTGCTACAAGCATGTTATGAGTATGATCAGTACTCACATTGAAAACTTGACAGCTATGCATCAGCAAGGCACCTGGATGTGAAAAAAGGCCAAGACCTGACAAACTTCTTCACAGTGTTCCTTATGATACTGATGATATCGGGATGATATTGAGCCCGAGGTGAGAGCTGAGGCAGAGAGTCATTTTATGAGCACTGCCACTGAAATTTCCTGGCCAAGAGACTGTCAGAGATGTTACCTACAAGGAATCCTGCCTCTTGACTTACAGATGTTCTCCTCTTGCTGCAGTGATTTATCATCCCTCAAAAGTAATCTGGAAGGGACAGGCACCTGCATAACAATTTCTTCAGAGATAGCACACATATTACAAGACGTGATACAATTACACTAGCAAAACCCTTTGTGACAGTCCTGAGTGGGAAGCCATTATAAGGTCAACCACACATAATCCAAAAGTATTTCTTTTCCTGTTAAGACATACTTACTAGGTCACCAAGCCCCGTCAAACTCTGCCATAGAACTGGGTGAAAAATAGATATCTTTTTTTTCAACTGCCAACTGGAAAGAAGTATTTGGGGCAGATTTGATTTTTTCACTTTTAAATATGGCCTGATTTCAAAATGAAAATATCATTTTTAAACAAAATGTCAGGATGCTTTCCAGGCCTTCTCCCCACTTTTTGTCAAAATGATTTATCAAACTTGACTCAAATTGATTCGATTGCTCTAAAACTGCTGTGAATTTATATATTAACTAAAAATATTTTCTGCTGAGGTCCTTCCAAAACATGTATAACACTTGTAAGATCTGGTGAGGGAAACTGTGACTGGGATACAGAAATATTTAAATATCCAATGCAAATAAAGTGCAAATGTAATGGCCTCACTACTACAGAAATGTCTTGGCACATTTCCACCTGGAGCCAGCGAGATGATTAACTGGCCACATGCGCTGATTATTTGAGGCTGATGTTTACATCAGCACTGTGAAAACTGGGTGCTGTTCTGCTCGCAAAAAAACCCACTCAACCAAAGCCTGGAGACTGGACCTTCTGTGCTTGGGAAAACCTGCAGGAAGGTACAGAAGAATGAGCCTCTGGGATTTCCCCGCAGAGGTCTGGGCAGACCCGAAGAAGCCAACAGCCTGGCCAGGGAAAGCCCTTGCTGTGCCGGCAATAGCTCCCAGGGGGCTTCCCCAGAGCAGGAGTCACTTGCACAGGGACTTCCACCATTTCTGTCCTCCTGGAAACATCTCTGACAACAACCTGCCCTGGGACTCAGATGGGGAAGCATGGAGCTGACTGCGTGTTACCTACAGGTGTCTTTACTTTGGGAGGACCATTTGTGTAGTGCTGGTAGATGAGTGAGATGCCAAATCCAGCCAAATGCTCCTTTCTGACTGTGTTCTCTGTAGTGCTGCAACTGGTTCTTGCACAAGCGATTTACAATATATGTTTATGTACAGTGAGGGAGTTGTCCTCTCAGTTGGCAAGAATTGGAAACAATTCCGCAGAAGTCAACATAAAAGTTGCATGCCAGGAGGTCTGGAAGAATATACATGAAAAAGGCGTTTAGTTGCTTTGTAATGATAATCACAGCTATAACAAAAAATGCAAGAGTTTCACAGAAAAAACCTCTGCACAAACAGAAAAGACAGGCTTCTCCCAAACCTCTTTGAAATCCAGAGGCCAAATTCTGATCCAAGTCCTAGTGAATAAGGTACAAGTCTACCAAGGTGAGTAAAGCTTCAGCAGCATACACTTGGGGTTGGAGTATCTTTGGTTAGAGCCCACAAGGACCGCTGCTAAGCAAGCAAGGACATAAATGTCTTCAGACAGCACCTAAATTTTCATCTCTCCTTTGGATGGAATCAAACAGGTTTGTTCTTCGTTCATGTTTGGAGTAAGCAGAGCAGGACCAGGACTGAGATTTTGCTGAAAGGTTCCTGTTGGCCTGGTTCTCCTACATATACTGACAGCAAACATTACGTTAAAACTTAGCTTGAAGGTTGTTTGACTTGAACACGATCTACAAACCCAGTTTCAGTTACAGGAGTGCTCAGGGGCTTTAGGCAGTCTTGCTGCTCACTGCCTCTTTTCATATATTCCTGTCAGCTGTGGCTGAGCCTTATCAGTTCTCTGTTTACTATTTGCATGTTTTAAACAAGGGGGAAACAAACGCCAAGAAAATCCTGGCACATTTTCCCTGTGTGACAGCCACACTATAAATAATAGAAAATTAATGTTTTCTTTTTTTTTTNCTTACAGCTGGCTTGTCCAGTGTATTTCAGGCAGCAAAATCAGATCAGTAGCAGCTTTGTCAAAGGCATTTCTTTCTTACAAAATGTTCAGTTTCTTTCAGACCCTGTCCAGTCAAGTTCCCGTGAAGGGCTGATGACAAACTGAGATCTTCTGGTGCTCTTCAGCAGCCCCGTGCCTGCGGGGATGGGACGGATTTCTTGGTCGTTTATCAGTGCATTATTTTGTGAAACAATGCTGGTAAGGAATGAATGGAAAAAAGAGTAGAGGTCAAGCGCAAGCTTTTATAACTGTTTATTTAAACCTGCAGTAAGGGGAAAACGTTCTCCTAAGGCGACGTGAGCAGGAAGGGCTGTCGACCCACTAGATGGTGCTAGAAAATAGTGCAACTGCCCGGAGCGTGGCTCTGCCAACCTGTGTCCCCGGTCGGCCACCGCCTGCTGAGGTAATGCTTGGGTCATGCACGACTCTGCAATGTGCTAAGACTGTGGTTTAAAATCAGTTGGGAGTCGATACATTTTCTACTCTAATTTGAGCTCAATTTGGTCTACTTGGTGTATAGCTGTGCCCTAAAAGAGAAGGGCTAGTTCAGGTGTAGCTTGGTACCTCCTGGTTTTTGCGAGCTGAGCACCCTCGTAAGCAGCCGGTGCTGGGCTGGCTGGCACAGTGCGTGGCATGGGTGCAGGCTTCAGGCTCCTCTGCTGTGCCACACGCCGACCTCCTGCCCATGGGCCAGGGCTGTGTGGGCACCAGCTAACACAGCAGCACGCTCTCCGGGCTCAGCAGCAATGGCCAAGGAGCCCTTGTCACGCGCTGCAATGCTTTCTCTCATAATTTAAGAAAACCATTTCTGTTTTCCTTTTCATTTTGGAAGTTTGATCTTGGTGAACACATGCACTTAATACGAAGCAATTCTCACATTTAGTTAAGACAGGGCGCTGCTTTCTCATGGGTACACAAGGAGGTACCACAGGAACTCCCATTTCCAAATGTTTCTTACCTAATTCCAGCTTTCTTTTATTTTCCTGCACAATTTTCAATTAATTGCAGAAATTAATCACTCTTGCTAGTGGACATAACAAGCTGGACTCAGAATCAGACCGTAATTCAGAATTACTCTGTCTGATGAAAGAGAGTTTCCCTGATGTTACCTGATTGGCAGTGAGATCAATTTCTGGTCCTGTTTGCCAGCGGTTTTCACATTATGCAAAGAGTATTCAAACGTAGAATACAGCACTCTCACATAGCCACAGGAAAATGACAGAGATGGAATATAAGACAAGGTATAAGTGAGGAATCTGGCCCCTAAAACTACAATCTTGTATAGTCTGGAAAAACTTTCTGGGTAGAAAGCGGGGCCACAGGTCAGACTGATTTCTACAGCGGTCACACAAAGGCCAGCTGAGGTCAGGTCATCTACAATAAGCAAATATTTCCATGCTGGAGCACTGGGTAATGTGGTCCTGGCACATCCCTGTTCCAAACACATGGCCAATATTTGCTATTACAAATCATTTATTAAAGCTTGGCCAATCATAATAGCAAATTTATACGCATGTGAAGATCTCTGTATTTTGCCAAAAATAGCTCATGCATGAAAAATATTACATAAACTTTCTGAACGTATATCAAAATAAATATTACAAATTACAGGAAATATGCTAAAATGACTCCCATTAAAGTTTCAGGATTTGTTTAGGATTACTCTGATGGTTATAAAAGTGTCTCCTCTCATATCCTTCAGTCAAAGGAACAGCTTTGCCTTGGTCATTTTCTCCCCTTAAAAACACGCCAGATTATTCTTATATCCATCAGAACTCCTAAAGGCAGACCGCAAAGTCTAGACACCTGCACTTGTCCAGACCAAGCACACTGCTGAGCTGGATCCCCCCAGGTCAGAAAGATCTGTGCCAATTTTCCAGTGCTGATTGATGCTGCCCCTCCATGCTATGCAGAGCTGAGCCTTCAAGCCACCATCTGCAGTGGTCACCGTGTGTCTGCGAGTCGTGCCAGCACTTTAAAGGCAGGTGTCGACACCCTTCACAGAGCACGACGACAGCAGGGCTTGAACTTCCACTGCATGTGTCAAAGAGGGATGAAGTCACGTATTTGCTTCACTTGATGCCTGTCAACCTGCCCTTGCTACAGCTCTGGCTATACTCACTTCACAGCACGACAGTGATTGCAGTATCATGACATGCTTATGGTGCTTATGGTCCTTCTTCAATCTGCCTCTTACTCTGCAGCATGGGCATGGCGGGGCTTCACCTCACAAACTAAGACACCTACATTCAGCTATGAGCTGACCTGCACCCATAAAGCCGGACACAAACTTCCCTGTGTTAGTGGCAAAGTGTTCTTTGACTTTGAGGGATTTTGCCCCAAGACTGATGGAAATTCTGTGATACTCACAGGTCGAAACCTTGTATACTACAGATAGTCATAGCTCTCTTAAAGTCAATGAAAAAGTGCTTGAAAGCATTCAATACGTCCTAAGTCTACCCTGACAAGAATAATTTGTTCAGCACTGGTCAATCTTTCACAAGAGGTGATGCAGAGATAGTGGGACCTGAAAGACAGGAAATGAAAATGATGACAGAGGTGAAAAAAAAGAGCAATGGGAAACACTGGAACTGTGTAACTCAGTGAAATGGAAAAGTTGCATGTTTAAGGATAATGTTAAAATGAACAAAAGAAAAGAGTTTTTTATATCACATTATCTCTGGCACTTGCTGCCTCATGATTTCATTGAAGCCAAGCATATATCAGGTTTCCAAGAGGTCTTAGATATGGGTAAACTAGATCCATATGAAGACACATATCATTAAAATGGGAAAAGAAAAAAATAAAAAATTCCACCTTTGTTTTTTAATAATAAACTCTTATGAGTCAGTCAAATTATCCCATAGCTGCATATTATAGGACTTTTTGTACTTCCCATAAAGCACCAGTTATTTGGCACAAAAATACTTTGAAGCTGCCGCATGGCCACTTTCTTGGACAGAAAGAGGACAGAAGAAAGAAATGAAGAAACCTGCCCTAAAGTGATGCAGAACCGGTCAAGCAGACTTTTTGGGGGCCATCGCAGTGAGCTCCTGTGGCAGACAGCCTTGAGGAACCCCAGCTCACCACATCCTGTTGCCTTCAGGCTCACGTGGGTGTGGGGCTACCACGGAGAAGTCCAGTGTGCCCAGAATAACTCAGCAAGGAGCCAGCATATGAAGTTTAAATAACTCACCCAAGGTCACATGTCAAATCAACGGAATACCTCGGGGTCTAGATGATCCCTATCTCCTGGTGTGTTCTTTAGCCAACGCTGCCTGTCTCCTGCCATGCAAATGCAGCTAATAAAAATGAGGGTGGGTCTGTGTGGGGCTCTTTCCCCATAAATGCTATCAGATATGTCATTTATCTCTCTTGGCCCGTTTCAGAGAGCGCATTACATACTCCTCCGTTTGGCCAGCCGTGTATTTTCGGTGCCTCCCTTCCCTGCCCAGACCGTGAAAGAAAACCAGCCGGAGCCAAACCATCTTCCTCGCCACCGCAGTTCGTTATCTCACGACAGCATCTCCCCCCGCACCCTCCCTCCCCAGCGGGATGGCTCCTTTGCCGGGGCGCAGGCGGGGAGGTGCCGGCGGAGCCGTTCCCAAAGGCAGAGGATGCGCTGCCACCTGCCGACCGCCGCTGCGGGCAGCGCGGGGCTGCGCCCGGCCAGGGAGGGGGACTGGGGGAGTGTGGGTGGGTGGGGGTGCACGGCGGGCTGGGGTGCTGCAGGGATTGCAGCCCCCCTTGGGGTGCTGGGGCAGGGCGGGCGGCTGCCTCCGCAGCTGGTTAGCTGTGGCCATGGCTCAACCATCTGGTCGCTCCAGAAGATGTAAAACATGCCCAGCATCAGGGAACAAAAAACTCCGATTTTTCTATAAAACCCGGTTCTTCTTTAACTCTGCGCCTCCCACAACAGGAACTGCTCTGACCACCACGGCACGGCACCATCGCTGAGTGCCACACGCTGGGCCCGCTCCCAAACTCAGCCCACAGAGAGAAGACCGCTCCGGCCAAATCTGGGAGTCAGAGGGGAAAGGGTCTCCTGCCCCCAAAACCATCGCTTGGAAAAGTGACGGGGAAGGGGAGGGAGATGGTGCCCAGGTGAGAGTGGAGTGATGTTCAGAAATCCCCCAAGGAGAATGTAAAGAGGGAGGACAACCCCTAATACAGGGAAAACGTGGTGGCATTCACAAAATGCAGGTGGAAGCAGGCAGAAACCAGCCTGGCCAGTGCTGAGGTGCTGCAAAACCAGGAGTCAGGCCTGCCTCCCTCCACCACCAGTAGCTTAGAGACCACAAAGTTTACTAATACAAGTGCGGGGACAATGGGGTTATTTTCTGGCCTCTGATGACTTAAGACACACAGATTTTACAGCAGTGGACATATATTGCATCTGTTGAGACTAGACTATTTTTAATGAAAAGCAAAATTTCCATAAATATTTGCTGACTCAAAGAGTTAGGGAATGTAAAAAACCAAGCTATTGCAGATTTTGGGTAATTTGCAAGCTTTAGTGTTGCTGCAACATAGATGGAGAAGTACTGTTACTTAAAGAGGAGGGGAAGTTGTATAAAGTGTTTTAGTGGAGGGTTTAAATGCCTTTAATTATAATAACTAATTTCCCTGTCTGAGGATTTTCACTCTATAGTCACACAAGACAGAGAGGTTTTTTTCTGGTATATATTAGATCAGCAGACACTAAGTTTTATTATATGTGCAAAAGAAATTAATTTGAGTTAGAGGTTTGTAAGGGGGTTTTTAATGAAGCATTAGCACTGTTTAGTTTTGTAAATGCATGTATACAGAAATGACGCACAAGCACCCTCACAAAACCAATTCCCAAACCCAAATTGCCCAGATGATGAGCTCACCTATGCAGAAAACATCAATATGGTGTTCCCACAAGATCCAGTGTGAAAACCACTGGAGAGCCTTCCATCCTTCCGGTGCCAGGTCATCCCCACCTCAATCACAAACAAAAATCTTAATGGGTAACGTATGATTTTCACTTGGTCCTGAATAGAAGTAAACCATTTCTGGTCAAATTATGAAAAAAAACCCTGACCACTTTCCCTTAAACCCCAGGAAATATCAGTCTGAAAGATTCAGCAAGGTAAAGTTTGTAAAAACTTACATGGATTTAAGAGCCACTTCTAGAATCAGCTGCCTGGACAGACTTAGAGGCCCTTAAACCAACGTAGTTAAAAAAATGCTAATAGTGAAAAAATTTAGAAAACTGCAAATGACTGAGGACTCCCTTAATCAGAAACCACTGCAAGCAAAGCTTTTACTAAGGTGCCAGTGGTGAGTGAGTGGTTTGTGTACGCCTTTTAATGAGATACAAGTTCCAGGCTTGTAGAAGACAGAACCAGCGGTTTATACTTCAAGGAAATGACATTTTATACTGATGATTATTTTTATAGGTCTTCTTGTTGCTATTGAAACATGAAAGCACTTATCTTTATGTATTTTCCTCTATCTCTATCAACTAGCTGTAAACTCTATTTGATTTTCCAGATCCTTTTTAGTCAAATGTTATTAAATAAGGACTGTAGTGTATACAGAGCAGAGCAGCCAAAGAGCAGTTTTTAATTTGCAGGCTGAAGGAAGCTGTATTATAGCCAGACAGGGAGGAACTTCCTGGCCATTTTTTATAAACTAATAAAGTTTTTTGAGAGAAGGCAGCTAATCTTCTCCTTACTGCATGACTTCTCTTCACCTGGAACAGGAACCCTTTGCCAACAAAAGCAGAGCCAGTTGCAGAAAATGGCTCTGCTCAGCCTTTACGATCCTGTCTGCAGATGAAGGAGGGAGATAGCCGGATACGTTGCATATATGTTTAAGTCCTTGCACCATTGTCAAGGAAGTGATAGGAGCTTCTGGGAAATCCATAGTTCCTCTTTAATATGACAACAGGTTAACAGTGTTTTGCAGACTGTATCTGGATGTGCAAGCAAGGTGATGTTTATATGGCTGGACAGTGATAATAATGACTGGATGGGATAAGTTCTGATTCCTTCTGGGCATATTATCTTTCCACCTGAGCCGTAAGCACAGGTATTGACTTAATTTATCCTTGCTAGCATGCTTTCGTTACAGAACACCAATTCATTCAGCAAATTCCGTTTACAGGAGTTTGTATGTCTTCATGTTTGCTCAAAACCCACCGTACACTGCTTTTCCTTCATAACGAGTTTCAAGTTTGAGAATAAGTGCTCTATTTAAAATCTTCTCCCTACTAAATGCTGGAGAAGTCTTTGAAAACTCGGAAGTCCCAAGTGGCGCAACATTTTCCGTCCTGTTCTCTGCCTGCGAAGAACCTCTTGGCTGCAGCAGAGTTTTGGCGGGGGGCCCGCAGGAAGGGTCCCCGGGTGCTGCCCGCCCTCCTGGCCCCACGCATGGAGTGGGTGGCCCACACTGCACATCATGGCCCTGCTGCAGGATGGGTGCGGAGCATGGACCACGGGGTGAGCTGTTAGTGAGAGAAGTCAGACTGACTTCCTATGCTGTTTTTTGGCCTTTTCATCCTCTCCTAGGGCATGTGCTCCAAAAAACAGTTATATCACAGCACGAGAAAGTACTGCAACCCTGTGAGATGCCTGCAAGCTGTAACATAAGGAATAATTAGATTATTTCTCAGTTCCAGGAGGGAAGAGCCAGGGACAGCCCAGTGGTCTCCTTCAACAGGAACTGAATCAATACTCAAGAAGGACTTGGAAAATTATTTTTTTCTGATCACAAATTCTCCAGAAGCAGCCTATTGGCAGAGGAAGGATGTTTTCTCATATCTTAAGGTTATTTGTTGGAGGAGGGATCCTGAATAAATTTTGATGTGTAGGGTTTTTCCCTGTGTATTTCAGAATGAATACACCACGTTCAAGCTTTTAAGCTCTTTGGGCAAAAGAGTGATGGTCAACATTTGTGTTTTGAGAGATTTTAGAAAGATAAAAAGGTTGTGGGTTTTGGGTGTGAAGCTACCTTCTTACAACCCTTCTGCACTGCTGGCTTGAAATGCACTAGAAATCCCCTGTACCTACTGGGCATTTTTTTGGCTGTGGACTCATTTTCTAAAGTACTGCTTAAAAGTGATGCACAAGCTAGGAACAATCCAAAAGACCTTGTTTTAAAATTGTGACCAAGATTAAAACATAAATAAATAAAACCTGTTTAGCTCTGGTAATGATGAATAAACTTTTTTTTTTTTTTAGATTATTACTCCTTTCTTTCAAAAGTTACTTCCTTCAGTTTATTTATTTTTATCCCAGCTTTTATGTTTTTGTCCCTTGCCTTCCACCACAAGTGACCTCACTGGAAAGTCCAAAAAAGCCTCAGCACAAAGTTTGCAAATTCTCCTGAGGCAAGAAAAAAACCCCATTACTTCCCATTTGGTTATAAAATGTGATTCCCTAAATGTTCTTTCTAGTGCTGATATTATTAGAAAAAAGCAATAGCTCCAGCTCTGGGGTAAAGTGCCAGTAAACATCCTCCAAGCCTCAGCCATTAAACAAAATGCTGATTGTGTTTTATATTTTCCCCCTCCAAGAGTTTAAAGTGCATCATTCATTGCATTGTTTTACCAACCTTGTCCCCTCTTAGAAAAACACATATTTTTCTTTTTAAAAGTCATTAAAAAGCCTAGCAAATGTAAAACCTCTCTTTCTTGGGTGGTTTTATGGATGTATGCTGGTGAGGTCTGTCTCTGTGCACCAGAAACTGTGAGGCAGTCAGGAGTCAGGGAAATAACCTTGGTAAAATCACAAAATCCTTGGGTAATATGAGCGGGGTGCTCAGAGAAAAGTGTACTACAAGAGCTGTGGACTGCGGAGGAGAAAGCCAGGCCACTGCTGCGGAGAACAAACCACCCGGGTCTGGACATGGTGTAAGGCTGGAGAAGATGGGACATCCCCCCGCAAGGTGAGGTGGGCAGGGGAGACACAGGTGAACAGGCTGGATGCAGTCTGGAGAGCTGGAAAGGGGGCAAAGGCAGGGATGTCCAAGGTGCAGCAGAAAGGCCAGCCCAGACCTCTGCAGCCAGGTAACAGAAACCACCGATGTGAAGCCTGTGCCGTCCCAAGGGACCCCAGATGCCACAAATCTGCTGCAGCCAGTCTGATCTCAGCCTGCAAGAGCAGATACCTGCTTCCTCCCGTGCCACCCAGAGAGGGAACCAACCGGGACTGAGTCACGCCTGGTGAAATTCTGGGTGGTGTTCCTATAGGGGAAAAGTCATTTGGATGAAAGTGAGACCAAGAACAGAAGGGAGAAGTAGCAATGTTGCGTGTCAGCAGAGGCGCAGAGAAGAAAATGCTGGTGGCATTTCCACAGGAGCGTGGTGAATCAGTGGTGTGGATGTGCTCAGTGTGCCCGGGAACCTCTCGGTGCCGCTTGGCCAGCAGCACGAGTGAGCGCCCACAGCTGCACTTGGGTACCCCATGGGGAAGTAGAAGGAGGAAAAGACTGGAATGGAAGAAGAATGGAATTAAAAGAAAGTGGAATTGGGCTCTAAAATGGAAGGAAAGCAAGCCACGGTTGTCAGAGTGTCCTTCGACAGGACACTGAGATTGCAGGGTTGGGATTGGAGGCTCAGCAGCACTGCAGCAGAAAACTCTCCAGTTCCCCATCCCCATCTGGTCACTCCCAAATTGATTCAATTTTATTGTGAGGTTGTTTTTAAATCAGATTTAGTCCCAGGCAGGAGTGAGAGGGAGACATAGTCTGTCAGGTGCAGGGAAAAGAGCTCCTTGTTCCAGCTTTGCAGCCAGGATGCGCTCGCATGACTCCATGCAAACCGCACCAGGTGAGGTGGCAACCTGCAATTTTCTGTTTAAGGAAATTCAGCTATGGTGGATTAAGTTTGCATCACTGGTGAATTGACAAGTGCTTGCCATTTTCTAATGAACAGCTTAGTGAGTTTATTTTTGCATAGAGGACATTTACGTGCTCTATGGTTCATGCTTCTTCTCTGACTCAAGTTAATTCTTGCATCTGATGACTTTAAAGGTTTGTCCTATATTTTGTGGCAGTAAAGATGAACTGCCTGCAAAATGCTTGTAACACCAGATTACCAGGACATTTATATTCCTAATTTAATCTGTGAAACACAAGGGAGATCATGCTGTGCTTGGGGATTTAAACTGAGCATTGCTGAAATCCTGTCCCTCGGTAGGTGAACGCTGGCTGCTGAGTCCACGGGGCAGCTGACGGCTGCCAGCACAGCAAAGAGTGACAAGGTGTCAGGCACTGTCTGCGGAGCAGACACTGAACCCACCTTTGGCACGTAACCCCTGTGCCCTCCCGGACATCTGTGCAGGCTCAGCCACATTTTGCACAGCCGGCATCCCCGGAGGAAAGCAGGGAGCTGGTGCAACGCAAAACCAACCTGCCAGCCCACCGAGGGGAAGGCGGTTGCAATAGCTCTTCTTTCAGCTGGTCTTTCTTCTTCCCTTGTTCCCTCTTGGGCTCCAGGGGCTGAGACTCGCTGGTCCCAGCCGTGCAGCTCCCGCGTACGTGGCAGGGGCATCACTAGATGGCGATAGAAGTTTTCAAACCGAGCTGGAGTCGCTTTAGGATTTGCACAAGGCTAAGGGATGTGGTTCAGGCTTGAAATCCCCAAAATTGCTCTCCACACCAGAAGGAATGAGGCTGATTTTGGTGGCACTGCTCCTGCGGTTCACGATCTGCAAAAACGTCAGTCAGAGAGAGCAGGAAAGAACAGAAATATTCTGTTAGTACTGTCCTGTACAGTATAGTGCCAGAATGATGGTCTAACTTCCCCTGCCTATACACAACCCTGCGGGGCAGAAACTATGACTTGGGCTGCTGATGGACCTCTTCAGCTCCAGCCATCACCTGGAGAGGTAATAGGACACATTATACTATACTTACACTTGTTTCAAGGTAAGAATCCAGCATGCCGGACTGGAGATACAGAGGCAGGTTGTGCAGTTGGAAGGCCTCTGTCTGCCAACGGGGCGATGCAAAGAATCACGTCCCATTGCACCCGCTGCAGTTCCTGAGCATGGCGGAGCGACCTGAGCTTGGTCAACCCACCAGAATAATAACAGTGAGGTGCCCAGAGCAATGTTTGCCACGTCATTCAGGAACAAAAGCATTTGGGCTCACTCCTGGGCTGCAGCACGCTGCCTTCCTACCAGTCAGCCGTCCCCACAGCACTGCCTTGGCATATCTCCATCCTGCACTCAGGCCTGGGTTTAATTTAATTCCGTGCAAATAAAAGGGAGGGAAGAGGTCAAAAGTGGAGAAGCCAAGAAAAAATAAATTTAACTTTATATAGAATGAAAGTTTTCTGCAAGGAAGTCGCTTGCCGTTCTGGGCGTTAAGCCACTCCCTGGGGAAGCTGTGGGAGGCATATCTCCTTATTATATGCTGCAAACGTGATTAACTTGTTTTTCTGTAGAAATGACCCCTATGATTCTTTGCTGTCAGCCAACTTGCACAGAGTTTCAGTTCCAGCTGAATTTAAAAAAGGGGTTGAGCAAATTGTTGGTGTTTTCTGGCCCATGATGCAAAATCGTAAAGTCACTACTTTGGAGTATTACTGAAGTTTCCAAGGCCAAGAATGTTCGTTTCTCACGTGTTTCTGTTTGTCCTCTGCTCTGCTGCTGTTTGTTGTGCTCTGTTAGAGGAGGAGAGAACGGTATCCCAAAAGTGATGGCATCCTTCTGCCTTGTAGCAGGGACAGCAGGGCCTGTTGGGACATTGAATTTTGTCCCCTGCTCCTCCAGTCCACATAGCACATCATCTTCAACATGGTCTTCATGGGCTTGCAGGGACATATTCTGATGGCCTTTACATGTCCCCGCGCCCCAGATTTCCCCAATGACTCAGGAAACAACACACCTTGCTATAAGCAGGTTGTCTAATCCCGGGAGTCAAGGACAAATATGGGCACAGGCAGGGTCTGGTGGCCTCTCTGCAGTGTGAAACTGAGTCCTCCCAGTGCCAGGGTGAAACCAAGGGCAAAAGCACTTTGCCATGGGCTTCACATGCTCGTATCACTATCTAAAGGACACATGTTTTTTATATACCCTGCAGCCCCGCATCACACAATGAGGGTCTGGATGAAATTGGACCCTGTGAGATAGAAAGAAGAGGCCACACTCTAGAAGATTGTCTTTTCTAACTACTAACTTTCAGGCAGAGGGCAGAGGGTCTATCTGCATAGCCTTACAAGTTTTCATCTTCTCAATGGCTTTGTGAGCAGGAAAGAGTAGATGGGCACTGAGGCATCAGGAACAGGAGCGACCCACCAGTGTCCTGGGACCCTGCAGCAGAGGAGGGATTTGCACCAGGGCTGTACCCCCACTCCAGCCGCTGAGCCACCCTTTCAGGCACAGTTGGGTCCTTTTCAGGAAAAAGATTCTGTGGAGCTGAGGGCAGAGAAGATTCATGTCCCCTGCAAACCCTGCTCAACCCTCTGCAAGGCTCAGGAGCGGGGACGCTGCCCTGCAGCACCCTGGGGAAAGACTTTGGTGAGCATTTGCCATGCTGGGGCAGACAACCTGGCATGTGTCGTTGCTAACAGCTTGGTACAGCCAGCTTTGGGTAAGGCTGGTTCTCACAGGTGACAGACCCAATAGTTGCTCTGGTTTTCCCCAGTAGTGGAAACCCAAACCACATACCACCCCTCCCTCCTCCATCACTGTTCATAAGCCAGATGTCTTTCAAAAAACATGCTGTCAGACTGTTTGAAAGAATTTTACGGGTTTTTCTCATTTCTCTTGGCAATTCAAGTGTGTTAGCACCCACCAAGCATCTAACTGTGACGTGGTTAAGTGTTGGAAATCCTGGAACATCACAGAAGCCATTTAAAGCACATTTATGTATTTCTAAGGTGTGTTATGGAAAGAGGATGAAACCACATTGTGTCCTTCCCGACACACCACTGAGACTGGTAACAGGAGCAGAAAGGCAGGAGCAAGCTGGGAGGGGAGCACAAAGAGACGCGGCTGGGCAGCAGGAAGGCTGGGTGAGGGATAGGAGCCACTGGTGGGGGGGAGCATCGACGAGACAGAGGGCAAAAGAACCCTTGGGGCACATCTGGTGTGGTTGCAAGGGCAGAGGGCTACCTCAGAAGGCAGGGGCCAAAAATTCACCCACCTGCTGGGTTGCTGCCGTGGCCAGGAATGCTGCCGGGCACTGCCTGTGGTTCCAGAGGGTTGCCTGAGGGAAGGTCGGGACCTGCTTCTCCTACCAGTGGAAACCTACCTCTCACAAACCCATGCTTACTCTGAGAGGCCTCAAGCTGAGCTAGCAAGCAGTTTCTGCCAAAACAAGGAGGCTGGGATCAAATGCCCTCCTCTCTGCAACCAAGGCAAGGTCTTGGTGAGGGGATTTCCCTGGGAATTCCTCCCTGAAGGACATTTTTTTACCTGGAAAAAAGGGAAAAGGAAATTCCCACAAGCTCCAAAGCTGTGTTTGGGCCATTCGTAGTCAATGTCAGCGATTCGTATTTAATCTCTGCATCTGGATAAGCAGCCCCCAGCCAGGCTGGAGGCAGATAGCCTGGCCCTCACCCCATGCCCTGGCAGAAATAACTGCAGTTGCACCAGCCTTCTCCCTTCAGGCTCCACCAAAAGCTCAGACTCATCTGGGAAGTTTTAGCATTTTTTTTTTCCATTGGCAGTTCAAAGGAGTGAATGTAATTCTCTTTCTCCTGTCATTACCGTTTTCGTGTATGCTGGAGCTTCTGGTTTCCAGTTACCACCAAAAGCAGAAGTGAAAAGCAGCATGAAAAGCTGTTCTCAGGGTATTTTAGTCTCAAGCAAAGTCAGGAGGTTTTGGAAACAAAACAGAGGCATTATGAGCTAATTTGGTTTGTGCTTAGCTAAACGAAAATCAAATTTTGACACTTGCCTATCCCTGTGAACCAGCCACATACTTTCTCCTCCCTCTGAAATACCCACTTGGTATCAGCATCCACAGTTCAGGTCCAGTTTTGCCTAGCAGAAAATGTTTATGAGTAATAATGTTGTGCTGTTCAGTCAGAATTCTTGTCTGAAGGTCTCAAAATAACTGCAAAATTTTAATTTTGCCAAAGTAAGAGCTGAGAAAAAACAGATTTTCTGAACACGAGACCTTACCTTACTTGCCCAAGCTTATGCTCTGTTTCTGCGATAGAGTCCATGTGAGTGTCTTCACGTTTTTCTTCAGCAAGTTGCCATATTTTGATATAGGTAGTAAATCTTTTTTTTTTTAGTCACTTTTTTGTACAGATTTAGTGTTAGCCACTCAGGAAGGCAGCAGCAGAGCTGAGAATGATGCTGGAATCCCTTAACCCAAGGCACAGCTGTGCTTTAGCAGTTCACCTGCCTTTCCCAGCTGTCCTGCCATGGACCAAGGATGCATGGGGAGGACCAGGTCATGCTACGGCCACTGATTTCTTCAGTCACCCAGATATCATGAGAAGTGTTGGAATAAAAGCCGAGAGAAAGGCTCTGATTTTTGTTGTTGCTTTTAATCAGCACTGAGCGTGTACAATGCTGCCATGTAATGGAGATGGCCTGGACTCAGAAACCATAGAAGAACAAAGATGTCAGGATGGAGAGATGAGATTCATAGCAGTTTATCTACCTGTACACTTCTTAGGAGGGAGGATGACAAGTTTCTCTGCAGAGGAAACTTGTTTGCCAAGAGCAATGACACCAAGTGAAGATCTGAACCTGCAAAGATCATGTGGGAGCAGTGAAAGCCTGTGGGTTTTCTTTGTGCGACCAAATGACTGTGAGCATTTCATACTGGAATAGGTCAGCGCAGCTACAGCAGGCGATGGAAGATGCTTAAAATGAAGAAGTTTTAGGTAATGTCCAGTGGAGTTTTCCGGCCACAGAAAATGAATGTGAAGTCCTGGCTGCACAGTGAAAACAAATAGATGTTTCGAGACTGTGTGCTGTGAGGACAACTTGAGGATGTGAGACCTTAGGGAGACATGCACAGCATGAAATCTATGTAGCTGAAAGACCGACCTTGGGCTGGATCTCATCCAGCTGATCCTAGTTGATACTTCAAGTTAAAAAAAAAAAAAAAAAGAAAGAAACTTGTACTTTTGAAACTTAGATCTAGGCAGGGAATTTTTCTTGCCGCCTACAATCTATTGCCAGAGCAACTTCCCATTCAGCTCCAAGTTTCAACAGTGGAAAAAACTTTGGTAGCTGTGCCTAGTCTTACTAGACAGGAAGAGAAAAGTAAGATAGAATAGGAGATACAAGAAGTCTAGAGGGCAGGAGAATGTGCATCAAGGAGAAAGGAAGTAGTCGTGCTGATAAGGACAGTTATTAAGGAAATATTACAGTAAATGAGAGAACTGTGCCTGTTTCCGCTAAAAAATATGGTGATGTCAGACAGAAAGAACGAACAAAAAACCCCAGGAAATCAAGAGGATTGTATGCAAATACAGGCAGCCCAGGTAATAAAATGGAGGAGTATCTTGATACACCAGTGGAAGACGTGAAATCAGCCGGTACAGAGATAACAGCAGCAGGAATGTCACCCGGGGTCATAGGGTCGATAGCAAGCAGGAAAGAGAATAACACCAGGGGAGGGGATAGAAAGTTTTCCTTGCTTCAAGAATGGGAAAGAAAACAATTTTG
This sequence comes from Aramus guarauna, assembly GCA_013400195.1. Classification (NCBI taxonomy): domain Eukaryota; kingdom Metazoa; phylum Chordata; class Aves; order Gruiformes; family Aramidae; genus Aramus; species Aramus guarauna. The sequence continues at coordinate 129,550 of VXBL01004967.1, forward strand.
ATCTGTGTAAAAATCAATTTGTCGAACCAACATGTGCCTGCCACCCGACTGTGGAAAACCTGCCCGCATCTTTCAGCTGTATGGATGGGCAGCTGTTGTATGCCCAAGAGGTCTCTAGTTGGCTGCATGAGAGATGCAAACAGGCCACACAGGAGAGGAAAAACACAGAGCCCTTGGTAGCCAGAGCAGCAGGGAATGGGCTGTGGGCTGGCAGGGCAATTCCCTGTCCAGGTATAAGTGTCGACAATCTTACCAGCTATGTGTTATCCAAACCTCCTCCAAGCAGAAGATGCAGAAGCTGTTTGGAGAATCACCCCCAAGGGAAAGAAGAAGGTGTGGAAAGGCTCTGGCCCTAATGGGATGAGTTAGTAGCTAAGTAGGGGTTTCAGGTGTAGGCAGGCGCCTACGGAGACTGGGAAAAAGGACTGAGCAGCCGAGGTCATGCCTTGGACGTCTCCGAGTGCAAGGGGAAAGTGAGAGCTGTCATGAGGCAAGCCAAATCAGTCAAAGGACATCAAAACAAACAGCAAAGTGTGGGTTAAATGATGTGGAGAAAGAACTCACCGCAGAACTCTTCCTCTTTTGTGCAAGGCCTGCTGCATGATGCAGCAGTGCCCCGGGGGGGAGGGTGTTGCGAAAACCAGCATGATTGTACAGACATTCTCCCTGACAGTATTTTTACTACATTCTCTTTGTTTCTCCTTAGTTCTAGTTTTCCTCCAGTTCCTAGGGAAGTCTGGGCATAAAGAAAAAACAGAGAGGCTTTAGACACAATCAAGGGTTGGCATTAGCTGATCAGGTGCCAGACTTCGGTTCCTATGTCCTTTTTAGGATCTGGCTCCAGACACCTTCCTCCTTTAACCTCTCAGGAAATCCCCAGGCTAGAAGGGCTGAAAATAAAACTAGCCTAGACTTACTGGAGTACAGAAAGGTGCCTGAAAATATAACAGAAAAAGAGCTTTTCTCTGCATTCAGGTGAAGCCTGAAAGCGGTTTTTAAAGTAAACTTTTCCCACCAACAGCTCATTTCTGCACTGATCTCGTGCACAAGGCCTGAGACAGACTTTTCCAAGACAGTTGTCAAAGGGGTGCAAAATGGAAGCAGCCCCCACTGAGAGGGGGGTCACCTCCCTTTCCCTGCCTTCACATGAGCTCAAGGTGCCCGAGGAGGGTCGGAGGCGGTAAGTCGTGGGGAAACTGGGCAGGGCAATACCAACACCTCGGTGCCCGTGGATGCTCACCCAGCAGCGAGGACACGCAGCACCTCCAGCTGCCGGGAGGGCACCACTGGGCCACCAAGCAGCAGCCTGTGAGGGAAGGGGGCAAAGCCTGGGGCTTGTTGGTCTGTGCAGGAGACGGATGAGAGCAGAGTGGGTCTGGGATTGCAAAGACATGAAGGCACTGCATGCGGCAGATGAAGGAACTGGCAGGGATGTGGCTGCTAGGGTGGCTACCACCATGCTGGGGGCATGGGATGGACCAGAGACAGTAGCCAGCTCCTGTATCCTTCTGACATACACTTCCCACTACCAGCAGCAGAGAGGGGAGAGGATCCTCTGCCCAGGGGTGGTCACAGTGCCCACCCCGTCCAGACCTGCTCAGCAGTCCTGCTGCGCTCCTCTGCTTGCAGCAGAAATTCACGTAGCTCACGTCCATGAGGCCAGTTTTTGCAGCTGGTATCACTCAGCTGTGGCATTCGGGTCTTCTCATGTTTCTGAAGTACTTCATCCACCGCTCTCCATCCCTCCCGCTCCAGGGAGCAGGGCAGGGCTCAGGAGCTGGGAGACTTTCTGTGAGGAATCCCTTAGCTGGTGTTACACAAAAAGTTAGACAAGATGATAATTACCCCTTTCAGTTTTAAGGTTTCTGAACCACTTCCTCTCTCTCTCTCACACACGTTCGCTCTGTTTATTTTGCCCCTCTGCCTGAACCGGTCCACAGCAAGGTCTGATCCCTGGGGCATCTCTACCATCCCACAGGGACTCCACAAAACCTTGCTGTGGAAAGCACCTCGAAGGTTGGGGAACCACAGCGGAGGAAGACACAAGACGGAGAGCGTGCCGTTGCCGAAATGCCCAGCCCAAACCAGGGGGAGCCACATTCCCTCCCGTGGTCCCAAGGGCCACAGCTTTCCTCCCGGGGAGCGAGGCAGGCTGCGAGCTCTGCCTCGCACGGGGCATGCGGACACGTTGCTCTCTGGGCATGAGCCTTTCCTTCCCGCACCCTGTGAAAGGCGAGACAAACTTCAGGCACAAATACATATTACACCGTGCTTGGCTTTCAACAGCAAGGAAACGAGCCGAGGACTCCAGCGCACATGGCTGAGAAACCATTTACTAACCGGGACGAAGGCAGGAAGATATTCTGTCCCTGGCAGCACGCCCGTACAGTCACAAGCGTGACACCGGGAGTCAGCTACCCGCCAGGAGTGAGTCCGTGGGAGTTGTGGAGGTTGTGAATAATCCTGCGTACACCACCCTGGGATGGAAAGCTACACGAAGCTCATCACTAGCAGTAACATAGCTCCTTAAGTATGTGTGACTGCCTGTTGTCCCAGCAGACGCAGGACGGACGTGCTCCCTATGGGGTTTCTGAAGTGCACGCCTGGGAATACGCTACCAGCTGTGGAGGAGGAGGTGGAGATAATTAGAAGGACCCTGCCACAAATGAGTAGCTCAAGTGTCAGCTACCATGGCTGGGGCAGGAGAGGGCTTGCTGAATGCAGGCAGCGTTCCTGTTTTTCTAGCTAGATCGCTCCATAGAGACTGCACAGGACTTGGGCAGACACAAGGCAAGGGGCATGAAAGCATCAGCCTAGCAAAGCTGCAAGGCTCTTAGGGTACCTGAGGGCAGGGTGGCACAAACCAGTCTGTTCCTTTACTTGGAGGAGAGGAGGGATTTAAACTCAGAAACACCGACCTGCTCAGCGAGGTGCAGAGAGCGAGCTGCTGATGTCCTGCAAAACAGGCAGGCGTGCGCAAGATGGAGGCAGGGAAGAGACTTCAAAGAAAAGAGAAACCTGTGTGCATGTTACGGATAAATGCATTAGGCAAATTAATAGGATCAGACTACAGCGCGTGCCTCTGGTCAGCCTCTGCCTCCCTGGTGCCCTTTAGGTGCATACATCACCCTACGGCCTTGACTCATGAGGTCACAGTGGAATGGCTTCACATTTACTGTCTTGTGTCCCGAGAGGAGATGAGTTGGAGGCACTGACATCACTGGGAAAGTGGAAATAATCTTTAATCTTTCCGCTCTGTATTACAGCAGTACACTGGTGCTCCCACAGGAGATGCGCTGGGTGCCATGGCTGCTCAGCACCGGCTGGGGGGTAGCACAGGACCCGTTCCCAAAGCCGTCAGCTTCCCACAGTACCTGCCATCTGAGCCAGCCCAGCACTGCCAGCACGCTGGCTCAGGGCAAGCACAGTGTACCGGCCACCTCTGCTCTTCAGCATGTTTTGGTGACAGTGCAGCTATGCCAAGTCTCATCCTCTGCTAAAGCCTTGTACCCTCCCAGGCTTTCTGTTTGGCTCCTCTCCCAGCAAAATGTTCCCTCACAGAGGCTGGCAGGAGAAAGGAGAGTAATCCTCATGTCACGGCACTAGCACTTAGGTGGACTTTTCTGCTCAGAAAGGCACTGAGGTCCTGGTAGTCTCTCTCCCAGTGACTCAGAGGAGAGGGGACAGAAGATGACTGAGTCAAGTGGGGGGAAACATGGGCAGACAGTGCCCTGCAGACAGCAGGCATGTCCCTGCCCTGCAGCACGTCAAAAGGTGCCTGGATGGGGGAAACAAGGCTTCCTTCTGTAGTTTGTTCCAGGCACAAGAGATAGACTGGGAGAGCTGCAGGGACAGGGAGTAAAAGACACTGCGTCATGGGGAGGTGGAAATTATAAAAGCCATTCCCAAGACCTTGCAAGATTGGGAACAGAGGTGAGGTAAGCAAGCAGAGGAGGAGGAAGGGTCTCATGGCTCTGGGACACCAGCCAGAGGTGAGGGCGCAGGCAGATGCTGAAGGGAGACAAGGTTTGCCTTTTTGTGACCGCCTTTTTGTGCATCAGACTCTGCTCTCCATCCAAAACATGGGTCAGCAGGCAATGGGATACAGGGTGCTTCAGCTTTCTCCTGCCTCCTGCCCCCCTCAAGCTTCACGTCCACACGGAGCAGGAGGTATCTGTAGTCCAACCCCTGCTTCACACAGGGTGGATTACAAAGTCACACTTGGTTATTTGGGTTGTCCCATTCAAGCTTTGAAAATGTGTCCCTGTATCCGTAAAAATACCAATTTACAAACTTAGGGCAACCGATCTTATAAATTAGACTTGAAATTGTGCATGCAATCTCATGCACTCAGTTGGTTGCTTGTATTTTCAAAACTCTGGTCTGAAACTTACGTCGCTGTGCGTGCATCACTTCAGCTTAGTATTCACAGCCTCACGAGACTTGGGAGATGAGCACCCAGCAGGGAGTGCTACAAAGATAAGTCATCCTCAACAGGCCGATATTTAATAGCTGGACATGTTTCCTAGGTGTGTAACCTCTGCCTCATTTCATAATCTTTCAGGGGCAGAGGTGATGTTGCCTGAGACAACATTTGCAAATACAATACCAACACTGTCATTTTGGAGAAGATGGTCTGTCTTCATGGGTTCTGGTACAAATTGCTTCAGCAAGAAGCTTGACTCTGCTGTGATGACTTTTCACATAGAGGCACTATCCAGTTCACTAAAACCATTTCCTAAACATAAATAAGATCTTTTCTGATTGAAAAGGCACAGTGAAGTACTGTAATCATCACTACTGCAAAATCTTGAGGAATAGTATCTACTGAAATATGAAGGCTGGGCATGCAAAATGTTGAATTCTAAGAGAAGGCAAATTCCAGCTTACAACAGCTGGAGTTAGCTGAAGTTTCCAAGGAACACCACATTTCCTTGCCTGAATCCAGAATTTTCCTCCCTCCCCCAGGCAGTTGAGGGATGAAAGGACTCTATTGCTGACCATCTCCAGCAGGCCTTCCTCCCATGCTGGTTTCATCTCTCCTGTGTCCTAACAAGTGGTCTGGAGGTCTGCACGCAAGTGGGCTCTTGCCCATGGACCCACGGAGGGAATTGCTGAGTGGTTGCTCAGGTCCTCTGGCATGCCAGAACATGAGGTGTGCAGGGATACCGGGCATGCGCGTTAACGCTGGCTTCAGGTGTCTGAATGTGCAACGCTGCCCAAGAGCCCACCTGGTAAATCAGTGCTGGAAGACACCCCCTCCCCCCGCCTTCATCATGGAAAAAAGGAATCCTTCTGGCTCCATTTACAACTTTCACGGGGCGCAGGAGGAAATACCACGCCTCTCTTTAAGATATGCACACTCAGAGACACACCTCGAGACCTCCTCCTTCCAGCTCGTATCTGACTTCTTATCAAATCTGCCCTTATTCACGTGCACTACAGGGAAGGCTAAGAGAAGATGCCACAGTTGATACTGGAGTCTTACTGCAAGGCTGGAAAATAAAACCTAACTGGGGTAGTAGTTACATAAAACACTACAGAAAGGGAGCCAGACCTTCCTGAACATTTTTAACATTATTTGGGTCATTTCCCTTCCCTGAAATGTTGCTCTTTTGGCAAGACGAGTTATTGATGTGTTGCAGCCAAAAGACGTTTTCATATGTCTGTGGAAGAGCCAGCTTGACTTCAAAGGGTACTTCCTTCCTTGCTTGAAAAGATCTTTTCTTACACAGAAACTGGTTCAGTCTTCCCTGAAAGTAACCCAGTGCATACATGAAAATGGCATTTGGCTAACTCTGACTTAGACAGTGAAACCTGGTTTTCTGTTCTTTCAAAATTACCTACACTCAAACCCACGTGGATGCAGCATACGTGTCCCTCCACAGNCTACTGCAAAATCTTGAGGAATAGTATCTACTGAAATATGAAGGCTGGGCATGCAAAATGTTGAATTCTAAGAGAAGGCAAATTCCAGCTTACAACAGCTGGAGTTAGCTGAAGTTTCCAAGGAACACCACATTTCCTTGCCTGAATCCAGAATTTTCCTCCCTCCCCCAGGCAGTTGAGGGATGAAAGGACTCTATTGCTGACCATCTCCAGCAGGCCTTCCTCCCATGCTGGTTTCATCTCTCCTGTGTCCTAACAAGTGGTCTGGAGGTCTGCATGCAAGTGGGCATGGACCCATGGAGGGAATTGCTGAGTGGTTGCTCAGGTCCTCTGGCATGCCAGAACATGAGGTGTGCAGGGATACCGGGCATGCGCGTTAACGCTGGCTTCAGGTGTCTGAATGTGCAACGCTGCCCAAGAGCCCACCTGGTAAATCAGTGCTGGAAGACACCCCCTCCCCCCGCCTTCATCATGGAAAAAAGGAATCCTTCTGGCTCCATTTACAACTTTCACGGGGCGCAGGAGGAAATACCACGCCTCTCTTTAAGATATGCACACTCAGAGACACACCTCGAGACCTCCTCCTTCCAGCTCGTATCTGACTTCTTATCAAATCTGCCCTTATTCACGTGCACTACAGGGAAGGCTAAGAGAAGATGCCACAGTTGATACTGGAGTCTTACTGCAAGGCTGGAAAATAAAACCTAACTGGGGTAGTAGTTACATAAAACACTACAGAAAGGGAGCCAGACCTTCCTGAACATTTTTAACATTATTTGGGTCATTTCCCTTCCCTGAAATGTTGCTCTTTTGGCAAGACGAGTTATTGATGTGTTGCAGCCAAAAGACGTTTTCATATGTCTGTGGAAGAGCCAGCTTGACTTCAAAGGGTACTTCCTTCCTTGCTTGAAAAGATCTTTTCTTACACAGAAACTGGTTCAGTCTTCCCTGAAAGTAACCCAGTGCATACATGAAAATGGCATTTGGCTAACTCTGACTTAGACAGTGAAACCTGGTTTTCTGTTCTTTCAAAATTACCTACACTCAAACCCACGTGGATGCAGCATACGTGTCCCTCCACAGCAGGTTTGCACGGCGAGCAGGGAGCCAGTTAGACCATACATCATTTCATGGGGTTTTTGGATCTTTTTTCAAACACATCCCTCAGTGGGAGCCTTTGCTGGCATCCCTGGAGCCCTGGTGATGCCACCTCTGTATGCCACAAAGCACAGCCATGGTCCCCATGGTGCCTGGTCCTGGTGTCCTGGCAGGGTCTTGCCCAGCAGATGCTGCTGGGGGTCCAGCTTGTCCCTGGGCAACCAGCATCTGGGGGATGGGGACACAATGCTGCTGGGCTGCTGTCGTCCCTGGGACACAGCCACACTTGTAGCCATGCCCAGGGCACCAGCTGAAACCCACCATCTCCAGGCACCACAACAGGAGCTCAGTGGGCGGTGGAGCCGGGGGGCCCAAACAGCTCTACCTGTGCCACTAGTGACAGTCAAGTCATCTCCAAGTGGCTGGTGACCAAGTGCAGAGGCAGATCCATGATGCCAGCCTCCCCCAGCATCCCTCTGCGCCTGTGGCAGAGGGCCACCAGGCTGGCTGGCACTGCGGGATGTGCTGTGCCGTGACTCACGGGGACCAGACAGCGTTGCAGAGGGAGGCTGTGGGACGGTCTGGTGTGGGTAATGAGGACACCAAGTTCAGCTTGGAAACTACTATTATTATGCACAAAAATAAGACACAACAGCTCAGTGACGGGAGGGGATCTTTATACTGCTGGTGGATAAAGGCTCACGAAGCAGCATCTGCAGTGACGGAGTGGTACAGGCACAGGGTCTGCTCAGGGTCAGCTCTGCCGTGAGCTTACGTGTACCAGGACCACATGCAGCAGCTCCTGCTTACTTGCAGCTTAGACAGGTGAGAGAGGAGCTGACAAAGGGAAAATACACTGGGATTCACACACTGGTTTTAAAGACTTCCTCTTTGGGCAAACCATGTTTTTCGCCTCCTCTCCCCTCTCATCATTTTTGGGGGCAGGGGAAGAAGAAAAGTTGACCTTGGCTTACTGTGAGTGAGAGTTACAGGAGAAGGCAAGCCTTCGCATTGCCAGCAGCCTCAACAGGCCCCAGGCTGCTTGCTGGCTCCATGGAACTCCAGTTCTGCGGGAGGTTTGATGGACGCCTTCCTGCCGCTCCCTCCTCTTGGGCTCTGCATACACCTCTCCGAGTCCCTCCCAGCCTGTCTCTCATTTCCATCCCTCACCCTTCTTTGGCTGCATGCCACTTCAGTGTGTATCTTGCTATCAGCACCAGGAGGGATTTTAAACTTTTCAAACATCACCATTTTTTGGAATTTTTCGTTTTGGCAAAGCTATGCCTAGTGTTGTAGCCTGAAAGTGTGCCATTGCCCTGCTGTGCACGGACACCATGGCAGCATCCTTCCTCTGAAATGGGCTCCTACTAGAGCAAGCCCCACACCTGAGACCCAATTTATGGGTGACTGTGATGCTGCTGTTGCACGTAGCTTTGATGAGGATCAGCTATGCGCAGCCATTTTCTCTTGCACTTCTCACTCTGGAGCATCCCTGGCTCATCCCCAGCTCTCTTCCCTCTGACAGCCTCTCTCCGGACAAAGCTCACCTCCCCTGAGCACAGCTCAGACCGACCCCACGGCCGTGCCACCCCACTGCTCTGGTGGCACGTGGTGCTGCCTTGTGTGGGAGGTGTGGGGTGCAGTTGAGCAAAGGCTGGCAGCTCACCTCCTCCCCAGTGAGTCACCGTGCCCCAGTATCAGTCAGCAGGGCTATTTCTGGTGGCCAGCCCGAAGCAGCACGAGTGCGCCCATGGGACTGCAGTGAGCCACTCCCAAGGTCCAGCTGAATTTTTTTGGGCGTTGCTGAGTTTGGCCAGCACACACTACTTATAAATGACTTGTTTTCCTTTTGCCCAAATTATTAGCTTTGGATGGTGGCAGTTTTAGAAATGGACCTTGCTGGGCCTTTCCTGTAAGGAAAAGAAAAGGATGCTAGGGCTCCAATTAGTGCTTTGGTGCTCATTCACCGGGAATTTGCAAAGTGCTTCCCTGGGCATGGGATGCAAAGCAAAGCGTAGGAAGCCAAGTCCTCCCCCCTGGTGTCTAAGCCTGCCTCCGAAGCAGCTGGTAGAGCCCCAGGGGAAGCTGTTTCCAGCCATCCACACACAGCACTCTGCAGCTCCCTGCACCTCAGTCCTTCCCAACTTGGTCTTCCCAGCCGCTGCAGGGGTTACACCTCCAGTGTCCCTTCCCCAGCTGCCTCTTTGCTTCTGCCATTTAGCCAGAAAAGCAACACAGTATTTTCCCCAAGGTCCCAACAAAGGGATTAGTGCTCGGCCAAGGGCCGCCGTCCCCATCCTCACCACCACCACACACGGGCAGGGCTGGCAAACTGCTCTGTAGTACTGCAGCGTCTCTCCAACTGCCATTTGAGTTAACAGGGAAGCTCATTTAACCTCCAGGCAAGAAAACCCTTAGTTCTACTTCTTCCAATTGCTCCTCCCAGCCTCTTCTCTCCCCTGACATCTTCGCAGGGTTAGAAAATCAGGGGCCTGAGCTTAGGAGATAAGAAACCTGGAGAAACCAGACAGCGAGTGAAACTCTCTCATTCGCAGAGATGTGGGAGACAGGAGGAGGGGGCCGGGGGTGCAAAGACACAGCTGCTACAAGAAAATGGGAAAAAAGGGACTTTGACTTCTCTCTCTCCTATGTTGTTTCAAAGGCATGACCTAAACCCGATCTTCCTTCATGAACAGAGTGGAGAGCTCAGCACTTCTTCACACGATCTCCAAAGCCGCTGTGGGCTGCTCGCATCAGGAAGCCCTGCAGCGGAGCACGTTAGTAGGATCGGTTTCAGGGTCACAAGCTGATCCGAGGACAAGAAACCTTCTAAGCCCAGGAGGAGAAAAGGCATGTCTGGCTCCCTCATTTCACCAGTTACTGCAAGCAGTGGGTTTCTCCACACACTTGTGTTTTCCTTTGCAGCTAGCATGAGTTTCAGTATTCCCCCAAGAGAAAACAAAACTACACACCAGAAATTAACACAAACAGAAGCAAATCATTTGCAAAATCCCACAGCTCAGTGCAGACCAGCCACCCCTCTGGGGCTTGTGCTAGCAGGGTTTTCCCCCCATCCCTTTTCGTTCCCTCCCCCTCACCTCCAGCTTTGATTGCTCCGAGTACACAGCTGCTCAGGCAACCAGAGAAACAATCTTCCCCCTCCCAGGTTATTTCTAACCCAGTTCATTTCCCTGATCTCATTCCCCAGGTGGTGGCACAAACAGGTGAACCACAATGCAGGGATCAATCACCGTGGGATATACTGGAGGGATGCGATATGCTTGGGACATGACGTATTGCTCCAGAGAGAAATCCCTGCTTAGCTGCAGCCTGGGGCTCACCTGAAAAATAGTCGTCAGCTATTAGAGAGCTCACAGAGCTGGTAGCAACGTTTGGCATTCAGTGCAACTGAACAGCTAGTTATTGACTGTGTACCAGTCCTCTGAGACAGTATTTGTCATGAAGCCTCATACTGTTTAGACCTGTGGGTGTGCCTATGCAGAGTTCACTCAGCCAAACCTTATCACCTATGTCTGGCAATACATAAACTGTAATCACTTTGGATAATCTGGTCACTTATTTCTTGTATAGTGTGAAGATACGTAACAGCCATATACTAAGAACAAATGAGCCAGTCCCCATGTGCAGATTTCCATGGTAAATTATTTAATTGGGTGGAGGAGAGGAGGGTGGCATCAAAGAAAAAAAAAAAATAAAAAAAAAAATCAGTGTAACATTTTTCAAGCAATGGTAAAAGCCCCCCCAGATCTCATTGCTGAACTATCTAGCCACTACATAAGCATTTGCATAACATCTAGCCACTATTTGGTGGGGATAAACACCTTAATTTCATAGAAGGGAAACTGGGGAAGAGATTTTGAGCCCATCTCCAGTTACCTGAAAAGCTGCTTCCTACTAATTCTGTGAATCTCATTAAAGACCAAAAGCCATCAGCAAAAGACCAGAAAATTGAACCCAGTTGTCTCAAGGCAAAGGTGAGCATCCAAACCATTAGGTCATGTTTTCTTTAAGTCAGCTACACTGAAAGTCTGATCCCTGAATATCCTGATCACTACAGCCAGGATAAATATGAAGAGGGCTCCCCTATACAGCTCTCCTCAAAGCAACTAGTCATCTAGAGATTTTGCACAAAGTACTGGAGCAGGTGGGTTATTCCCAGCAGGACTTTTTGCAGCAATTAACATCAGGACTGAAGCACTGCACGGTGCACACAACTGCTGTGCAACAACCATGCAGTTGAGAAGGAGTGTTGGGGTCTGAGAATGAGATTTTGTCAAAAACACTCATCGTCTGTGACCAAAATCCATCAACAGTAACTTCAAACCAACTCCCCAATAAGTGGAACGATGCGTGTAGTGTACCCACAGTAGGGGAGGTTGGCCCAAATACAGTCATAGCCCCACACTGTTTTCAAAGATGAAAGAATGGAGTGATCGCGTCTTACGGCACTGAGCTGGATTTATTCATTTGACAATATCAGTATCAAACTAGAAATCATCTGTTTAAGATCATGTGTTAGATAGGAGCAGCATTAAATAACAGACATATGAAAAAGAGATTGTGCTTCAGAAAAGATTCAGTGTACAACATACATAGTATGCCATTTTAACAAAAATGCTTACAAAGAATCATCTTAAGCATCAAAGAAAGTTTTATAAAAGTTTACGTTCTCATCCCATGGGATGTACAGAACTATGCAGTTTGCATAGTTTTACTATCATCCAAAACATCATGTTTCAAATGTATGAGGCACAGCAAGAACAATATAATTCCATTTCCATAGGAACATAAACACAGCTTGTCACTAATGACACACTTTCCAAACCATAGCATTCACGGCAATTATACACATGTACAATTTTAAAGTATTAAAAAGCAAGAGTCTGGAGCTCGCCCACTGTTACCAATAGGGAATAACATTTGCCCTACCCTTGAAAACTACCAAAGATACCCTCACAGTAGCGGTAACATAGGAATCAGGTAGAGTCACTGCTGCGCTTTGTCACGGTCAGCTTGCTGTGCTCTTCCGAAAGCTAACCAATATAGCCAGTGAAGGATACCCACAGAGGAGGGAAGAGCGCACTGCCTGCCCAGGGAAGATACAAAGGTAAAATACATCTGTAACCAAGTGATGCTTTGGGTCCAGAGATAGCTGATAGAAATTAGCTCAGCTTAAGGGAGGTCTTAATTTCCATTAACAATAACCAGAGACTGGCCAAGTCTCAAAGACAGAACAACACTGAACCAGTCTTTAACTGGTTAAAGAAAAGACTTTTTTTTTT
>VXBL01004967.1:141880-160185 GCA_013400195.1 Aramus guarauna
TTTTTTTGGAAGGTTTTCCTCTAAGGACAGCTCAGATAGACTGAATCTTACAGCCCACATGCTCAATTTTTTTTTTTGACGGCAGTATTTGCAAGCATACATTACAAGTTTTATAAAAGTGCAAGGTTCAGCACAAGAAGATATCCTGGATTAAGACATTCCCGGCAGTGTTCTTTTTGCCATCTTCTTGTTGGTCAACCAGCAGACGCACAATATCGTTACTTGGGATCAGCTTATCAGAGCCCCTAAGGGTTTAGCTTAATCACCTGTGCAATTAAACACTATTCACATTTTGCAGCCTACAATGGCAATAATTTTATGTACAAATTTGAAAAATCAAGTCTTAAAATCAAGTTTTAAGAGGTAGAGGTCCAGTTCTGACCTGCCAACATACAACGTTACTGAGTCAGTCGTATTCTAAGGCCGGTGGTCCCCTAACAATATTGAAGTAACCAGCTAGAGCTCCAAGATCTATGTAGAGTGATCTTTGCCTCTTTAGCAGGTCCGACTCTTCCATGCTCCTGGTACACAATGAGGAATCTAAAAAGGAAAAAGAGACAAAGCATGTCCTTATTATTGTTTTTAAGGACAATATAACATAAACCTCATATAAAACAAAATAAAAGATACCAATTCAACCCACAACTCTAGGGCAAAGAAAGGTAAGCAGTTTGCTACTGAAAAGAGCAAGTGTGTTCAATGATTTCAAAAAAACCTCCATCAGCTGGGACAGCTAGGCAGACCTTCCTCATCCTCTGAGCCATAGTGCTAAAGGAGAGCTTTATGGAAGAAAAAACTCTGCTAGCTTTCTGCCAGTTGAGAATTCCCCTTTATTACAGGGGAATTTTCATCTAAACAGATGACATGCTCTGTGTCGCTGGGTGAGGCACTACAGAACAAATATGGGAGCACTGGTCTCAATTTTTTTTTTTTTTTTAAATCAAAGTCTGAAAAAACCTTTGCAATGGCAGAACTCCCCCAAATACTTGTGTAATGAGTGTCCTGCAATCTCAAGCACCTAAACTAAAGTTCAAGTTTAATGGTCAAATATTTTTTCATCTTCAAAAGAATCGGTTCAGATGGCCTGAGCTGGTCAAAAGATTACACACTCGCAAAGCAAAATGCAGGAGGAGCAATGCCATTCTAGTTGCAAAGGCTGCGACGGATTTAAATGCTAAGTGGATTCATTGCAACAATTATGCATTACAGCACCCAAAACTTTGCATAGATATCTTTTCAAATACTTATCACAATCAAATAAACCACTTGTCTGGAGTCAGTTTTTAAATGCTTCTTTGTCAGGACCCTCCAAACGTATTTTAGAAGAAAAGCATTTTGAAGCCTGTTAGCAGGTTGCTGGCACCAAGTCTCTCTTGGTCTTGATATTATCTGAGGACACACAGAGTTTTCTAACTGGTTCATGTATTATCCTTCATAAAGCACTTATTAATGCACAAGGGAACTGTGTTCTATCCTACAGTCATTTTTGTTTTTAAAACAAAGGGCTTGTACTGCTGACACTCAGCAACATTACCGTTACATTTTTGTGTGTGCCTTTACGGAAGCACTGGTTTTGGTAGTGTTTGTTAGAACTTCTTTTTTTTTTTTTTTTGAACAACAAAATCACTAGTATCAATAAAACATCTCTACTACTGTGGCAAATTAAGACAATTTGGGAAAGAAGCCTATACTTCATGAAGAAGTGCCCTGAATGACTGCCAAGGCTTTTCCATGAGCCGGCCCTTCCGGAACTGCAGAATTCAAAGTTCTTCCCCTGCTGAAGTCAATGGGCGTTTTACATAACACTTAATGAGGTCTGGGTCTGATCTCATCTGATTGGGATTTTTACCGATCTCTTTCCAGAAGCTTTTTGAGTTTCGCTTGTTTCTAAACACTCACTCACATCAAGTTCTGACACAAAGTAAAATCTACAAAGTGCAAGGTAAGTAAGCCTATCGTTACCCGTAATGTTTTCTGGCAACTGCAGCTCCTTCCTCGCGAGTAGTCTTTTCCTTTCAAACAATGCTGAGTCCAGACTCTGGCACCGCGGTTGCTCTTCTGGGGGTGGGTGTAAGGCTTCGTGTTTGAGTAAGTCTGCTGCAGACAGCCTATGATTAGGATTCCTTTCTAGAGCTGCTTCTAGCAACAGTCTCATGGAAGAGCTGCAGTCTTCAGCAATGTCCTCTAAGGGGGGAGCTTGCTTGTGTATCTGTTGGAATAAAACAAGACCATTGAAACAGTTATTCCAAAAACAATGGAAGAGGAAGTCACAGATAACCGCATGAGTGGTCTGGGAATTCCCCACTTAGAACTCATCATGTCCCTGAGCTGAGCTGACCAATTAGAACAGAACGTGTACTTGCACAAAAGCCACCTTTTTAAAATCAGATTTTATCATAAATTTAACAACTCAAAGCAACTCCAAGCAAGCCTAAAATCTGGTGCAATGCAAATTCACCAGATCTCTGTACCACATTGGAAGAACCAGAGAATCAAATTTGGCAGGCTCCAGTTTTATCTGCAACTTCTAAGCAAAACAGACAAGTAGAACATAGACAAGCTTGTTTTGATCAAGCTCCATGCTGTTCTAACCCTGTCCTCGCAGTAAACCCAAGGCCTGTTAATTGTACAACAAACCACAGAGATGACTCCAGCTCAGCCTCTGTCTTCCCCTAAATGATCAAAACCCTGTTCTTCCCTCCCCTCAAGCAAAAAGGATGACATCATCTCTCTGACAAATATTTTGATAGTTTTTATATGACTGGAGCTTTCCCAACAAGAGTACAGGAAACACTTCAGCTGAAGTTGAGCTACAGCTTTGCTAAGGACACTTACAATATAGAGGTAGGATGGATATGCAGAGCGAGGATATCTGTTTACCCAGGGTGGGATGCCAGTTTGCATATGAATAATAGTAGCTCCCATGCTGTAGATGTCTGCTTTAGTTGTGTGGCCTCTGCAGAGGATAACTTCAGGGCTCATGTAAATCTGTGAAGAATAGTCAAAAAAAGATTCATCAACAGGGGAAAACAATAAGCATAGATGAATCATTAACATTTTGTGATCTCAGAAACCACCCTCTGAAGTGATGCGTCCCACTAGTACCTGCAGCCTAAAGACTAAGCACTATCCAGGGAATAAGATTGTTCTGTTCTGCACATGACCACAATCACAGAGATTTTCTGGTTTGGCACCTGGACAAACTCATATACCAGGTTTGCCCTCCCCAGACAGGCCACAGGTCAGTGGCTACAGGACTTAGCTCAGCTGTGAGAGGCTGAGGTTCAAGCCATGGCTCTGCTTCCTTCAGCCCAGTAGCAGGAACCTCATTCCTCCACAGCAAAGGGAAGTGCCTGAATTGCCAGTTTGTGTTGTGGGGCACTGCTGGGACCGCTCCATTCTGCCTGAACAACATGGGCATGCACCAGGCTGCAGAGAGAGGGTGACCTCACTGCTAGCCACCCAGCTAGGGGTAGGAGTCCACTCCTCAAATCCCTGTTACACTGGATACTGCACAATCTGGACAGAACTGACAGATATACACCTTCCTGTCTTCCTAACTCTTCTCTGCATGTCGGGGCATTATCCTAATAAACAGGACAGGGAGGAACAAGCCAGGTCTAAGGCAAGGCATAAATTACAAGCCCGGTCTCTTAAGTCCTGCTGCATGCCCTTTCCACCAGGTTGCACCAGAGCAGCTATTAAGGCAAGCATCCCTCTTCCATCTTTTTTTTTTTTTTTTAAACCAAAAATTCCAATCTCATCTAAACCAGAATAGAATTTCCATCCAAACATTTCACTGAAACGTTTGGATTCATCAAGACTCGGAAGAAGGATTCGGTGGGAAGCTCCTGCCAGCTCCAGGCAGCTTGGGAGCGCAGGAGGAGAACCAGCCGGGCAGGATGCAGGAGGCACACCCCGCGGTGCACGCACAGCTCTGCCACCAACACTGGCTGAGGGAGCAGGTTTCAACACAAGGCGGGCACAGCCCACAACACACTAGGTTAGCAAGCCGCCCTATTTGCTTTGGTTTCTACTTTTCCCTCACCCGATTTCCCTCTAAAGGAGTCAAACAAAACTTTAATTAGTTCAAGTCATCCTGCCACAAAGAATCACATTAAAAGCCATTAACTGACACAAGAGCAGGAAGTTAAGTCATCACCCCGTGGTTTGACTACCTATTACCACAGACTGAGAACAGCTGTAATTCCAAGGAATTACAGCTCACTCAAATTCCAAGGAATATTTCCCAGTAAATCACATACCGTATCTGCAAACAGAGCTTCAGATTGGAAGCATGTGCAAAGGTTCAGCAGGTGCCTACAGCTGCCACTTACTCCTATCCATTGCTTTCCTCAAGGCTAAGATAGAGAAGGTGCATCTGCACCTACCACCTTTGAGTCTCACAAGGAGCAAATAACAGAATTTCTACTTTTGTAAAAAAGTCATTAGTAATAGAGTGCAACTTGAGTGTAGTTTATATAAGCAAAAAGCAGCTGCCTTCTTGAGGAAAAAAGGATGCTGGAACAAGAACCTGTCTGCCGTTAGAGTCAAAGTGTGAAACCACTCAAGATGCACCTTGACTGCACAGGGCCAACACACAAGAATGAGATGTGCATCCAAGCTGTGATTTCAGACTGATTTAGACTGGCCTAAGACTCTGTTGCCACCATAGCAGGCAGCCCAAGCCCCAGGTACCTTCCCATTACCACTCCTCCCTCCTGCTGGGCTGGCACCCATCTGCCAGTCAGACCAGAGACACAACCCACTAAAACCCAGTTCTTTTCTTCATGCTGTGCTAGTTTTAATTTAGCACTCCTGCAAATGAATCACACCTTCCACCTTCAATAAACCTCAGCAGACTTTTTCCTCCCCTCAAATGGTTGTAACTGGAGTTTACATATTTTAACAAAGTGACAGAAGCATAACAGAAAGTGTAGCAAATGCCTAGAAAAAGTATTCCTGCAGAGCAGTTTCATGACAACCATGGTATATTGTGCTGTGTGCATCGTACACACAGTGTTCAGAAAACCCAGGTTTTTCATGCAACACCAACCAAACAAAATTTAACTATCTTTCAACCATTCTGTCCAGAATTGCAAACTATTCATTCACATAAAGAAGATTCATTACATTCAGACTTTCTGTGCTATAGAAGCAAATAAAAATCCTAAGTCCCCGGGAAACACGCACAGGAGAAAGGTAACTCCAACTGCCACTTCCTTCATGGACACGAGTCTCTACCAATATCAGACATAAGAGAAACCAGGCACGATGCTGCACGGCAGTGATGGAGCCCTCACAAGGGGCTGCGCAACGACGTGCAGAAACAGTACTCCCAGACAACTGCACCGCTTAAGGCTGCACAATAGAAGGTGCAAAACTCAGGAGGACTTTTCCTTTCTTGAAAAAAATCAAGAAAGCCTATCAAAGACTACAGAGGGCATTTGTGGATGACTGGATTAGGCAGCCCACAAGGCTGAACATAGGCACTGTGGAGAGGAAGATCCCTAGGAGGAAGACTGAGCAGAAAAACCTATAGACTAACATTCACGATGTTCCTGTAAGTCTTTGACTGGTATTTGAAAATCTCCTTTCCTGGTGCTCTCTCTGCAACCTTACTTCTGGCCTGTGATGCTGCAGCAGAACAGCAGGATTACCAGTTCCCAGGACTGGCTGCCCCTCTCTCCCCTCAGACAGCAAACACCAGCACTGCCCTGTTTCAGGGTTGTGGGGATTACCCTCCTTCTGAGGACATGACAGCAGGTGCTCAACAGTGCAGAATAATTTTCTTCCTACTAAATGAAGAACTGTTTCTCGCAGCTGCTCTTCCCAACATGAACTTGGCCTGTCCTCCAACATCCAGGAGCGGATCGTCACCAGTCCACTCCACAAACCTGGAAATTTCCTGTTTATACCCATTTCCATCCTTGGGAAATACCTTACACCAGGGCCTCCAACTCATTCCCACCATTTTCTTATTCTCCTTAATAGCACACAACCCCTCCCCCCAAACAAACAAATAAAACCTGACTCAAAATAAAAAGCCAACAAAGCACACACATTAAATGCCAGAAAGCATTTTAAGCTCTTAACTCCCCTGACTAGAAAGACAGTGAAAACAAACGTTCAAGTATTTTCCCAAATATCTTGAAAACAAATAAACAAACAAGCCTGACATTCTGTGAAATCTTAGTTTATCCTACTCTTCCAAGGAGTGAAGTGCTCTTTGTGAGTTATACAACTATCTCCTCTAAACACGTCTATGCTGTGGAAGACTATCAAAATGGTAAGCGCCAACATTTCGGCTGGAGTGTTTCCTGTAAAAAATCTCCTCCGGCATTAGAAACCCTGCAAAGCCATGTTTGCAGCAGCTATCCAAGCTAATTGTTGCTGCTTGGTTGTTTGCTAAAGCTCCAGCCCTGGAAACACTTGAGCATGAGGGTAGCCCAAGGGGCATGCAGGACCTCTGTGCATGTTCAGAGTCAAAGTCTCTGAGAACATTTAAAAAGCTCTCACCTCCATCACTGTAATGCCTAAGCAGTTTACCAAATAGTCATGAATCATGCCATATGTAACCCCCAAAGGACAAAAGGGTTACATGTAGATGGAGAACGTAGTTTAGAAATGCTAAGGGATGAAACCCAGAGGTCTAATTTTCTGCAGTTTCAAAGAAGGAGTCAAACTACTATGCTGAGCAAGTCACCCCAGTCCATAGCTGATATCTCAGAAGAAATCTTTGCTAGAGCAAAGAACCAAATTCCAGTCTGAAGCATCTCTGACCAGCAGCTGATTCACTGCAAACAACCCTCCTCAGAGCACTGTTCCTTTGTTCGACTTCACTGAATCCCAATTTCTCTTTGACTTCAGATTTAAAAAACATTAACAAATGGGACTGCAGAGAAGGTGACATGGCTTTCAAAGCATAACACCTGATTCTCTGTTCACTAAGTTGAAAATAAAAATATAATTGAGATTATATTAATGTTTGTAATTTTTTGATAAGTTATTATAAAACTTTTTTACCCAAGCTTCTACCCTCAAGCTCCAAATTTGAGCCTAAGCATCACAACCATGGGAGTAATACAACATAAGGGCTTTTGTTCCTCTAGCTTCTTACCTCTGTTCCTCTAAGGTCTTTGGGATAGTAAATGTCTTCAGTCATTTGCACACTTAGGCCAAAATCCACCAAAACAGCCTTAGTTGACATAAAGACAATGTTGCTTGCTAAAAGAAAAACAAAAATGACACCATTTAAGTTTCTAGCACATTGGGCATGTATTATTTATTCTTAAAACATGCCTGTTTTAAGAAAAAAAAATTGGATGCTAGCCTGAAAAGGGAGATGAGCACAGCCAGTCTCTATAGCTGACAAAGTCCTCCTCCTAGCCAAAACAGGTCCGTTAGTGTTTGGGCTCAATTTTAAATCATATCTTAAAAATCAAACTGGACTGGTTTACACAAAAGAAGAATCAATGCTTGGTCATTTTCCTAGCTTAAAAAGAAAAAAAGGAAAAAAAAAAAGAGAGATAAAGAAATGGCTGAGGGTAAGGGAGGAAGGTGGAAGACTGGCAGGCACATTAGTGCCTTTCTCTGGAGATGTTTAATGGTGGCCCAGGTGGAGAGCAGGCTGTGCAGGTCTGGCTATAAACAACACAGCTGTTGGTCACCAGAGGTTTCTCTACACTAACAATGAAGATAGAAGTAGAGAGGAACTGAGGCCACACCGGTCTTCTGCACCAGTCAGCAAGAGTGGCTCAGCGTGATGACAGAGAACTGACTATGGCTGCAAAAGTAATAAAAGACACAGAGTTCCAAACTCCCACCAAATTGCAGCAATATCTAGGAGCTTAACTCACTTTCCTTCATAAAACTCTGCCTAAGGCACAACTTTGTACTGAGAGGCTTTCTTTGCAGTTGTATTTCTGATCAAATATTTATGAACATAGTGCTCTGCATAAGCCATAAGAAATTCTTGTTTGCTGTTTCAGAAGACGTGGAAAAATGAAGTCGCCAAGTTACACTACAGAAACACATTTTCTCCCAGAGGAAAATGTGGGTCATTCTCCTTCTTGACAGTGCCCACCATGACCATCCAGTGGGAAGACGCAGGCTTGATTTCAGCAGTACTGGTTCCTGAAGCCATCCTTCACCTACCGGCCTCTTTACCAGTGCTACAAAACTATGTAAATAAATCTGTAATTTCAGGGATACTTTTGAAGATACGGATTTTAAACACCACACGAAGCACGGCGCAGAGGGCCACACTGCCACAGCGCAGCAAGCTCTGCTGCCTGCTTGGGACTGCACCCAGCCCCAGCTTCGGCTGGTTTTAGACTAAAGCTCTGCCCACCAAATAACCTGAGATCTGCACCCAGGTGCCTGCAGGCCATCAGCCCCGAGCAGCCTCCATGGCCCTGGGCAGCCTCCGCCTCAGCTCCTGCCCTGCATCCAGTAATGCAGAAAATGGCTGGAAAAAGCAAAATGTAGTCACATCCACCACATTCACAACAGGCTGGTTCTCCTATCCACTATCTAGATGTAGTGGGTTAGATTTTCGGTGGTTTGGTTTTTAAACCTTTTAATTAATGTCATTGTTGCTGCCAATTACAACAAACCCACAGGAAAGACTCTTACTACAAGCGAGAAAGCACAACTAAGGGAAAAATGAAACAGTTGTATAGTTGTCAGAATCTCAAAGGCTTACAGCTAAAGTACTGACTCACATAACTAAAAAAAAAAAAGCAAAACCAAGAGAAAAATTTAGCAATTCCTGATAATTGTCTTCTGTCACCTATTTATTGTAACACTTCAGCTTGAATATTTCTATTTTAAACCCTCAAGTTTAGCAAAAATTAACCTGCAGAAGAGATACGCCTTCAGTAAAGCAGTAAAGCACTGTTACTAGAAAGGCAGAATTTATCTGTCTGCAAGTGGAGGTGGTGATAGGAGAAACAGTATTTAATATTAAATGCAGCACATTAAAATTAAATTTTAAAGAAATTTAATGTTAATATATTTAATTTAGGTTTAATATCAATACATATTGATTATTTATACATGTTAATACCCAGAGCTTTTTAAAAGCAAGCATATACTAAAATTTGAAGTAATTGTTGAAAGGAAAAAACTACAAAATACGTATTTAGTTCCAAAGTGTCTCAAACTGAGGAACAGCCATGCAGAAACATAAAACCTAAAAGAAGGTGCAACTGGAAGGTGGGCATGGAAGCACTCAGGATGAATTTACATGGAAAGAGGGAAACTTCTGGTTTAACACAGACTCATAATTTCTCTCATTTTCTTTAGGTTGTTATTTTAAATTGAGTTTCTCAAGACAGGCAAAGGAACTATGGCTTTCAAGTCATCCTCTCCACTGAAGTGACTTAATAAATAGTGTAAATAATGACTATCTCCAGAATCTGACCTTGTCAATGTTGAGCATTATCCATCCCTCCCTCCCTCCCAGAGATGTGAGGTTTTGTGCCCCAGCTCAGTCCCAGGCTCTCCATCGGAGCCACAGCCCAGCCTGGACCAGAGAGCACCCCAAGGAATCACACACACATACGTTTGATATCGTGGTGGATTATCCTCTTGGAGTGGAGAAAGTCAAGTCCTTTCAGAATATGCTTTGTCACCCAAATGATTTCAAATTCTCTCATAGGACCACAACTCTCCAGCTTTTCCATGACCGATCCTCCCTCTCCAGCTTCCATGAAGAGATGGATCGTCTCATCCCACAGAATAGCACCGTATAATTCAGCAATGTTTTCGTGACGGAAACATGCCTGTATTTCAACATCTGATGGTTTGAACTGTTCCACTGGAACCTAAAGACATTGAAACAAAACGACAGAAAAGCAGCTCAGAAAACAGGTTATCTGTACTAACACTAGTTATCTTACAGATTAAAATGGAAGAAGGAAGCAAAGCACTCCTATCCACTCGTTAAAATATGGAGCTTTATTTTGATCCTGTGACTTGTTCTTCCTTTCCAGTTGACATACCTCCTATTTAAAGTTGACAGTTTTTGGAATCATGCCCAAATAAAAAGTGCAATCTTCCAGAAAAAGCAATGTAGCAAGAGTTATTCCCGTCAAAATCTGGCGGTTACGCAAAAGCTCTATGCAAACTTCCTGGTGAAGAAGATAAAAATCCCACTGCTTTTTCCATTAGCTTTGTGCAGGCTCATCTGCTCTACCAGAACTATACACTCGTCTGACACGTGGATCAGTGCTTGCAGCACTCAGCACAGTCTACAGACTAACCACACTCAGGACCATTACTGACCTCAATTCAATCCTTATCAGCACTGGTTTATGGCTTGCAAGAAACAAAACTCGCTTTAAAGCGAGCACCTGGCAGCACTGTATTTTCTTTAAAAAGTACTGACGGCAGATCGCTAAGACAATAAAAGCACTGTGTGCTTACACACGGAAAGGCTACTACCACTCCTTTTATTCTCCTTCCCTCAGATTTGTGGCTGTGAACCAAATAAGAGGTTAATATTTTAACTGCAATAAGAAATACTGTTTGTATTTTCAAGAACATTAGGATGCTTTAATTCTGCAGGGGGTTATGCCGGAGTGGCAAACTGAATCTGTCCCCATGTGGATACACTGGCTGCAAGGGAAGGACATACAACTGCCTCCCCAACTCTTTCACACACAGAAGTAATACAGGTACTTATTCATGAGCCGGGGTATATAGAGCAATGTCCCAGCCAAGCTTTTACTGGTCCTAAATATGTACCGATAAATTCAGAAAAGTACGTTGAAAGGTAAAGTTGAAAGAAAACATTGGCTTGCATAAAAATAGGGGGGGTGCCAAGCAGTTTTCTTGAGACATCTCACAACCTTAAGTGCAGTCAGAGCCCAAAACACAATGAGAGCTGTACATAAGCTGAGCTCTCAGGGACATTAACAGCACTAGAGTAAAGAAAACTTAAGTCTGAGGATCCCAGTTAAAGGATGAGATTCTAAAACCATCTGCAGCAACAGGGTTTTGCTATCACCTTCGGCAGGGAAGTGATCTCACGCTGATATTTTACAGCTGTGAGTACAGCAGGACAAGTAGAAATTCCTCTACGCCCGCAGCACAGCAGGCCTGCCCACATGGCAGTTACACGTACACCCAGATACTTTCAAAATGCAGAACCTTCTGCAGTCTCAGAGTCAAAAAATTACAAGAAGTTAACAGTTTGAAAAAATGCATTTTTCTACCTTGTGCAGGCCAAGAAAACCAAGATGACCATCAGCCTAACAGTGCAATTTGATGCTGACGTATTCGAAAATATACTGTACGTACTATGTCATACAGTATTTGCTCAGAGATAAATCTGCTGAACTAACATACCAGTTTGCATGCCATTCGTTTCTTGGTTTCTCTATCCTGGGCTAAGTACACCTTCCCAAAAGCTCCCCGAGGAATAAAATCAGAGCCAATGTTCCTGTAAGTCAGCTTCCATGGGAACAGGAGCACATCCGAGTCAATTTGATAGCGCCCATTCTTGGGTGTGATCTGTGGAGTTAAAAAAAAAAAAATCACAATGAAGTTAAAACTACTTCAAATCTAATTATTTCATACATGTAGTGGGAAAAAAAATATATCACATATATGTGCATGATGCACGTGATCTGTTCAGCAGTCTTTATTTAGAAACATCAAATGGGAACAGCATGTGAGGTGTGGCACTCATTCACAGCCCAGGCATCCACGTTTCTCTCCAGTGACTAACTTACTAAGTGTAAGTTGCAATTAATTGTCTTGAAACAACAACAGCAGCTGGGTTAATGAAATTACCCACCTCTTGTTATTAGATTTACCTGCACATGTTTGTCCTTCCTGTAATCTGCTAACTTGTTATGCCACATACCTGTTACTCACAGGCTATCTTATACGACGTGAGCAAGAGTTTCAGCATTTCCTAATATCACATGTACTGCTAGGGGTTCACATTTTAATTTTCCATCTTATATAAGAGTTTCTGTTGCTTAGTAAAAGGTCAAAGAAGTCTGCCGTGATTTTACCAGCCACCACTTTCTAGTTTTATATTGTAGCTCATTAAAAAAAAGAGCAGGAGTCACTCTGTCTGCTTTAGGTGGGTAATGGTGGAAACTGTGGTTCTCTGTACCGTCAACAAGGCGAGGGGGGCTCCTTCAGGAAGCGATTCAGAGCACTGAAGTCAGTATCTTGCTCTAAATCTTTCTCTGAAACAGCTCCCTCCCTCTGCACATGACAGAGAGAGACCAAACTCCTAACTACAGCCATATCAGTACAGCTTGAGGTTTGATGTCATTTCTTCGGTCTCTTAATATTCTCTCAGCTAAAGAATTAGTAATGTGTCCTGTGAATGTGCTTCTAATTCAATTCAGGGATATACAGCGTTGTCAGTATCTGGAATACCATTAACCTGTTTATTGCTACTTTATCAAGATTCTTGAAAATACGTAAAAGCAGATCAAGGATATTTATCACTTCATGTCTGTCACATGGCCTCATGTACTCAGCTCTTCAGCTACCCTTTTTAACATAATAGCATATTAGGAAGATTATTTGGTTTAGATTTCTTTTTAAGATGTAACACACATAATCTTTCTGTGCTTTAACTACCTTAATATTTTTCAATTAGGAAAGTATCTTCTTGACTGCTAAAACTAATTTGTGACTAGTATCTGCATGAAATAAGTAAATTCTTCAAAGTTCTTAATTTTGTGGAGGATAAGTTCTTAACTGTTGGGGGGATGTCTTTTAATAAAAAGTATTTTGCTTAGCCTCCCCTCCACTTATCAGAACCAAGGTAAAGACTCTAGCTATCTGTACATCTCACCTGCTCGCTTCTGCATTTCAAGGTCTTAAGATTAGCTAATGCACATGGGTTACACCTATCCTGGAAAGTAGCACAGACTTAGCGGAGTGGATTTGGCAGAGCAAGAGGACAATGACCACCACACTATTCACGTTTTCAGGAGGCTTTCAGGACTCCTTCCTAGCCTGGTCCTGCGGACTGAATGCTCCTTTGTGGCTGTAACACATCCTCCAGTTTAGTGTCAGCTGAAGGAAATCCAGCTTGTGCCCTCCAAGACCCTTTGTGATGTGAGCCACAGTGCAGTCAGTGGGAGTCACCAGGCAATCAGAAACATTCTTGATCATAACTAAAATGCTGCATGTATTTACAGTGTAGATGCACCTGCTGAAATGCATGTACAGGCAATGCCCTGCCTCCAATCCTCAGGCGCTTAATGGGATCACGTGCACCTAATAGTACTTGGTTCATACCAATTGTATGCATCTGTAGAAACAATATGCAAGCAAAACAATCATGAGTATGTAGAACAGGGTCTATCCTAAGTATAGGAAACACTTAGTAAGTGTGATTTCAAAGTTACAGAGTTTAAAAGTGACTGTTTTGCAATACTGCAACACTCCCTCCAACTCACAATAAAGCAATACCCCATGTTATTTCACACCTGAGTAACCAGAAAGCCTCAAGCAACCAATGTTCACATATAAAACATATTACATGCAAGATATTTAAGACGATAGATGTAGAATATCTTAAGAAAACAAGGCAGCAGCACAAACATTAGAGCAACTGATTTTAAATAGAAGTCAAATGACACTAATATCTACAGATGCTTGTAGAACACAAATCATTTTAGGGAAAAAATTAACATATCTCAAAACAACTCACCTATACTTGAATTTAGCAGGGTGTGTTATTACTTAATATTGTAATTCTGAAAGTCACAGTTGATTGTATATGTTTTTTCTCCCTACATTATTACTTTCTACATTTTGCGCAGATAGAGTAAATTCAGTAACTATACCAAAATAGATCCTAGATCTTTATTTAGGAGTTTTACATAATGAACTCTTTTTACTGCATGAACACAAGGCATTGGAAAACCTTTACCATCTTCCAAACCTGTAAGCCATAATAGTTGCAGCTTTTGCTTTTTTACTGCATGTCTCAAGTTTGTATTCAATCTTGGGAAATGTTTTCTAATATCCAGGGATACCAAGAGGCAACACAGAGTGGATCTTTCTGAACAGACCATTCTCCATAGCTGCCACAGGGGCTAGGCTTGATGACCTCAGAGATCCCCTCCAGTCCCTCGTTTGCCCGTGGAACAACAGCTTGACTGCTACTCCTGGGACTGGGGGTGATCTTTATTTAGATTCATTAAAAACTTTTAACTCCTAAGGTCTACTAATTTTCAAGTAAAAAAGAGAAGACATACCATATTCAAGAGGATTCCAGATTCTTGCTGTCTGCATCCTTTAAATTGTTTCGCAGCGTTAGACACCTGATTTGCAAAAGCAAGCAGGTCTTCCACAGTCCCGTATTTGACGGAGGACATCAAAGAAACCTCCCTTTCACAAAACAGTAAAGATTCCGCAGGTTCTTCATTTTGATTTGCCTCTTCACACATTGTAATTAAGCTGTCTTCATAGACTGCAAGGTCTCCACCTGGATAAAGGTTTTCCATGATGTCTATCACCTCAGACATATTTAAATTAGTTAGCAACAAGTCAATCTCCTCTTTGCTATCACTACCCGTGCTCATATACTCCATTACTGTCCACTTTGCAAAACCACTCCTGAAAAAAAAAAGAAACAAACAAACCTGAAAACACTTTTCACCTAAACTTGTTTTAGCAAAGTAAGAATGAAAAGAAGTCATCAGGGTGATAGACAGCTCATTAGTATACAGTTAGATTTAAAATTATTAATTTGCATTATGAAGAAAATCATAATTAGTAGACTGGGTGAAAAGGAAATGAAGAAAAAGTCTTTCTAGTGAAATTTTATTTAGAAGTTATTAGTGAACCTCCCCTGTCATTCATTCTTGGAATTTACTTTGATAAAGCTTTTTGTTAGAGGAACTCGCACAGTAAGGAAGCACAAACTAGTTATGTTTTTCTGGATATGCAAATGAAGGAATTCATTATTTGGAAATGAATGACAGAGAGAGATATAAATGTACTCAATTAGTTTATCCCCGAGTTTTTATGAGCAATGTATGTGATGTGTCCAGAAAGAGAAGGTGGTCATGGAGCAAGGTCATTCCACTAGTAATAAATATCTGCTGATAACATTGCATAAAGCACAAGTCAGTCACTACCTGAGATACACAACCCGCCTTTTTTTGCAAATAATTGATCAGAACTAGACTTGAACTGAAATTTTCACCAGTTTCAGAAGACAGTAAAAAATTGCATTATTGTAAAAACAATGAGCTTTTGAAGTAGTTTCTAGCAGTTTGTTCTGCCCTCACTAGTCCTAACAATAACCTTTTTTAAGATAAATCTTGACCATTTTGCTGAAGTGAACTTTCACTACAAGAAACTGGGTTCAATATCCCAGAAAGTCCCTTCCCATCCCAGGTTCCTACTTCAAGCCAGAGAGAGTTACTCTATTCAAGTTAAAAACATACACACAGTCAGTCATTAAAATACTTACACAAATAGTTTTCAAGACGTAAATGTGTAGAGCACTTACCTTGTATTTATCCTGGTTACATCACACAAAACCATCAAAAACTTCTCAATATAATCCCTAAAGTGGTCATGTTTCTTGAACCCGTATTTACCACTGATGATAATTTCACAGCGTTCTGTAGCAGTCTATTAAAAAAAGCAAAACAAATAAAGCCATGGCGTACCAGCTCAAGCAGAAGGACTGGTTTATACTCATATGATTGTTTGCTTCACAGGCTCCACGGAAAGAAAAACTAGTAATCACAAGGCTGAGATAACAGGGGATTTTTCTGCAGAAAAAGATGACAGCTCAAAAAAGAATCAAGCTACTGTACGATCATCCAGATTTCCAAGTAGTAGTGAAAAATAGTTTTTCCACGGTTAGGTCCTGAGTTTTATTCTCCCTGCCTCATGCTTGCTAATAGCAAGGCAGCGACGGACCTCCTTTTCCTCTAGCAGAACCAAGTACAGCATGCCCTATTTAGAAAGCTTTCATTTCCCTTTTTCATAATCCACTGCAACCATCTATTTTCAGCACAATCTAATAACCAGACAAAAAGACTCTTAAAGAAAAAAAGAATAAAAAAAGAAAAGCCGCAAATACAACCTATTTATCTCAAGGACAAGCAGCAGACTCAGTCCCCTGAGGCCATGGAGCAATGCCGTTTACCTAGGTACAGTTTCTGGTTATGATCATTATCTTTCTTACCCTCCATGCAAGGACATGGAAGCTTTGTGGCACATATTTCTCATGGGTTAGTGCATTTACGTCAGCTCTAACGTTGAAGAAAACCAAGTAAAATGACGTGGCTGACTTGGCAAAGAAACTCAGACCACGTGTTGCAAGTCTGAAAGGCAGGACAGGACAGCTCAGCAGATGGAGCACAGGAAAAGGCAGTGCAAGGTGCTCCTTTTCAAAGCCCTGGGGTGGCAGAGCAGCACCGTGCTCCCCCGTACCCCCAAGACTGACAAAGTGACTTTCAGCAGCACTCCACACCAGTTCACCCAGCCTCAAGTCAACCTGATGGCACTCTGAGCATTAGGGCAGCTGGGTAGGAAACACTGCAGTCACTAGCACTGCTCGAGCGGGGAGCACCCAGGCTTCATATCTGGGGTGCTGAGAGAGGACAGGTTTTTCCAGCCTACACGAGCAAAAAAAAGATGCTAGGGGTGTATTCTAACGCCTAGGATCCCATCTTCCCGCTCTATGTCCAAGCTAAAGACTGTTAACAAAGTCTAAAGACTGTTAACAAAGTCTAAAAGTGTTTACTCTTTATTATAAAGGAGATTTCTATTTCTTCCCACAGCAGGACTTTTATTCATTGGGGTTTTTCTGGTGCTGAATTAGTGAGGGTGGAGAGAAGAGAAACAGTCTAGTCATAAAAGGAACCGAGAGACTGCATGTGTAAAGCCAAGTAAAGTTAGAAACTAGTCCTGAGGGACTTTCTGAAGAAAAACATGAGCCTCTAGATACTCCGGTCTTTTGTGGATAAAGACAAGTACATGCCACAATTAAACTAATACACTCTGATAATGTTTTCATGCATAAGGCATCTGTACAGTTTAGACCAAATGCAGCTTTCCATAAGTGCCAGCTCTGCTCTGCTCCCCAAAATGTTCCCAAACTACAGCACAACAGTCATAATATTCTTGACAGTTTCACTACTACCCAAAAAGCTCCGAATAACAAGAAAAAGTGACTATAACCTGTGTGTTCCCAGTTCTGTTCTGTGCTTTTAGTGCTTGAGAAAAGCTGCAGACCCTTCATTTTTCCCTATATCTAGCAAATTCTAAACATTAATGTTTACATAATGAGAGCAGTGCCTTGACTATGTAAATATGCAGCAATTTATGTATGATATTTCCACCAGTGGCAAAAAAGGCGTCCATTTGCCAACAGGAAATTCATTCTTCCTTTTTATCCCTAAAATCCTGTACTATTATCTGTTGTGGGCTGTCAAGTAACATTCTAAATCACTCTATACAGTCCAGGTACATCACTAAGTATGCTTTACTTCGGTTCTCAGTTAAAAAGCTTATTTTTACCTACAGTGGAAAAATAAAACTAAATGTAAGCACTTAAGTCAGTTACTAAAGCACTCTTTCTCCACTTCTGCCATTATTTCAACATCACCACAAGTAATTTGCAAGCCAAGACTTCATTTCTCTATTTATCACGAGTGGCTTTTCCTCAAACCCTTTTCCTGACAAGCATGCTGCTTGAAAGCATCGTTATATCCACCATATTAAAATAAGAGTAACTGAACACCACACTTCTGAGCCCCTGTGGGATTTTTTTTTTTGTGTCAAGGAGCAACAAAAAAAACAAGCAAGCAAAATCAAATAAAACCTACAATAAAAATTACCACCCCCCAAACAAACAAACAAACCCAAACCCTAACCAAAAACTGCAGGCTGGCTCAACACAATCATACACCCATAAAGATTTCTTGCGCTGCTGTTAGGGAATAATTTTCTGGTCTCAGGGGCAAGTAACTGTCCCTGAGTGATGGGGAAAAAAAAAAAAAAAAAAAAAAAGTCCTTATTTGCTTTTAAGAAAAGTTATCAACCCTTAAAAACACACTCCCTTTGATAAAAAGTTCTGCTGTTAAAGGACAAGAAATATAAACAATTCCAATTTCTGCATAATTCCAAGTTTCCACTTGGGAAAAAGAAAAAACCTCCCAGCGCTATCAGTGGCAGCAAGCTCACCTCCAGCACGGAGGTGCTCCAGCACCCCTCCCCTCCCTGCAGCCCCCCCTCACCTCCAGCACGGAGGTGCTCCAGCACCCCTCCCCTCCCTGCAGCCCCCCGGGGGCAGC
>VXBL01004967.1:169668-195540 GCA_013400195.1 Aramus guarauna
CCTGAAAGGAGGTTGTAGCCAGGTGAGTGTTGGTCTCTTCTCCCAAGTGGCAAGTGATAGGACAAGAGGACATGGCCTCAGGTTGAGCCAGGGGAGGTTTAGGATGGATATTATGAAAAAATTCTTGACCTACAGGGTTGTCAAGCACTGGAACAGGCTGCCCAGGGAAGTGGTTGAGTCACCATCCCTGGAGGTATTGAAAAGACACGTAGATGTGGTGCTTAGGGACATCGTGTAGTGGTGGACTTGGCAGTGTTGGGTTAATGGTTGGACTTGTTGATCTTAAAGGTCTTTTCCAACCTAAACTATTCCATGATTCTATGAAAGTTAGTTCAGAAGTGGCTTGTGGAAAAGTTGGAATTCTTCATGGATTCTGAATGGCTAATTAAATAAGTGATTCTGGCATTTTGAAAACTTTTTATTTGTGTGGTGACTGATAGTTTGGGGAAAATACCTTTGTTTTCCTTAAAAAAAAAAATTAAAAAAATTGACAATGGGCTTAAGCTTTTGAGGATTGAAAATTCGGTCAGCTTTTCTGTGCTTTTTGTATATTGACATGTACTTTATTTTTAAATAAATATCCTTTCAGACATACATACATTATTATTGCAGTGTCAAACAATGAAAGTAAATGTCAGCTAAAGAGTAGGATCATTGTTCGTGTGTGGGAAGTGATAAAATCTAGGAACCGTTTACATTTAAACAGTAAAGTTGCCTCTTAAATTTTGAGGGAAAAATCTTTCAAGTATAAATGTCTGTTTTCAAAGCATGTTTTGTAAGTAGCTCTTTCCTCTAGCGTTCATCCTGGAGAAATAGAAGTCCTGTTGTGAACTTGAGAGTTATTTAATGATGGACGGGGTTACTAGCAGTTGTGATTACTTGTGGATGGTTGACCGACTTAGTACTATCAGGATGCTGCAGGAAAAGCCAGCAGCGATACTATCTGAGCCTGTGTCTTAAGTTACATGACAGGTTACTAGGCTGTGTGGCACACTTACAGAATCACAGAACCATGGAATAATCTGGGTTGCAAGAGCCCTTTAAAGGTCATGTAGTCCAACCCCCCTGCAATGAGCAGGGACATCTTCAACTAGATCAGGTTGCTCAGAGCCCTGTTCAACCTGACCTTGAATGTTTCCAGGGATGGGGCATCTACCACCTCTCTGGGCCACCTGTTCCAGTGTCTCATCATAAAAAAAAAAATTTCTTCCTTATATTTAGTGTGAATCTATCCTCTCTGAGTTTAAAACCATTACCCCTCGTCCTGCCCCTAAAGGCCCTGATAAAAAGTTTGTCCCCATCTTTCTTATAAGCACCTTTTAAGTACAGAAAGGCCGCAATAAGGTCTCCCCAGAGCCTTCTTTTCTCCAGGCTAAACAACCCCAACTCTCTCAGCCTTTCATCATAGGAGAGGTGTTCCATCCCTCTGATCATTTTTGTGGCCCTCTTCTGGACCCAGCTCCATGTCTGTCTTGTACTGGGGACCCCAGAGCTGAACTCAGTACTGCAGGTGGGGTCTCACCAGAGCAGAGTAGAGGGGCAGAATCACCTCCCTCAACCAGCTGGTCACGCTTCTTTTGATGCAGCCCACGATGTGGTTGGCTTTCTGGACTGCAAGCGCACATTATCAGGTCATGTCCAGCTTTTCATTCACCAGTACCTCCAAGTCCTTCTCCACAGGGCTGCTCTCAATTCCTTCATCTCCCAGCCTGTATTGATACCAGGGGTTATCCCAAACGATGTGTAGGTCCTTGCATTTGGCCTTGTTGAACCTCATGAGGTGCACACAGGCCCACTTCTCAAGCTTGTCCTGGTCCTTCTGAGTGGCACGCCATCCCTCAGACGTGTTAACCGCACCACTCAGCATGGGGTCATCTGCAAATTTGCTGAGGGTGCACTCAATCCCACTGTCTGTCTTTGATGAAGATATTAAACAGTACTTGTCCCAGTATGGACCCCTGAGGGACACCACTTGTCACTTATACTCTGTGTGGTGCAGTGAGGCTTTTGCCTTGTGTGCAAGCACAGTCTTTATGCACTAAAGATTATGATCTTGTTGGCTTTGTTGAAATTTCGAAGTGCTAAAATGTGGGCATATCTGCTGCATCAATGTGAAAGAACGTACAAAAATATGTTAGCTTTAGTTAGAAGATAATATAACATCAGCGAAAAGGGTATCTTCTGATCTCTGCACTATTACAGCCTTTCAGGAGGTACCAGCCTTGGAGGAGGACCAGGCTTTTCAGCTCCTGTTTACATTAAATAACATTTTTTGAGTCTTATGGCAAACTGATTACTGATTGTGAATTAAAAAAGCTGCAAAAGCGAGAGCATTCTTTACTAAGAGTGGATTATCAATATAATGTTGGACCACAGAATCAGCATTTTTTAACAGGTGGGCAGTTTGGGAGATTAGTGAATGACTTAAAACAGAGTTCTGTGATATTTTTAGAGTAACAGGTTTTGTGTTAAAAGAGTTATGCTTCCTGCTGAGCGTACTTCATCAATTTTCCCTAAAGCAATAGGTTAGTTTATCTACATTTGCTGTCTTGAGCAACATAGTGAGAACAGGGGAGAACCACAAGTTGGGGCACGCATATCAGTTCTTCATGCCCCCCAGCTGGCACCAAAGCTATATATGAAGGTCCTATCAATTATTAAGAGTGTCTGTTTTATTACTACAAAAAGTCTGCATCCATCTTTTGAGAGGTACTGAGCAGCTGTCTTAGAAGGCACATTGTGATTTTTGTCACAAACATAAAGATCTGAACACGAGCACACCTACATGTCGGCCGAGTCCCCATCTTTTTCTCTTACCTGCCTCAGTGTCGGTAGTTCGAGGCTCCTTTCACTTTGAACCAGCCCTGCTGTAGCACGCAGCTATGCAGCCAAATGGGATTAGGGATTTCTGTCTTGGTATGTTCAAACAGACGTGCTGGCTAGAGAGCTATTGGCGAGAGGAGAGCAGGAACCATCACCTCGGTGATTGCCAGAGTGACTCAGAAATTCAGCACCTAAATTGAGTTTGTGGGACAGGTTGCAAGGTCCGTAACTTCTGAATTGGTTCACCTGTCTGTGAGTGCATGATTTACTGGCACTAACCTGGTGACAACAAAAGTAACCGCCTCTGTGTCTTGGAGGACTAGTTAGTTCACTGCATAGTTTGTATAGTACACTATACTATACAAACACTACACTGTTTGTATAGTATGCATTCACCTATGACAAGTTCCAAGGGGGAGGATGAGTCAGTATCAAGTATTGGATTAAGAAGCAAAATTAGCTGAGACTTAAAAACAGAGACTATAAAAAGAGCAGAGATTTCATAGGTATGAAGTTAATTTATTGAGGTATAAACTACAAATATGACAATTTCTTTTACACTGCTGCTTGATTCATTAATAACACATTGTTCTTTGAGGATTTGAAATTGAATTATTGTGGTTTGAAATTAACGGCGATTTAATTGTGTTTTGCACCTCTTTTTCATTTAATTGTATGCTTCTCTTTTCAGTCAGAGCATATATGCTCTCTTGGGAATTCCAGAATTACTTGTTTTAGGCAATAGTGAGATGTAGTAGTATTATACTCTCATCCGAACAAGTAATTTTACAGTAAGTTGGTTGCTATTAACCTGGAAAAACTGAATCACTGAAAAAGAATATAAAAGAGAAAGAAATATGTTTTTACCTTTTTGAAGTTCTGTGGGCTGCTTTGAATAATTCTTGTCTTTCAGTATCTCATTGTACAGACTCCTTTGCAAATTGGTGTAGTCTTTCAGAAGTAGTATTAAATGTATCTTTGGTTCCGGAACTAACAGTTTACTTTTAAAATTTTGTGTTAGAAAAAAGGTCCCTTCGAAATGGAGTATCAGATGAAAAGATTACCATCTGAAAGACTAGCAACTCAGAAAATTCTTTCTGTGATTGGTGATTGCCTTGATAATTTTGGTCCTGGATGTATGGGCGTACAGAAGATACTCAATGCTCGCTGCCCACTGGTGAAATTTTCCCATCATCCGACAGGATTCCAGTGTGATCTGTCAGTGAGCAACAGGTGAGACCTGGTTTTAAAACATTTAGGAAGAATACTAATGTACTTAAGTTCTGAAAACCTTATGTTTAGTCTACTCCTGTGTTCTTAACAAATGTGAATGTTGGCTCTGAAGGTAAAAAGGATATTTTTGACTTCTAGAGCTTAGGTTTTAATATGCTTAAGATATCTTTCTCCAGCATAGGAAATACTTGCTAGCTGAAACTGAAGACTTGAAAACAACTCTATACAATAAGGCTGGCTTATAAGGAATTGAAAGAAGGCAGTGTTCGTTAGTCATTACTTCCCTTCATGTATATGGGTATACGAACAGCCTTCTTTTGATTACTTTTCAGATTAAGCAGCTCCTTTCTGTTAATTTTCAGTGATTGGACTTCTAGTTATTTTGGTGTCCTTTTTTAATCCTTAAGGGCCTTCATACACCTGTTTGCTGGCAAAGTATCTTGAATGCTAAATTAACTCAATGCATCAGAAAACTGAGTCTAAAATGTTACTGTCATTTAGGACCTTTCATAGCAGTGCCCAATAGAGGGAGCAAGCTTCTTAGAAATACCTCTCTGCATCAATTTTTCCTCTTGCAACTTGCTCTCATTTGGTTGATAGTAAAGCATGTAATTTGTTTTGCTGTCACTAATTTTATTAAGAAACACTCACCTTAATCCAGTATACATCCATAGCCCTGGCGTAACGGTACATAATAAAAAATGAGTTACTATTTTCATTGTTGTTAAGGAATAGTAAAATATGAGTGATGATCTTTCAGAATACTATTGATATGACTTTCAGTGCAAATTTTGTGATTTCTGAACATCAGATACAATCAGATCCTCGACTGAATTTTCTGAATTACTCAAAGTTCTGCTTTGGAATATGCAGGAGCTGTTAAGGCAGTACTGAGCAGACGTCTTACAATAAAATTACTTTTGTGTATGTGCCACAGTGAAAGTCAGCACGCAGCTCTGTGCAAACTTCCTTGTAATTCTCTGCTGATGGTTGGGCTGGTTGGGACTGCGTGTGTTGCCTTGTTACCATCTGGAGTAACAACAAACCTCTGTGGACACAAGGAAGCACTTCACAGTTGATAGTTTAGAAGTCCAGGTGTTTCAAAACTTTGACACGGTAAACTTCCCAAAACGCTATGGTGGGTTTTTAGAAGAATATAGTGCAAGTAAAAATTCCTGCGGCTGTAGTTTAATAAGCGCTTCAGACTAAAACTGACTCCAAAGTAAGTTTTGTTCTCACACCATACTTCCATTTTTTTCCCCCTGCTTTTTCTTGCCCTCTTATTTGTACACTACAAGAATGTTTGTACGAGCATATGATGAATCAGATCAAAAACTGATCCATCTGAAAACCTTTATCCTTACAGATTAGTTGTTTTTTTTCAGCAGGACCAAACATTAGTCATTTGAAAATTACCAAATTACCTTGTTTTCTAGATTTCATTGTGTCTCTGCACTTCATGTATTTTTCAGTTCATTATTTTATTACTTTTTAGATTAAAGTTGTAAAAGAAGTTCTAGTTGTACTTTATTATGTATTAGGATGGAGATATTATCTAATGTACCTCGAAGGCAATTGTGGCTAAATTGTATTTTTCACCTTGGTTCTGCATAGTTTCACTCCTGAATATTTGATGGTGGGGTTTTGTTTGGGGTTTTTTGTTGTTGTTTTTTTCCTCCCACTGTGATGTGGAAAGAGGAAACAGGAAACAGAGCAAATGCAGTATTATTATTTACCCGTAACTGTATCCTTCTTACTATTGAAAACTACCAGGTATTTAATACTGGACGATTTCAGGCATTCTCTTCTATTTTTTTAGATGCATAAAAGTTAAATGTTTCTTTTTATGGATGCCCTCTTCCCTTATAACTGATGCTGTAGGGCTGAACAACGAACGCTGCATCTGGTACTTCACAATTCTGTCACTATTTGCATGTCTTTTACTTTTCATTTCTCCTTTAGCATTGCTATAAAAAGTTCAGAACTCTTGTATATCTATGGCTGTCTTGATTCCCGTGTAAGAGCGCTAGTGTTCAGTGTACGATGTTGGGCCCGCATTCATGGACTTACAAATAGTGTTCCTGGTACCTGGATTACAAACTTCTCTCTGACCATGATGGTCATGTTTTTCCTGCAAAAGAGATCACCACCTATCATTCCAACACTAGACCAACTTAAAGAACTGGCAGGTAAGGACAGCTCTTTGGGTGTTTATTGAAGTGACTTTCACATTTGTTTTCTCTAAAGTGAGGAGTATACCCAAGCAACTTCTTTATGCTCTTCAATCCTAATGCGTATTATGTGTGACTTAGGTTTGTGGGAATATGCAAGTTTTACTTGTA
The DNA here is from genome assembly GCA_013400195.1 of Aramus guarauna. NCBI lineage: Eukaryota > Metazoa > Chordata > Aves > Gruiformes > Aramidae > Aramus > Aramus guarauna. Next base: position 176,067 of record VXBL01004967.1, read on the forward strand.
TTTTTGTGTGTGAAAATAATGCATTTTTAAAGGCAAAATAAATACATTTTCAATACGATACTAAATTCTACTTAGAGATAATTGAAAGTCTTTTTAGAAGACTTGTAAGGTCTCAAATGTCTGTGCAGTTCTTAAGGATTTTGTGCAGATTGATATGATGCGTATTGTTTTATCGAAACCAACTGTTTAAAAGAAAGGCTCACAATTTGTAATATCCTTGAGACCATTCAGGCCATCTGCAAATAATTCTTCCATCTACTCAAACAAGCTGTTCTGGCTGTTTCATACATAGCTTTTAGGGTGTGTTATCTTCAGTAAATCTAATGCAAGCATAGAGAATGACAGCCCAAGTTCTTGATTCCTCACTCATGCCTTCTGCTTACTGACATGCTTCCTTGGAAGCTTTGAGTGGAGAAAAAGGTCTGTGTTCAGTTGCTTTAAAATCAATTTAAGCATTTCCATCAGAATTCTATGGAATTTTTAGACATAAACCACAACACCTGTCCTGAATTTTCACAAGAATATTCTTAATTGTCTTAAGTTTTTCAAAAAAAGAGGGTGGATGCTTTGGGTCTGATTTTTTTTTTTAAATGCTCCTATAGGTATTAACCTCAGAGATTTGTGCTGTCTAGGATATAATAAAGCTCTGTATGCAGAGATATCGGGTTTGTTACTTAAAAGAAGTAACTTCAGAGATACAAAGATGTCATATATGTTATTCCTGTAGGCTTTTGAAAAGATGCTATTTACTCATGCTTCTTTTCCTTTGCCTATCCATAGAGTTTTTTCTTTTACATCTTTAACCACTGAAGTTGGATCTTAACCTGAAAGTTCACTTTGGAACTCCTGATTTGATTTACTTAATATGATAGCATTCATTGAATTAAGTCTGTCTGTTACCTGAATTTTATTAAATACAATGGCGTTTTATTGTTTATTACTTCAAAATAATGCCTGCAATTTTTGTTACAGATGAAAAAGACAAGCACGTAATTGGAGGATATGATTGCTCATTTGTTAGTGATTTAAGCAAGATTAAACCTACTAAAAATACAGAAACACTTGGTAGGTAAATCTTCATCGGCTTATTTATTTATTTATTTTTATTAGCCTACTGAAAATAAACTTTTCCTTAATGTTACTAATGGCTATTGTTTTCTTTCCCTTAGACGTATTGTTGGGCGACTTCTTTGAATATTTTGGAAACTTTGATTTCAGAAAAAATTCCATAAATCTTCGAAAGGTGAATGTATTTTAATGTGTAATTGTTATCAGTTGAATTTCTATGTCTGCCATTTGACAAACTGCATAGCTAAGCAACATTTTTTGCAATTTTTAATTGTGTATACAAAGTAGATTTAAATTGGTTGTATCCAGAAACTGAGTCCTTTTTGTGAAGGAAGGGAGTTTTCCTCTCGGATCATAATCACATATAGCACCCTTAAGAACATTACAGTGTCATTACTTGAAGATGGTGGAAAGCACAATCTCTGATGCATAGCCCGTATGATTTTTCTTGACAACCCTGTAATAAAAGTGATGGTTTGAAAAAGTAGAAGCTATTTTGCTTCTGTGAGAAGAAAACTTTTAAAATGTCACGATGTATGTCGTAGCAAAAGTCTATGACAAATGCTGTACGCCAACAGGCTCTGCATTTACAGTTGGGAGCCCAGACCCAAAGAGCGTCTGCGTTAAAACTTATAGCTGAGTTCTGAAATTTGCTTTTGGCACTTGACTTTCCTACTGCAGCATACTTACAACTTAGTAAGCTTGATGGATCACGTTATTTCTGTGCTTGCCAAGAGGTCTGCACTACCACTTTGGTTTACTTCATATGTTTAAGTCATGCTATTTATTGATACGTGTGTGTGTGCATGAAATATAATAGAAATGTATATATAAATGTAACTACCTTCACTCACACTTGTTCATGCTGGGCTGCTTACAGGATAGGGGTTTCAATGCCGTGTTGCTGTGTGGACACTTGTCTGTGTTCTGTTTCCTGCTTGGGGACTATGGATTACTGGCATGAGAGCTCTTTTTGCCACTGCAGGTTGATCCTAGAAACTGATTCATTAAGCTGGAGAACTTTTGTTTGCCATTAAGCCTTAAAAAAAGCAAGCAAAAACGTACGCGTGTTGGAGCCTGAGCTAGTCAGGGGAAATGTCTGTGCTGCTGCTGTTTTTCTGTTTAACTAGTCAGTCCTCTTGGCCCTAGGGCAAGACTACGTATGTAGCATGTACACAGACACTTCCTGGACTAGCATTATCTGGTTCCTGCTAGAGCCTGTGGTGGAAGGTTTGCAGAGGTTCCGTAATACAGAGCAGGTCATCTAAGGAGCACTGATAAGCACTGAGATGGAAGTGCATTTAAATAGCAAACTACACAGTTGTCAATAACTTGCATTGCACTATACCAAGTGCCCAACAGTGGACCATGACCTGAATAGTTTGTATTTAAAAGACTGAACTGGGAGGAATTTCAGCCAAGTGAGTAATCTTATTTTGGTGTACTAGCTCTTAATGACCACTGTGAGAGGAGTGGTTTGAACAATGTAAGTGCTTGTAGTAGTTTATCAGACTGGGCTGTGCAGGTTAATATGACACACGCATGCTGCCCATACAGAAATGGAGATAGGAGCAGGAGGTTGCAATGAGTGAGATTTGTGGAAAAGCAAATGGTAGAATGGCCAAAAAGACAGGCTAAGCTGTACTTCTGTTGTCTTTGCCTTGAAGGAAATCTAAGCTGAATGTGGCAAGGAAAACCACCACTAAGAGGACTCAGAGAACAGCAGTCATACAGTCAAGTTAGCAGGAAAATTAACTTGATTAATAATGACTTTTCTTTTTTTTTCCCCAGAAAGTTCTCTACTAGGTCAAAATACTTTTACTCTTGATGATAATGTAATAACTCAAGTGATTTGTCATTTGCTCAGCCTATAATGCAGAGGTGTAACTTTGTTTTTTTCTCTACACTGCAGGGAAAGGAAGTAAATAAACCTGAGTCGTCTCCTCTTTATATCTGGAATCCCTTTGAACAAGACCTTAATATCAGCAAGAATGTTAATCAGCCACAGCTGGAGAAATTTGTAGCTATGGCCAGAGAAAGTGCCTGGATGTTACAGAAGGAAGATAAAACTCAGCAAGTGATCAATAAAGAGCCTTGGGGACTGGCAGCACTACTGATACCATTTGGAAAAAGTAATCCCAGCAAGATGAAAAATAGAATGAAAGGACTAGGAAGTGAAACAATCAGAAGCCTCTTGGACTCTTTAAAGTTAAATAATGCAAACAGTCTACAAAAAGCAGTGGGAAAGTGACTTGCCACACAGAAACACAGTAGCTGATATTCTGTTTTAGGAATTGAATGTGACACACAGTCCGAAGAACATTACTTTTAATACCTATGGTGAAAATGAGAGTTAAATGACCTCTGTTTTCTGTTGTGATGCTTTTTGTACAGATCTGCTTTTCTTTCTGTACATTTTTCTCCTCCTTACTCTTCACTTTTCCATCTGTTTTATGAATGAAGAGCATTCAAATACAAGTTTTACCAATACATTTTGGAAGTAGCCTTCAGTTGGGCACTTAAAAAAAAAAACAATAACCCCCCAAAAAACCTGAACGAAACTGACAGGAGCGGCATGGGAAAAAGCCTTTGGGAATTCTGTTGGCTAACATACAAATGACATGCTAAGTAAAAGCTCAAGAAACAACAACCTTTCAGTGAAACCACAGTTTAAAAGCAGATGAATGTTAGAACCATTGCTTCCAATTCCAGTCATGTTGTGGAAGCCAGTAAAACCAAAGTCCGTGTATCTATTTTTGCAAACATTTTCCATTCATGTAGATAGTGCCAAGACAAAATAAAGAGAATGGAATTAGATACTAAGGTTTGTAGTTTCATAAAGCATTGCTCTCCAAGGGTAGTGCAGCTGTTTTGTGTTGGAGAAGTGGTTTTGCTCTTGTGTTTACCACCTGATCTCAAATTTCTTCAGTCAACTCTCTTTGTTTTCTGTACCCATAGGACTGGTTCCCACCCACACTTGTATATACACACTCATGTCGCTCATTTTGCCTTCACTTTAAACCTGTATTTCAGGTTCAGGCAGGGGCTTTTGCATGCCCTTCTTGCCTCATCACTCTCCTCAAAGTTGCTGCCTACTAGGCAACACCAAAGCCTTCCTTTCACTATCCCTCGCAGAGGGATCTGTTCCTTGCAGAGATCCATAGGGAATCATGTGCCGTGCTGGAGTCCTGCTCTCAGTCTTGCCCTGCTTTTCAGATACTCGGCAGAACAGTGACTGTCCCCCTTCCAGATCAGCTGGGCCAGCAAGTCAGTGGTTCTTGTTGACTTTTAAAGCATTGATCTCTGTCCACCTGCCATAAGAGAGTGTTTTCAGAGGAAGAGGAATAGAGGAGGGGAGGAAGTCAGAAAGGGAAATGGAGAGCAGGCAAGTGTCAGATAGATTTTCCAGGTACATTTGTGAGTATTCTACCTGTCCAGTTTGAGATCCACTCATGCATTAGTACTAAAGGGCAACAGTGATTACAACTCTACAGACTGTTGTCTTTAACAGAAATGCTATACAAGAAGCGACTGTAACTCAGAGATTATCATACAGATGCAACAGTGATGATGATTACTGTTTCATTTTCAGTATTTTTAGATTCTTTAATGTTGCAGTGGTATATGATTGTGTGTAGACTTTCTTTCTAATGGTGTAGTCTGAACAGTTAAAGAGTGTGTTTTCTCTTTCCCCTGAGGAATTATTTGTTGGAAATACCGTGGGCAGTAATGCATACTTCCAAAGTACTTGTAAAAACTGGGCAAGGAAAAGTATTTTCCGGCAGTTGGCAGACTAAAGGTTTAGACCTTGAGTAGCATAAAGATCCTCTTACAGATCAATTCCATATTAGTTTATTTAGCATTTAAAACAATATTCGTATGTTTCCATTTTGTAAATGTTTTCTCAAATAATTACTCACATAGTCATTATCTTGGTCATAGGAATTAATTATCATATTAACCTCTTCAAGATTGAGCCCTGAATTTCAAACTTAGTTTATACTTAAATCCTGGTGCTAGTGTGTGAACTTTTTTAGAGGCTGTTGTGAAGTTTATTGTAACTTGTTATTGGTGCTAACCCGAAGCCTTGGACAGCAAGCTTGGCACAGATGCTGTAAGGAGTCTGTTGCTACCTTAATCATTACAGAACCTAGAGGTACATTTTGGGCTGTTTCCCCAGCAATAGACTTTGAAGCTTTTTGAAGATCAGGGAGGTGCTCAAGTACTTGTGAGTTTTCTTTTTTCCAGCTAAACAAAATGGGTAACACTGCAGTGCAATAAGAAAATGTCTTATCAGGGAGAGATGCATACAACAAAACTGTGGCAGTGTAAACCTACTTGCATTATAGTGGCAGTGGGGCTCTCTGACATAGATAGGAAAGATTTTATAAGAATTTTGACACACAGACACAGGACATTTGCAGTCAAATACCAATAAACTTTGGGTATACATTTGAGCCACACTGAAGCACATGCTTTGTTTGTAAATGCGTATAGGCGTTCAAGCTGCTTAGTGTTCCTTGAAAGGCAGGGCAGAGCATGGTCACTGTACATGCAGCGCCTTTCAGCATCACTTTTCTGTTTAGACTGCCTGTCCCTTTTGGGAATAGTTCTGAACCCTTGCCATGGCTGCAGGCCAATTTCTGAAAAGAAAAGAAAGAAGCCAAAAGCAGTGTTGTAGCAATGGAAATGCACAGGTGACTGCTTCAGGTGTCTGCAAGTCCACGGAGCGGAGGCTAGCGGCTGAGCGAAGCCTGGAGACTTGGAGGAGCAGCTATCACTGATGATACAAATAAGCCCGACTGGCAGCTTTCATAGAGGAGGCTGCTCACTGCGGGTGCAGAACTGACCGTAAGCTTCCCTGCAGCATGAGCTAGCTGTGTCTGGGAGAAGAGCTGCATGGCACTGGTGGAACTGAAGCCACCTGTGGGAAGAGAACCAGACAGAAGAGGAGGACCAAGATTTGAGGGGGTGTATTTAGCAAATCAAGAGAGATGGTGTGATTATAATTTCCTAAGTGCAGCAGGCTTATCACATTGAAGATGGTTAGAAACAACCAGTATGGTTCTGTCAGTAAAAACAAGGGTCGGATATTTGTCAAGAAAGGACTGTGGTGACAGTCTGGACTAGAAAGCCTGTTCATATCATCTGAAAACATGTAAACAATGTCTTGGCAAGAGTGAGGCAGTAAGTTTTAGTTACTTCTCAAGCTTGGCGTTGATATGCTATATTGTAGTGTAGGATTGTTGGGGAGGACCCATGTAAGGAACATCAGTAAATTAAACACATTTTCCCCCCTGCCCCTTCCCCTTGTTGGGAATACTTTTTAGTGCAGTCTCACGTTCCCTGTCTCTTAACTGGTGGGGGAAACTGAAAACATTTAAAAGTTCCTTGCCCTGAGAAAATGCTCTTTGGGACATCAAGTTAACATTTTTTGCCAGGTTTGGGTTTGGTTTGGGGGTTTGTTTTTGTTGGGTTTTTTGTTTGGTTGGGGGTTTGTTGTTGTTGTTTGTTGTTGTTTGTTTTTCCACTAGATCTTTGATGCTCAGAAGAGTTGCAGGAATTGGTTCTGCTGCAACTGCCACAGCTCCATCATTTCTCTGTAGCTTCCTGGGAATCTGCGCCCTTGGTCTGCACTTAGCTGCTGGGTGAGCACCTCTGTGTGATACTCATGGCTAAGACACAGTCACAAAATTGAAACTTCTTGGCTGGTAGCAGATGCTGTATTCTTCTGCCTCAATTTCAAAACTACAGTTCCTGCCTGGGATTCTGTCCTTTGGACTCCAGTTCACAGTATAATTCAGGTTGGGAGAGACCTCTGGACCTAGTCACACCTTCTGCTCAAGGAGGATCAGCTGTGAGATTAGACCAGGTTCCTCAGGGCTTTATCTAGTCAGGCCTTGAAAATCTCCAAGGATGGAGACTGCATGACCTCTCCGGACAACCTGTTCCAGTGTTTGACTGTCCTCATCACCCTGATGGGCTGGCTGGTCTGTATTACACTGCCACGTCCTTGTCACTGGCATCTTTTCTGATCCTGACCCACACTGCCATCCATCACAAATGTTCAGGCTGCTCCTTCATGTAAAGGAGTCTTACAGTCTTACTCTTCTTCCTTGCCTGTCTTTCCTGAGGAGCTTGTATCCATCCATCACAGTGCTCGCACCACGTGAGCTCTCCTACCGTATCTGTTACTCCAACAAGGCTGTAGTAACAGCATGAGAAGTTCTAGTTCCCCCTACTTGTTCCCCACACCTTTCTATCTCTACATTTGATGTGGATATCTGTTCATCCTATTTTATTCTTCTTGAGGTCCCATAACATCACACCATGCAGAGACACTCATGTAGGTGTGGAAGAGGACTTTGCTGCCTGGTGGAGCTTGTCAGCTTGCATTTGGCTGATCCTCTGCTACTTCTGGGTCCAGCTGGCTCTCAGCAGCGACATAGCTGTGCTCTGTGCTCGTGCTAGGTCTGTGGTCATTGAGGAAATGCGTTCTTGCAACAGCACGTCTTCATTCTTACAAATTTATTTCTAAGTTCAATTTAGTTTATACTTGGGTGGGTACAGGCTGTGTCTTTACTTGACACAATTTTGTACCTTTGGAAAAAGGAAAGATAGACAAAGAACCTTTATTTAAATAATTTTGCCAACCAACTAGTTAAAGGTCCATGCCAAGTTCAGCTGAAGCAAGTTTCGGATTTCCAGCCTGGGGTGCTTTGGAGATCTGATGAATCAACAATTAAGAAGTTTTTCAAAGTGAAATCATCCTGTTCACTGGAAAGCTCTCTCTTACAAATGCTTTGTCTTACTTATGGTAAGGTTCTCTTCTAGTACAAAATTCTTCTAAACGTCCTGGGTAATTTGGGGTCAGTTTGTTTAAAACAAGTGTTAGGTTTTATACAAGGCCAACCTGTGCCTGGAGATAAAATCTCTTCCTCCATAAATCCTCTCAGTTGAAAGTCTTGATCTGCTGCTTTTGCAGACCTGTTTCTCGTCTTTTCTTTAAGTAGACCATTGTTTTGCTTTCTTTTGTAGGACCTTCCTGCTTCTTTTCCCCCCTCCCCATTGTCTTTTCATCTATCTCATCTGATCTGTAAAAAATAGTATTTCATTTGGCCCATAGTATTTTGTGGAGCAATAGTGAATACAGCGGCATTCAAGAAACGGGGAGTTTTTAAAATGTGGCTCTCCGGTTGCAATGCAACTTTTTTCAGCTGCTTAATTTCGTGTGTAGATTGAGTCTCCATACCGCCTTTTCCGTAGCTCGTAGAGGGATCAATTAGCTGGACTTGATGGGCCTCACCCATAGTGAGCATGTATTTTTAAGAAGTCTGTTCATTTAAGAGACTTGTTTAAGACGTTCTGCAGTATTAGAAAGTAGTAGTTCCCTGCACTTTTTTTGAGAGATGCTTTACCCTTCAAAATTATTTCTGTTTTCCCCTGTTGTTATGAGGAAACTATGTTCAATTTGTTTCACAGGAAGACTTCAGAGATAGGTTTTTGTTCCCATGCTGAGCTCCCTTGTGCATACAGATTTGTAGTCAATGTAAACAGTGCAGCCCTGTACAGGCATCTTGCATGGAACAACTCCCAGAATATGTCTTTTAGGTATTATCCTCGCAGCCCGACGGGGGAGGTAAAAGGCCCACGAATTACTGAGGCATAGCCTTCCATCGGTGTTGCTGACTCCATAGGATGGAGCAATTCCTGAAATTCTGTATTGCTTTTTCCTATGTTGGACACAGCCAAAACTCTGCTTTCCTGCAGAGAAAAGGTACGTATGGTAGAAGTTGGATTGTTAGGTTGAAAAGCGGTATTATTTAATTTCTTTCTGAATCTTTACATGTAAAGTTTTATTTTCTGAAGTCCTTCTCTAGGAGCCCTTGCTGGAGATTTCAGGATGAGAGATAGAACTGGGAGAATACAGAGAAGGCTTAATATTTCAAGTAACTAGATAAATGGTAACTACTATTAGATTAATTATGAAAAATAATTATATAGTGAAAAGTAATACATGCAACAATCCAGCAATAACAAGGAACTCTGCCTTGTCTCTTTGAACCAATTTTCCTCCCTTTATTTTCTGTTGTCCTCCCCGTGGCACACTACTTTTTATAAAATGGATGGGATTTCAGAGAGCGTACTGAATGGAAATTACAATATCCAGTACATGGGAGGGTGAGTATTTCGCCACCACAGTAAATAAAAAAGAAGCATTACTGACTCCATAACGAAATAAGATTCAGAGATTTTGTGACTCCAAAAATACAATATCGAGAATTGTTCTGTGGATCTTTAGGTGATTCATACTTCTTCCTTTTGAAAATTATCTTTGGACACCTATCAAAAGAGGGTTTACTATAATTGCTTGATATCTGAGCTTGCAAAGTAAGGTCTCATTTGAAATTACCATGATCTGTTTTGCTAAGACACTAAAGACTTAGCTATTACAGTTCTGCACTAAAATCCATGTTTAAGAGGGTTTGCATTGCAGTTGGCTTGGGAATGTGGAATATTATCATTTTCACTTATCCTAAAAATGCAAATGCTTACAGATAGCAACTGACTTTCACACTTCTCCTACAGGGTGTATGATTTTAGTTCCCCGGTTTTACTGTAGACAATATTTTCAATCTTTGGCATGTTTTGCAGCAATTGCTTTTAAATTTCTTCTAGGAGATAAATAATAAAATAAAAGATCTCCTCTGTATTTGTTCAGTAAGTTGCTGTTCCGTTGTGCTGCTGAAGTCTTTGATGACATAAAGAATAAAATACCTGGTGCCTTCCTTCCTCAGATGTGGGCAGAGGTTTGTTACAGACTGAAACGAGGATGCGTTTCGTAGAGCAAGGGTTTCAAACTGTTGATCTCTGAACCCCTCAGCATCAAGGGAACTATATCTATAGAGCTCACCAAAAAAAGCAAGACAACAAAACCCTGAGAAAGCCAACCTGATTGTCAGCCAGCTTAAGTTCACCCAACAGAAGTTTTTAACTTTGGGGTTTTTCCAAACAAAACAAAGGTCAAACCAACTGCTGTTGAGTCATGGTTGGAGATGTAACATTTCTCACATTCCAACATCACTTTATGATTAATAATTTGTTTAAGTAAGTGGTGGTCTGTGAAGAGTACGTCTCTGATGCTTACAAAATGTGGTTTCTAATGAAGAGAGCAGAAATAGTATTTTGGATGTCTGACAAACTTTGAAAGATAGCACTTAATGGGGAGAGAAGAAATCTTTTCTAGCAGGATATCTAAAGTTCCTGAACCCTGCCCTGGCAAAAAAACTTGACTTTTATCCTTATAAATTATAAAAGGAGAATGCGGGCGTCTCAGTTTGTCTTGATTTAATTTTATCCCACATGTATAGGGTTACAAGTATGTGGCAGTTAGGCATAAGTGATAGGATTTTATGCTCCAAATGCTGATAAGAGAGAAGCTTCAGATCACATAGGTTAATGCAGACTTGATTCAAAGACACCCAGCCCAAATCTCCTGCACTTTTTCAGACCCCCACCCACCATTGCAGCAGCAGACTATAAATATTAACTACTGCCAGCTGCTTACTCCCAGTAGGGATGCCCTCCCCTGAAGTTAATCTTTCTGATTCAGTGGGGACCTTTCGTTGCCAAGTCGACCCAGGGACTTGGGAAGCCTGAGAAGGCAAAGAGCAGTTTGTTATCTCCCTGTTCCATTCCTGGCAAGTTTTTTTTCTTCCTGACTCCACTAACAGCAGGACACAACCCTAAAATTCTTCTTAGATACAGAAAGAGTGGGAAGTGATGTTATAGCATGGCCATTTCTATTGCTCAGATTTGTGCAATTTATGTTGTTGAGGAGGGATGGACATTTTTATCTAGCATCTTTATGCTGTTTTTCAAAAAAAGATTGATGAAACAATTTCATTTTTTTTCCCTGGAGTTTAATACGCTAGAGCTTTCAGAGTTGTGCTTTACTCACTCCCATGTTTGTCCTGGCAAAGAGCAAAATTTAAAGCTGAGCCTTTTTCTGCTGGGTGTTTTTCTTTTCTGTGATAAACACAAAATATGCAGTTGGTGTCATGAGAGCAGTAGGTGCGGGATTCAACTGATGCTTCCCAACAGAAAACTCTCCGTCTTGCCAGGCCATCGAGGAGACGTGACAATGATTCATTTCGGTGATAACGCAGCAGGAACACAAGTCCAATTGTTTCCTATGTAGGTCATAATGGGGTATGTTGGCATCTCTGTTTGCAGACTTTACAAAGAAGTCTGGGAATGGGAAGCATGACAGGAAAAACCCTATTCTGATACTACTTAAATTGTTCCCCTGGCAGAGGTAGGCTATAAACAGTTTGCTGTCAAATACTTGCTGTCTAGTTGGCATAGCTGGGCGCTGTCTGTATAGGAGGAGGTTTAATTTTTCAGATTAAACAGCTCATTTACTCTTTACCCAAGCTCTGCAATTAATGTCTGGGTCTGTGTCAAGGAGAAGGCCCTTAGAAATACTCAGTCATGCTGTTCCAGCATGAGTTCCTGACAGCAGTTTATGTTCATGCAGATATTTAATGTACTTAAGAGTCTGGGGAAATTGGCAGGTAACTTGGGTAGCTCAGGACTTTGCAGCCTCGTGCCTTTTAGTGTCTGTAATAATAGTGCTTCAGAAACTTGTTCACCCGTCAGTTTGGGTTTTGCTTATGCAGTCAACACAGACTTTGCAAATCGGCAGATGAAGTTGTTGGGGACACAATTTTGTGTAATGCATTACAACATTTTACTGGACACTCCATTGCATATCACGACAACACGGCTTCTTGTGGGAGTCTACCAGCTCTCCCCCAATGTCTCTTCCTTCAAGGAAAGCCTCTGGTTATTGAAGATGAAGAACCAAGCTTTTATCTCTTTCCCTATGTGAGTGCTCCGAGGGAGGGACCTGGGACTGCTTTATTTGCTAGGTTTGGATGGCATCATGCACTCTTGGGAGCACGGCCGGTCTCTGCCTGTGCCCGTAAAGCAACTCGGTCTCCAGTTTCCAGGTTTGTCCCTCTGGTGCTCCGTTACCATTATCTACATAAACAGCAGCACTGCAGTTAATTCTGCTCTACAGCTAGGAGAAGCTGAGGCATATATTGTGCCTTCCTATTTTGGGGAGAACAACTCTTTCCCAATCGATGCATCTCCTTGAAACTGACTGTCAGCTTCTTCTCATACCAGTGGGAGAAATGTGCAAAACCTTACAACATCGACTGAATGTATGTTATGGCAAATATTACAGCCAAAGCCATACTTTTTCAGGACCCACACCCTGCACATTCAAGGCAAAATTCACTCTCTTTGTCACTTATCTTGAGAGCTGAATAGATTTTTGAAGCATTTGGAGGCAGTGTTCCAAGATCAGATCAAGTACCCTTTTTTTTTCCTCTGGAAAGAAGGAAATAAATCCTGATGGCTGGACATGATGTTGTCTAATGATCATACTTTTTCTTGGCATGTTTATTTGCACAGTGTGGACTTTAATGAGACTGTTCTCATCCCTCTTTCAGTCTTAACCATTTATAGCAATACATTTCTCTCAAGTTCAGTTAATTATGAAAATCTGTCTCATTCAGGAAAGATACCAAGTCAGGTGATAATAAATTTGAAATATCGGTATGTGCTATCAAAGACTTTAAGTTGCAACACAATTCAGAAGGGAATTGGGTGGTAATTCTGATTTTTTTGTATTTCAGCCTCATCATGAGAATTTGATTTAATCTATTTTTTTACTGCTAGTGAGGCTTAATTTAAAAAAAGCCGGGGAAATTCTGTCTATCTGCCTAAAGGTCAGGTTTCTCTTTTAGTAGGGGCTGAAGCCCTAGCTAGTGTTTATGTATGTATCTGTAACTTAATGGCATTCAACAGAAGTCACGAGCTGAGGATCTTGATTATTCCTGATTATGAATAAAGGCATAAAGAATAATAAAGGAAGGGGATTCTGATTTCCGCTGCTGCACTTTTAACGTGAAATGCATGCAAACACAGAGCAGAACACCACGTTCTTACACAGAGAAGCATCTGTATGTAAACACAACTGGAGTTTTCAAAGGTCCCAATGTTGAATCCCAAATCTCTTCGTCATCTTTGAAAAATTACTGAAAAATCAATTACACAGCAGTTTATGCTGGGAAGAAGAAACGGAGCATGTCTTCTGTTGAAGCATCATGCTGTGATGAATGGCCGGTAGGTCTGGTGAGCCAGTCATCCCTTCCAGTCCAGTCTTTGTTTCTGTAAATGAGCCAGTGTATATCTGGAAGAATGGGAAGTTGTCTGGAAACTTGATCCAACCGATCCAACAAATAGCTCAGTTGATGCTGTGATAAAAGCATAGCTGACTATTGCAAGTGTTCAAATAACGATGATGTTTTTAATTAAACAAGATATTATAACCTCATTTAATACTGCCACTACTGTTTGTTGCTGAAAAAGCTAGAAAAAAAGGAGTATAGATCATGAGATACACTCTAATCTTCCCATATAAATATCTGTAACACCAGAATAAGGAGTAGCATGATAGGATGAAAAAACATCTTTGGATAAGACTTTACCACACACGCTTTGACTGTCAGGCTTAAAGACTAGATTTGGATGTGGATGGTATAATAATTACTGTTATATTAGGCTATTTTTAATATGCATTTATTTAATACACTAATTTAAATAAAGCTGCTTTTAAAAAGAGTTGGGTTTGGTCTGATTCCTATAAAAATTAAGAGAAACAGGGTCCCCCTTGATTTTCTCCATGGGCACTAAGGATGCAGCTGCCAAGATGCTCAAACCCCCCCCAAAGTTCAAGGATGGATTTCCTGGTTGTTCATGAAAATTTTCTTGTTCCTCCCTCACAGTTCTAAGGCATTTTATGCACATCTATATGAAAGTTTCTTGCTGGGCTCCAATAGCCTTTCCTACTGGTGCTGTTTTCAGAAACAAGCTCCTGTTCACAATGAGCAAAATGTATTGAGATTTGCAAATTCACTCTGTTACAGCTCAGGGAGAGTGTAGTGTTTTCCTCCCTAGTGAGGTCAGATGTTGAATCAAGAGCAAGCTCAAGGCTGTTAAACTACTAATGTGGATCAGCTGTCACAATAGTCCTGGAAGTTGTCCGAAAGCCTTTTTTTAGTGTATTTACCTCGCTGACAGAAGGCAAATTCAATCTCCCTTTTTTGGCTTAGATAATCAATGGAGGTAGAGTAAGGGAATTTACCCTAAATCATTAAAAGTAAAAATATTTGGATTAAATTCTGCTGTAATATAACCCCATGTAGTTCTAGCCATACCAGGGAGCGACTGTAGCTACACCACTTCAACCTCTAGTGAAAACTATCAACAGCAAAACACATACGGGCTCCGGTGGCTCAGCACAGGCAAAGACAAGAAAATCCTGGGAACTATTAGATTTTCCTGTGTATCAGCAAAGACCCTTGCGCAGCGCTTTCCTGAGTGAGTTCTGGCTCCAGCTGCTCGAAGGCAGCAGCTTTGCATCCCCTTTCGCTGAGTTTTGCACGCCCTTTCGCTGAGTTTTGCACACCCTTTCGCTGAGTTTTGCACACCCTTTCAGCGGCAGCTGCCACCGAGGGAGCTGCCCTGCCCGTGTTCCTGCTCCTGCATTGCCCTCTGGTGTGGGCACGCGTATTTGCATGGCCATGCAGCGATAAACCTTGGAAGAAGGTCCATAAAAGTGACCCCAAAACCCGCCGTTCCCCTGCGCCTGTCTGTTTAATGAGCACAGGAAGCTACAAGCTTGGTTTCCTTTTGCTTTTATGAGCTCTTGCTGCCTGTCAGCAGTAAATATCAGAAGTTTCTAATAACTTATGTTCTCTTTATGCTTTAATCAGAAAAAAAGACTGACGTGGGCTTTATTCCCAAGGTAACCGCCCCCACCATTGCTGTACCATGCCTCGTGCCCACACAGCATCCCGTGACGCAGAGAGCTGCTGGCAGGGTTGGGCTCAGCAAGCTGCACTCCTTGTTGGGAAATCCCCCTGCGTAAGCAAGTCCTTCTTGTGCAATAGCGTGGACCTTGCAGCTTTCGCTTTTCTAGCTGTAGAAGAGGTAACGTGGAAAGCTCTGTCTGCATCCAACGTGACTTTGGAGCTGGGAGCAATTATGCTTCAATGCTCAAATAAGTTGCAGCTCTAGTTGGGGAATTTTGAAATGTCTTGTGCTCTCTCAGGAAGTTGTAGGGTATGTGCCATGTCTCACAGAGACCTCCTCATCATCCCCCGCTGGTCCTCCCCGAGGGACCCTCTGGGCAACAGCGTTCCTTAAATCATCCAAAATCGCTAGGGATGGAGGAGCTGGCTCCTCTGCTGTCTGTTTGCAGACAAAATCACCCCAAACTCTCCAATAAGGGAGGAAACTCTGACTGCTGTGAAGCTCCAACTCTGAAACACCAGGCTAAACTGCTCCATTTCTTGCTGGAAATGGAAATTCTGGCCCAAGGACGTGAATAAATCTGTTAACACGGAAAGGGCCTGATTCCCTCCTTTGCCCGTCTCCTCTGCAAAGTCCTTAAGAGTGTTTCTGTGCTGCTCAGCCCTGTCACAGGTATAACACAAAACACGTTTCCTCTTGGTGTAACACTGGATGGAGAAGTCCCTTCCTACATGAACAGCATGAAAAGTGTGCTAATTCTGTTTTCTTCCTTTTAAGGCATTTACACAGCCTGAAGAAATTTCATTTGTATTTCAAAACCAGTGAGCAAAGGCAGGCGGACGGTTGCTGTCAGCACGTGAGAGTGACTCCACACTGCAGCACACGTAGGGCAGGGAGGCGGGGATCTGCCGAATGGTCGGGTGCAGCCGTGGCTTCCTCTGTGGTCGGGGGCAGAGCATCCTGCTCCAAGCTGCTCTGCAGAAGGTGCCTCCTTGGAAATCGGGTGCCCGGCAGCAAGCCCAGGGCAGGCACTGCCCTGCAACCCCTTCTGGTTCTCTGCCTTTTGCTTCACACTTTTCATGATGGTAAAAGCACACAAGTCAGGGTCTGGGCTGTGTGGTGTCTGGTCTCCTCACACCTTCCTCTGAGCCTAGCTCTCCTCTCTCCTTGAGCTGGGAAAAGCCCTGGGTGCATTCTTTATAGAGATAAATAATTCCTGCTCTCTGTCTACTTTCTCTCTCGCCTGCCAGCTTATTCATTGCAGGATTGCTGCATCACTTACATCTTTCTGGTATTGAGTCCATGTCTTGGACGAATGTTGCTCCTCTTCTGCACGTTCAACAGCTGAGAGAAAGGCAGATCCTGACAGTCAGAAGACAGCAAAACACCACCTCCTGTCTTGATTTTGAGTTTATCCCCAGCATTAATAGAAAAAACCCCTTTGGTCTGCATGGAGTTTACCCATAACCAGTCCTCAGTGATGGCAAAGGTAATGGGTTGGAAAGCTCTCTGTCCCATAGTGTGTAGGGATGACATGTGGACTTGGCCTTGCAGTAGCCTGCAATATGCTGAGAGAGACAGATTGGGTGGTCTGCTCCCAGGAATAGCAACTCGGTGGGTGGGGAGATGCTGTAGAGCGTAATTTTGGATGACTTCAGTGGACTAAACTTCACACTGCTGTTCCCTGTCAAAAAACATTTACTGCTTAGCTGAACCACAGCCGAGTCTCCTCATCGCAGCTCCGTGAAGTTAGACGTGGCGCCACGGGGTGCAGGGTGTCCTGCTTTGGGGTACACGGCAGTGCACCAGCTGAGGTGCAAGTGGCTGATGAAGCCAAGCACATCTCCCCGACGGGGTGTGTGCTCCCAGCCAAGCAAAGACTGCGTTGATGGGCTTTACTGGAGGGTGTTTAAAAACGGTCCACCACAGTGCTTGGAAAAGTTTGAAAAGCAAAGAAGGTGTCTGGCTCTGCCAGCAAAAACATCTCCTAAAAGGAGAAGATAAATCACTTTTTCTGTGTGGTAGGCTCACTTTCCAGAAAGGCAAATGCCACCAATGGTAGTGGGAGAGATAACAGAGGCAGCTCGTGTAAGGAGGTATATTCTTTTGGGATGAAATTATGCATCTGTTCTGCCTGCCACAGACACTGCGGCATCAGCCCTCCCTCTCTCGGCTCGGCTTCTTTCTCAGTGTGAGGCTGTGAGCTGCTGTGCAAAAAATACAGATTTTTAACATGGAATAGCTGCTTCTGCAGGCACACAAATCGAAGGCAGCAAAGCACTCCTTGCAAGCTCTGAGCCAACCTGCCTGGCCTTCTCTCGTGCGGCTGGAGCATGAGGCCATTGATTAGAAAGGGCATTGCTGAAGTCCCAAGCAAGCTGGGAAACCTTTCCCATCCCTCCACAGATTTCTCTAAAACTGAATTTGAAGAAGAGTCATCCCAGAAGGTTTGTTCATACTCTTGTAAGCATCAGCCAGAATAATGATGTCATTTGTTCTGTGGCATTTTCCTACAAAATTCTCATTATTCCAGGGTAATTCTTTCAAGCCCTGTTAGGTTCATGTAGTAGCTGCGTTCTTTAATCCCTGTGAAGATCTATAGACTTTGCTGTTTGGACTGACAGCCAATAAAGTCCAGTATATCAGACGCTTCTTACCAGCAAAATGCTAATCCATCATTCACTAAACAAGTCCTCCTATCAACGATTGAATGAAGAGATAAAAATCATAATGATTTGAAGTTGGGTAGCATTGGAATCACAGACTGATAAGGCTGGATGAGGTTGGCAAGGACCTCTGGAGATCATCCAGTCCAACCTCCTGCTCAAAGCAGGGTCAGCTAGAGCAGGCTGCCCAGGACCATGTCCAGTTGATGTTGAATGTCCCCAAGAATGGAGCCGCCGCTACCACTCTGGGCAACCTGCTCCTGTGTTTGACCATGCTCACAGTACAGCAGTTTCTTCTTACGTTCAAATAGAATTTCTTGCTTGTGCCCATTGCCTCTTGTCCTGTCACTGGGCACCACTGAAAAGAGCCTGGCTTCATCTCCCTTAAACCCTCCCATCAGGTGTTTATACACAGAACTGGACACAGCACACTGCACCCTCAGCACTCGTGGGTGCATCCCATGAAGTCGCATATCCAATTCGCTTAAATGTTCCCTAACCTGATCCACTTCCACTGAGAGTAAGTGTTCTTTGCTTCAGATGTCCCCCCTTGTCTCAGGGAAGTCTGTAACATCCTGTAGAAGGATGCACTTTTCTGTTAATTCTCTGCAGTGCTCACAGCATATTGGTTTTTTAATTATTATTATTTAGTTCTACAGTATTCTCCAGAAAAAAATTACCTCAGCCGCAAGTTTTCTATTTAATTATAACCTCTGTATAGCTACCTTCCTTCCCTCCCTTTTTCTCCCACTCACCTCCAGCACATTATTTCTAAATCCTCCTCCTTCCTCAGTGCCTATGGGAGGAGATGGGCTTTGCAGCCTGTCCGTGGACTCACATTTCCCACTCTGAGGGGTACAAGGGTTGCACGCTTAAACCCCTGTGGTGGATACTTGAAAATTTCAGCTTCGTTTTGCAGAAGAGGAGAGCTCTGGTGAAGATTTTCCATTAACCTCATCCCAGCCCCAGCACTGACATCATCAAATCCCCAGCAAGGGGTACCACTGCCACATCTTTGCAGTGAAAAGGTGAAATGATTCTGTTTAAACATACAAATTTAACTTGCTACCCAGGGTGTGCTTTAGAATACCACAGAATTTTCCTGAAAGATTAATGATGTTAAAAAGTGCTAATGGCAGGCGAGAGTAGCTTTTAGCTGTACGACCATCAGAGGGTGGCACAGGATGCTCCCCCACACTGCTCTCCCCACTGGCGCTGGGGACCCTCACCCTGGCTGCCCCATGCTTGGGATGGCATGGCATGGCATGGTATGGGAGCCCACCTGCCCTACCATGACAAGCCCAGCATGAGTTGATCGTGTTCCCAAGAAGCCTTGCACAGGGTCGGGGATGAATTCCTGGCAGTTGCTGTCAAGCATGCCGGTACTCACGCTTCTGTGGAGAAGGCGTACTCTGAAATGACAGGTTTTTTCCAAAGTGCTCGTCTGCCTTTTATGTTTGCCTCCTCAAGCAGAAGAACACTCTACATTAATACACCACTGCAGCTTTTTCAGAAATATTGGCCTGGCCTTTGCCTGTCTGTCTGCAGAGTCCCCAGCCGGCTGGTGGAAAGGGTAAGTCCTCCTCCCGTTTCTCTGCGTGTGCCCACATCACCCCAGCAACCCGCCTTGGCCCCAGCCTGCTCCCCGTCTTCCCGTCTGGTCTGGGTGCCAACAGCCGCCTCTCTGCCCCATGCTGGTGCTTTTTTGCTTTTCATCTCTTTCAGTGAGACCGGATCCTTCTTTAGATTCTGCCATGGTGTGACAGTTGGATTTTGGACACCGCTAGCTGGAAGGATTTTCTATCCAAGAATATTACCCACTGCTGCAGGACAAAAAAAAAAAAAAAAAA
>VXBL01004967.1:195591-263798 GCA_013400195.1 Aramus guarauna
CAAAAATTTAACATATACCCCTACCCTGGGAGACCTGTTGACAGTGAGCATGAAGAGCCAGGCTTCATCTCCAGCTTGTTCCTAGGCACCCAGACCATGTTTGCAAGCCTAGAGCAGGTTGCATTTGGCACAAACCAGATGTCTAAAGCCAAGTACACAGTCAACACGATGGGCTCACTAAATCACCTACATAAGCAGAAGTGCAGGTCTCTGATTTCAAGCCCATGCCCCCTGCCAATTTGAGATTCTTCTTAAAAGATTTCAATTAAATTTCATATTCTGGAGCATATAGTTTTAACCTAGACAGAAAGAAGGTCCTACCTGTAGGCGTGGCTAGAAAATGAGATGCATCCCATAAAGGTTTTTTTCCTGCATTTACCAGAAAATTAATTACATGGTGTCATTCTCTATTAATCTGCATACAAAGAGTTATTTCTACAGAACCCAGTGGGTTAATCCCACTGCCAAGGCCTGCCCTGCCATGCAGACCGCCCAGTGTGGCACCAGAAACCGGTGTGGAGGGTGCTGGTGGGGCAGAAACCAAACCGACTATACAAGTGTCTCTGCTCCTGGAAGACCAGCAGGAAGGAAAGCCCCACCGTGGTGAGCCGGGCTGCTCTGCGGCGCTGCTTCCAGAGGGGAACGGGTCGGACCCACACACAGCCTCTGCTTTGCCTCCGACACGACAAAGAAGTGCCGCAGCAATCACTTGTGCTCTTGAGGTTGATTGTGTCTGACTTTCTATGACCACACTCAACGGATAGAGATGATTAGAGTAAATTCCGGTGCTCTTTGGCTCTCCCTGGTGCTGGGATGCTGATGAGCAGTGACAGCTGCACCACTGCTGTCCTTTTTCGTGGTGGATGTTGGAGATGTAAGTGCAGAGACATGCCGGCATGTGCTGCTTCTTGCAGCCCAGTTCTGGAAGGCTTTTGGGCCCCAACGTCCTCGCTGCTGTATAAGAGAAATAAGAATTGTGTTGGAAGGTGCCTGGAAAAGCAGAATATTTGTGTGGATCCGTAGGCACATATATCAGCACTTCAATCCATATCTCTCCAAGGAGAAGTGGCGGATTGTTTGTTTTCATTGGGGAAGTGGAGGAGAGGCCAGAGTGAACACCGTACCTGGCTGCACCAGGAGCCAGGAAATGCCGTGTTTGCTCTGTGATGCACTCTCTCTTCAGACCTGTGTCACCCTCCGAATGCCACCTGAGCCAAATCACCACACAGTAACTCGCATTCCCCCAGCTTTGCCCTCCTGGATCTTCTATCCATGCAATCCCTTCACTTACAGAATGGTACAGCACAAATCATGATCACACCCATAACCATACACCACTCATCTGGAGCCCTGTGGGAAATAATCACAAAAAAATCAGAAACGCAATAAAACCAAAGAAGCCGACGAACAGTTGTGAAATCAAAGACCCTATGTGTGTTTGAAGTGTTTGTGAAGGATGCCGCGGGCAGGCCGGCGTGCCTGCGGATGCGCCTGCTGCCGGAGGGTGGCTGGAGACCAGGCACGTGCTGCTGCAAGGTGAACGAAGGCGTCCAAGCGGTGCCGTCAGCACTGTGGTATGCGGGCTGAGGTAACCCACCGCAGGTGATGTCAACGCTGGCAGCAGAGAGGCGGCTTCCCGATGTCTTTGGGTTTTGTTTACAAAGTCTCAGTCTCAGTCGGCGGCAGCCACACTGACATGGCCAGCGGGAAGGTGGTTATATTCCAGGCTTAAAAAAAAAAAAAAAAAAGATGCCATTTTCCTTTCTTTAAAGACACCGATATGTGTAGGCACCGTGTTTGCAGGAGATGCTCTCTGTCTTCAGGGGGAGACAGCTTTTAGTGAAATAGCTTCTCATCTAGCATCAGTGCTGTACGGGACACTGAGCAGCAAAAGGACACTGGGAAACCAAAGTGAAGGACAGGACATTTTGCTTTGAAACTTCAGTAGCTGGTTACAGAGAGAAAACAGTTTTAATGTAAGGTCCAGTGCATCCAGATTTGGCAGCAGTAACTGCCCGGTGGAGTTTTAGATGTTTTACATATTTAAGAGCAGATGTGAAGCCGAAGTTCTGTTATTGCCGGGCATTTCTCAGCTATTCTTTGCCATGAGATGTTTCATATCTTTTATACCCCAATGCACTTCCCCTCCCATCGCTATAGGCCTGAAACATTTAAATTAACACTTCATTTTGTAGAACTGGGAAAAGAAAATGTATTATTTGTCTCCTATCACCCTCTACTCTCTCTCCTATCTGCCTCTCACACACAAAGTTATTATCCCAAAGGCTGTTCTGGGCTCTCTCTTGGTCTTTGTCACACACAAAGTGGAAACTTGGTGCTGAATTTTTTTCTGCCATCAGAGGCTGCGGTCATTCCTACTGCCCACTTCAGTTGTGCCAATGCAACTGCTTCTCTGGGCTGTAGCATAAACTATGTCAGTGAAATTATTTGGGTTAAGAAATAGCAAGCCAAAGGGGGGAAGCTGCAACTGTTTAATATATGTTTAAGCAGGGCAAATAGTTTACTTTTCTTACCCGTTTTACAGAAGTGAAGTAACTGTCTGCTGGGAAGAGAGGCGAGACGCCGGTTAGCTGTGTCCAGCAGCGGTGCAGCCCCCCATGCTGGAGGCAGACGGGACCCCAGGCAGTTCTTGGAACCGGAGCTGTTTGTGCTGCTGTGGCAGGTTGGCCCTTTGCTCCAAACCTGTAATGAGCTGATGTCCCAGGTGATGGTGGGACCCACACACCACCTAACAAGGGATGGGTTTGGAGGTCACCAGCACCGGTAGACCTGCCGGCAATACAGTGTTGTGAAGTGTGTCACCACCAGTGTGGCAAAATACAGAATAAAGCCATGAAAATAAATACCCCAAAGGATCAGGGGCATCATGGGCTCTCATGGTTCCTCCTTGTGTTCCCTTTCCCTCCAATATGCTCCATTTACAGGCTGGGACCCCGTGCAATCTCCTCTGCTCCGCTTCCTTCTGGTGCGTCACCCAGGGGTGCTGTGCCCAGCCATGCCAGCAGCCACTGTCACAGCAGTGCCTTTCTGTTGCCTCTTTCCTTACCCTGCTCTAAGTTTCTTTTCAAACATCACAGCTACATCATCCCAGTGCCATGAAAAAAGCAACAAAAATGATAATTCCCAACAGCCAGGAAGCTGGCATATTGCTAGGTATAACAAAAAGGTGACTATAGCCTGATTTATACAGATGACTTCCTTTCATTAGGCCAAAAAATGTGACTATTTCAAAGCTGATTTATATTTCTAACTGAATCCCAGAATCTTAATCTCTCCTACTGTTTCCCCCATCTGAACTATGCTTGGCTGTGTGCGGAGCGAGGAATTAAGGGCAGAGGTGGAAGTCAGAAGGAAGAAGGATCAATTGTTCCTATTGCAAAAGTAAACAGCGGTAAGTGCTTAATTGTTTCTGTATTTTATAATCAAGTGGATTTTTCAGACTGCTCCGAAGAGCCCTCAGTGTGTGTGAGCAGCACAGACTGAAACCAAATCAATCCACATCCTCCTCCTCTCTTCAGGTGCTTGTTTTTCTTGTCAATGGTCCAGGGTGACGACAAGCTCCTGCAGTGCTCCTGGCCTCTGTGCAGGAGAGGTCTGGAAGAAACTCACTTCTCAGTGGATCAAAATGGTGTTAGCCAGCCCCAGAGTGGGACAGGTCAGGAGAAATGTCAGGAAATCCTGCTGGGTCACCTTCGGAGTGCAGCAGGGCAATGCAACTGCGTGATCAGCCCAGAAAGCCTAGTCCTGCCTTCGCAGCTGACAGCAACACCGACGGACCGCAGCGCAGGGCTCCGACCCCTGGGCAGCCCTTGGAGGCTGCGGGGGGAAAATAAGCTCATGCAAAAAACAAGCCCTTTGGTGAACGCAGGAGCTACTGCTGCCTCATTTCCAATGGGTTCGTGTTTCATGCTTGCCCTGGGAAAGTGTGGTCTCCTGTGCTATACTTTCCAAAGCAGGTGGGCTTCACCCAAAGCAAAGAAAAAGAGGGTTTCTCAAGAGCCTTGCTCCATTTTCAGCATCAGCCATGCTCCACGTGCCCTGGTTCGATGCCAGCCAGGCTCCATGGGAGGATACAGATAGAGGCAGGGCACCGCACACCAGCACCTGGTGCTCTCGCTGTCTGCAGCAGCTGAGCACCGTGGAAAACATCACCCATTTTGGAACAAGCCCTCATCAGAAATAAAACCATAGGCTGGGCTCCTGGCTGCCCACACGTTTACACATCTGCCTGTCATCTCCAGTCTGTTCAAGAATTTCCCTTCCAGTGGGATTTTTAACTGCTCCCTTCTTGCCCTCCTGGAAGCACACTGTTTCCTTTATCCTGTGCCCGTGTCCTTCAGGAACGTGTTTTCAAGTAACTGAGGGCCAATGTGGGCTCTGCTTCAATCTGATTTCTAGCAGACTGGCTGTGTTGAGCAGGAATGAACCCCTGCCGCCCAGATCAACCCTCCTAAAGATGCTGAAAGGTGCAGTTCCCCACAGAGATGATGATGTCTGATGTTCTGGGCCTCAACTGGGCTGTCATGGTGACGAATGATATTCATGTGCTTGAAATGGCCTTGTGGATGGCGACACTGGGAACTATTGGATGAGTTTCCAGAGGCTGGCTGCCTTGTATATCCTACAGATGATTCCCCCCCACCCCCTTCATATTTTTTCCTGAGGTTTCATGTGTTTTGACAAACAAATGTAACCAGGATGATGAGGGATTAACCAGGATCAGAAAGACTTTCATGACTATTGGTGATTTTGGTGGTTATATTTCTTCTGCATTTCCTAGTGTCACTGGAAAGCTGCAGTGTTCCCGTATGGGACATAATGGGCATCATATAAACCCAGGCTGCTACACTGCAGGCTAACTGTGAGCAGAGCAGAGATGAAGAAAAGAGTTTAGCTTGGGCAAGAGGTACACCCCCTATTTTGGCAAGAAGCAGTTCAAATTCTTACTCTGATTTATGCTAGTTTATAGAAAAGGCTGTACCGAGGTCTTGAAGCATATGGTAGTATTTAACTGTATAAAACTTGGAACCAGCTTCAAGTACTGCATGTGGGGAGATCAAAGCTAATAAACTATATATTTTATATAGGGAATATCTGTGATGAAGAAACAAATTCATCTCAGTGATAGCCAACAGGGAGAACCTCATTTGAAAACAAAGGCTGGCGCAGTGATGTTCCTCTGTTTACTTGTTTTGCAGGGAGATTGTTTATTAGAACCACCATTTTAATATAAACTCTGCAGAGGCTTGTGTACTTTGCATGAAGGCGCCCGTGCTCTCGAGGCCGAGGACAAGGCGTGCGGCAGCAGACGGAGCTGGGCTCTCCGGACGTGCGGCGCCCAGGGCAGCAGCTCTGCCCCCCCTGCCAGGGCAGGGATGGGGGCTGCACCTTTCCTCTCAGGCAGAAACATGGAAAATACTTTCCTCCTGGTGCAGTCAGGCTGATATAACTGCCTCTGGACATGTTTTTCCAAAAGGGGAAGAGGGGGAAGAAAACCTTTGCTTGGCTGGTTTCTGGCACAGCTTATGACCAGTTGCCCAGTCCCGGCTCACTAGGAACTGAAGAGGACCTGCAATGCCTGTCCTAGGGAGCGTGGGGAATGCCATGGTCCTCCTGCACCCCTCAGTGCTGCTGCTGCCCTTCCAGCCATCACCAGGCAGGGTCCTTCACTGTGGAGGACGGCAGCCATTCCCTCCACCATCCTCTTCTGGGACCTCCCCTCTCCCACTCCCCACTTGCTCTCCGTCACCTTTTGCAGTTCAGCTTTTACGTCCTGGTTATTTATGTGAAGCCTGCTCTCCAGGGCTGCCCCGCGTGGCTATTTTAGTCATTTCCTCCAGCAAGTTCCTGCGATTGTTGGGCTGGCATTGTGTGAGTCACCTACCACACTTCCTCCCACGCTCCCTCCCAGCTGGGAAAAGCTAATTTTCCTTTGTTAAATGAAGCATCCTGAAGTAATCCCACCTTGAACACCACAAAGGCTGCTCTTGGTGATGGCAGCCCCATACTTTGCAGGTGCCTGCACAATTGACAGAGGCAGAGGATGCTACTGAGCCATCTGGCAAATCTACTGTGGATGGGAGAAAGCAGCTGGGCTGACCTGCCCCTTCATTTTCTGCCTGCAGCTCCATGTGGTTGCCCTGTGCCTGGGGCTCTTGGCTGGCAGTAAAGCCAAATTTCAACCAGAGAGAGTCCCAGAGCCACAGCCTTGCTACTGCTCTTTGCATGCAGCCCCAAGCCTGCTGGGAAAACCTTGACCCCCTGCAGTGACCTCCCTCATGGCCTCTCCTGCCTGGAGGACACTCGGACGTTGTAGCCAGCATCTGCTAGCCCCATCACAGGCTGAGATGTGTTTCTAAAACCATCTGAGACTGTCTGCTTTAGTACACACAAGGCACAACCAACTACACAGCCCAAAGCCACAAGTTTCTGTAAGCAGAGCCCTTTTGGTGAGAGGGATGTTTGGTGCTGGCTGTCGCCACTCCGTGATGGAGAGCAGGGCTGGCAGGAGCTGCCCCAGCACGCTGTGTGTGCACAGGGTGCTGAGAGGCTGCACGGTGCATCTGGGCAGCACACGGGCCTGGGAAACCACAGCGCACACCTGGCCGGGCACGCTGGCTTGGCTCCCCTGCATATGAGCTGCTAGCCTGTGAGCACTGAGAGAATCCAAAATATACACAGGGCAGGTATCTAAATATATGTGATGGGCATGTGTTAAAAATATGAGAGAAACAGCCCAGCATGCTTCTGTTCAGTCTATCATATTTCTTTTTGTCTGTTTTGCTTTGGGCTTTTTGATGTCATCCAAAAGGAAAATGCATTTCTTTTCCCCCTAAGCACCAGACTGGTATGCAACTAACTTTTCTGTCCCCATAAGAGTGGAAAACGTCAGCAAGCTTGAATCTAGCAATTCCTTTCTTTTATGGAATTTGATAGAGACGTAAAGTTTTTCACCTTTGTGCCATGCTGGATGAACTAATCTTCAGTGATGCTCCTTGCACACCAGCCTTGTCCCCATTCAGAGAAGTCTAGCACTGTGCTATAAAGGGAACATTACCCCTGGCCAATGGTCCCCACTGGAGGTGCCCCAGGGCACCTTCCACCCCAGTGTTGCTGCCTTGCACTGAGTGTGGGTGAGATGCAGCAACACGGAGTCCTTTGGACTATGCCTGTACGTGCCCGATGGGTGGGTGCTCAGCAGGCACCCCCACAGCAGGCGGGCAGGGGAAGGCATGGACCACGAGCACACTTTTCTTATGGCCACCCAGGTGGATGCTTTTCTGAAGCTGTCCCTGAAAGACTAGGGACAGTACATGGGCTTTATACAGCTCCTCCTTTATACAGGAAGAAATCTGGTGTTTCTCCCCCATTACCAGCTGAGGATGTTGGCTTGTCTGACGTTATTTCTGCTGCTTGTTAGGTTTGCTCTTCAGTAACCTATGACATGCTTCCCATGGGGAAGGTACTAAAATCATCATCCAGCTGCAGTGGCTAATTATAATTTCTGCTGCAGCGACCATGATGTTTCTTATTAGCACCAGCAGTATGTGTGGAAACCTGTACTTCGGAGGCAGCAGATGGCAAAAGGGTCTCCCGAGAGTGCTGGGAGAGGAGGAAGGCTGGACTGCCACCAGCAGAAGCATCTGCCAGCTCTGTGCCTGTGTAACATCATCCCAGGCACCGCCAGTCTGAGGCTTTTCTAGCACATGGAGACATGGGAGAAGGTGGGAAGAAAAGGAAAGGAAAGGAGCTTAGAAGAAAAGCTCAGAAAAGGGACCTGTCAACAAAATCTTATGACTTCTCTTCATGGCTTCACTCCAGGTGCACTGATCCAGTAGTGATGCAGGAGAAAGGTCCAAGCCAGTGTTGTCTGGAGGAATGTCTTGAGCAATGGGTTGGTTGGCTTGTCGTGTCCCTCCAGCATCTGACAGGGCAGGGCCATGAAGAACAACTGGTTTAGGTCTGAAGGAGGGTGCATGGTCTGATCTTACTGGGTTCTTTTCAGTGCACATGTAAGGGGCTAGATTTCTTCTCCTAAACACTGTGTCCTTACCCAGGGACACAGGGCCACCGTGTACAAATGAAAAGGCAGGCAGCACATCCAAATTCTTCATTCATCGCCAGAGACATCAATTCTCCCTCCACCAGACAGCTGCAGGGAAGCTGTTGGCTCTGAGCCTGGTAAAACAACACAAGAATAACGCACCCAAGACTTTAATTCCCTCATCACTTCCCAGAGCATCTGGAATTTTTTTTCCTAAAAAAACCAAAACAAAATCTGAAAATCACCTGAAGCCCATCAAAATCAGGAGATCTGGAGGGCTGAAAGTGCCTCCTCACAGCTATTTGGGGTTGTGCTACACCTGGGGGCTATCCTGCTTTTGAATTTTGCTTCTTTAAAGCCTGTTGGGACGGTCATTGTTGGGATAGGCTGCTGCAGGGCCCCAGAAACATCCTCCTAAATTTTGGTGCCACACATGTCCAGCTGATCCTTGCAGAACTTCCCTATGCTGCCTTTCAGAAGGGCTACTGGGCTGCCACAACCGCAAGAGCATTAAGGAGTCTACTTCCTTCTGAATTTAATAGGCTTGGAAACCCTGAAAACCCTGGGGTTTGAGATGAAGTATCTGTCAAGCTGGAAAATGTTTGGTTTACTCCCAGTCCTGTTTCCTCTGACATTTGAAACAGCAGGACAGACAGTGAAGGATTCATTCCTTTTGTATCCCTTATGCCACAACCTCATATCCTTGTCTTCCCCAGGGCTGTGGAGAACAGGAACCCTGGAGGTTGTTTTCCAAAGATGAGCTTTTCCAGTGCAGCCAATGGTTACCATGAGACCCAAAGATACAAGAATTTGAGAAGTCATATCTCAGGCCTGCCTCACACAAATCTCTAGTTTTTTGCTGATCTATATCTACTACCTAGATCAGTAGACCAGGTATCTTGACTACTCAGGTAGTTATATTAAATGTAAGACTGGAGCATCTCACAATGCTGAAAGTAGTTCACACATGAGCTCCCTTCTACAGACAAGAGTGGAAAAATCATGAGGGTGACTTGCCGAGGTCATATATTTGAAGCAAAACGGGGTCTCCTGAGTTCCTAATTGCAACCAAAGACACTGCAAGACCTCAGCAGGACTGCACATATTAGGACGGGGATGCTCAGGGGTGACTTAGACCTCTTACAACCTCTTTGCATTTTGAATGTGTATGCTTGCTCTGCTTTAAAGCCAGCCCTTTAAGCTTTAAGATTTTCTGGCACTGGCACAGCGATGCTCCAACTGACCTAATTTTACTGATCTTTCTCATCTATAACCTCCTTGGTTCATTGACTACAGGGATTGCTGGGTTTCTCATTAGCGGTTAGAAAGTATTTTTATGCTCTTGTTCACTCAGCACAGAACATAGAGCAAAATCTTCCAGAAGGTTATCCTTCTGCACAGGTCAGGGCTGCAGTCCATGGAGGAGCAGGGTCCTGCTGCAAACTCACCCCTTTTCCCTAAGAAAAGTGCAGCTGAGAAAACTGGAATCAGACCTACGGTATTCACATAGAAAATTCTCACTGTGTTGACATCTGATTTTTTATGTAAGCTTCTCAAACTCAGGGTTTCTCTAGTCAGGCTGGTTCTCTAAGCACATAGCCCTGAACTACTATTTCATCTCCTGTTGCACTTCTGGGCAGTGGAGCTGCCTCTCGGAGGTTGGCAGTGGAGCGCTTACTGATGTGTGTGATAGCACAAGGGCTCCGGGGTGTTTGTGTGTCACCCCACCCTCGCTATCCATCATGGCGATGCTTTCCAGGCTCCTTCGCACCAGCTGGGGTGAGGCTGTGCAGCTGCAAGATAAGAAATGGGGCTGAGGTTACCATGAAACTCCCTCTCCCAGCAGCTAGCAGGCAGCGGAGGTTGTATCCCATCTCTAGGACTGCGCTATTCCCAGCACGTCTACATCTGCGACCTTCTTTCCAGACTGGGGCTGAACCCTGTTGCATCTTGTTAGTTGATGTTTCAGTTTCCTTGCTGTCCCTGTGGTGCCCCATGGCCACCCACAGGCAGGGGCTCTGCTGGGGACCCTCAGATACCCGGTGCCGGGGTTGTACCAGGCACCACGTCACAGAGCCCACAAGGGGGTGGTGAACAGCAGCACCTCACCTACGCTGAAGATACCCTGCAGGATATTTTCCATTTTCATACACCATGGTGCTTCCCTCTCCTTATTTCCACTTAAACACTGACTTGCTGTTTCTTCAGGTTAAAAAAAAAAAAAAAAAAAAAAAAAAAAAGAGCAGCTATTAATTAAGCCTAGGATTTCACAAATACCTTCTTGGAGGCTTTTGGTGAAGATCAATTGTAGGATAACATTAAATATTTAGTGTATCTTCTCAAGAGGGATTTGATCTTTACATATGAAAAAGGGATGAGACTTAAAGATTAAACAGATCTTTTTAATATCCAGCTTCAGCGACTCAAAATAACAATGCAAGCAGCAGTGACTGAAGAATTTGCATGTGGGGGATTAGGCACAGTGATTAGACTTCGGGGACAGAGCACAGGTCTGGGGAAGCTGTGCCATATTGAGGGTGTCACTGGGGAGACACGGAGATACCTGGGGGGAGATGACTGACAGGAGGCTGAAAAACACTGACAGCCAAAAGGAGAGGAGCAGGAAAAAAGTGACTACACATGAGGAAGGGCTGCGTAGCATTCAAGTGTGGTGGCCTGATACTTTCCCAGTTGGCCATCAAGCAAACAACCCATCCTATTACGCTACTGTAGTATCTCTCTGTACACAATGAAGCCCAGGAGTCTTCCCAAAGGACTCCGAGGAGTCCCTCCTGCTAGGCAGTGGATCAAAAACACCGCTCCTGCCCCAGGTAGTGTATTCAAACAGAAGACTTTATGCCATAGGTACATATATTTATGCATATATGTGCACACAAGTTTAAAAGGAAAATTTGTGAAATGTGTTTCTCAAGCAGACCAAAAATATTTCAAAAGGCAGAAGAAAAAAAAAAATCATAACAAAAATCTTTCACGCACAGTTTGTTAAAATTAAGGGTTAAAACAGAGGGATGCCTCTGCTGCCACAAACCCTTCTCTTTTTCTGCTTTTAAGCAAGAAAACGGTGAGATGAAGACAGCTCGTGTTAGCGCAGCAGTTTGTCTCTTTAAAGCTCTCTAGGAGTGCTTAAATAACGTGATGTGGCAGCGCACGAGGTGCAACGCGGAGCCCTGCCTTGGTAGAGAACAGCTAAATGCGGCCAGAGCTGTGGGGAGGCTGCGCTTCGCTGCTGCCCTGGCTCAAGCACCTTCTTCACTTCAATCTTTCCTAAACAACGCACCTATAGTGTTTGGCCTGGAAAAAAATACTTGTCTGACCTTCTGCGAAGTTGATTTCAGCCCTTTTCCCAGTCCAGCTCTATGCCATTCTTGTGTCTGAATGAGCAGCAACTACCTACATGGGAAAAAGGTGGCGGTGGCTCAGCCAAGAAAATAAGCATTGCCCAGCCTTTCCACAACATCCCAGTTTCAATTGTGTCCCGTTTTGTTCTGTGGAGCAAAACCCTGAAGGATTTCAGTCATTTCCCTTTCAAAATAATTGCTTTCCTGACGCAGTCTTGGATAGTCCAAGCAGAGAAATATTTTTCTTTCTAGCAGCCCCAGTGAAGGAGTGGCAGATACTGCGAACGGAGCCGTGGTGAGCTCAGCATTACTAATGCCTATCAGATCTAGTTCTCGTCACTGTAGTGTGGCAACTTGCAAACCTTAAAAAAAATGTACAAAAACTGGTGAAACCTGTCCTTGGTTTGCCATTTAGATTTTGCTGAATACAGGATCAGAATAGACTGTTATAAACATTTACTCTGACTTCCCAGGCAGCTCCGGCCAGAGTTTCCCTGAATTAGTTTGCCTTTGAACTACAGTATTTCTGTTTAAAAATGCATTATAGGAAAATTTCTGGGTTTTGAAAATCCACCCCAGCCTATGCTAAACCATTCCCATGTTTGGTTAATGTCATTCCTAAAACACCCTCCTTTTGATCTAAAACCCCCGTGCTCTGACATCCAGCTGCAGATTTTGCTGCACTTTGTGTTCCAGATTGATGAGCTCCCTGGTCACATTTTTATTCTCTGTAGCATCACTTACGGTGGGGTTCACCTTGCCTTCCTTTGGAGAGCTGCAGTGGGGACATCTCCAACGGAGCAAGTCACTGCAGGCTCTTTCTACTCAGTTGAGGGAACAAGTACTTTGAGGATACAATCTTTGTCACCTGCTTTAGACATCTCCTTCGGCAGAAGGAGAATTGAACCCCTAAAGTCCCTATTTCTCAGCATTGACTTCAAAGGGAATCTAAAGAATAAGCTTAAATATATCTGGGCTTAGTCAGATGAGACCCACCCAAGCAAGCAGTGATCCCAGCCCTCTGAACTCATCTCTGACAAACTCCAAAACCACACTGAGAGCCTCAAACACTGTTTTACAAAGTGGAGTTATCACTCCTTCCAGTTACACCCATCATCCTTCCTCAAGCCTTTAGCTTCCCAAAGCCTTCCTGCGGTGGTTGCTACTATGATTCACAAGATCCCACCACATCCCTCTAGCACAGCAGCCCAATGACACAGCAGCCCTCCCTACCCATGACAAGGGTGCAGCATCATCCTTCTTTCAGGGTTTATTTTTACTGTCTTGCCTGTGTCCGTAGAGAGCTGCAGGGTCCATTTAGCAGCTCCATGTTTGCAATGAGGCTGCTGCCTAAATAAGCGTGACCTGCTCCCAGGGCATGGCACATCTTCTCTTCCCTTGCAAGACAGTTCTGCTACGCTACCCCAACTGACTTGTCTAAAACATCATGACACGCTGAAGACATGAAATAGAAAGGGAGACTTTGTTGACTTAAGGCCAGAACAGAGTTTCCTCAGCTCTCAGAGAGAATAGTCACTAAAGGAAAAGCTTCTTGGTTTGGCAGGGTGAGCCCTGAGCAGAGATTAACTGGTGTGAAAGAGGGTTTCTGCAGGAAAACGCCGTCTTCCTGCTGGCGGAGCGGGTGCACATCTGGCTTCCTCCGTGCCCCACGGCAGAGGCAGGCAGCTCTGCAGCTGCAGCGACACCAGCTCCGGCCGCACTGCTCCTGCCCCAGGGACAGGCACTTGAGGCGCTGGGCAGTGGTGGTGCATCCCTCCCTCCCTCCCTGCTTCTCCCAGACTGCCATTTCCCCTCTCTGCTCTATTCCAGGCTTTTCCTGGACACTCTGTGCCTGCACCATTTATGTGTACTTTCAGATCATTTGAAAATGCCTGTTCTCTCCCAGGCCTTTCTCTAGGACACTGTGGACAAGAAGCAATCAAACAGATTGACTGAGGCCAAAACAAGAGGGTCCCATTTTCCTTCCCCTCATCAGCTCGTGGGACATTTTGCTGCTTCGCAAATTCAGAACAATCCTTGCTTGCTGTGGGGCTGTGTCTGTGCCTCTCTATGGCCCCAGGGTGCCTGGTGTTCCCCTGGCAGACAAGAGGAGGAAGACAATTTTCCTTTTCTTTCCCAAGCAGGAGTACCTGCCTACATCTCAGCCCAGCCTGCACGAAAACACACAGTCCCTAAATGAGGGACTGGAGTTGCCACCACTGCAAAGCAGCAGAACAACATGCAGAGCACGAGGGAGTACAAAAAAACCAAGAAATGCTCTGTAAGTGAATGGTTTGCATATTTGGAGAGATCACCTGGAGAGATTGCTGATGCCCCAGTGCTCAGAGCAGCTTCAGGTGCTTCAGAGCAAACAGCGCAGATCCAGCTGAGAGATGGCTGCCTTCCGAGCCTGGAAAGCCAGCCCTGTCCCTGCCAGTCCTGTCCCCTCCAGCCCTGTTTCCTCAGCCCTATTCCCCCACATCATGTCTCCTCCATCCCTGTCCTTTCTGGACCTATACCTTCAGCCCTGTCCTCTCCAGCCCTGTCCCCTCCAGATCTAACCTCCAGCACAGACATTACTCTTAATATTCAGCAAACCCATTTCTGATGTGTGTTAGGTTTTCCCATTTAAATACATAAAATGTGATGTACAACCACAGACTGTCAGCTGGGCTCATTTTAGCTACCTAAGCTGGAGCTAAATCAAACCCTGGTGAGAGATGGAGGACGAACCAAAGTGTCCCCTTCGCCTGCACGATGGGGTGATGATGGGTTGGCATTGCCAGCTTCTGCCCTAATACCTGCTGGGGTTTAGCGTCCACCTCTGGGGAAAGGGGGTTTGGCTGATCCTGACCCACACCCAGGCTGAGGGCACCCGCTGTACCAGGGACCTCGTCTGGGCTCACCCAGCCTCCAGACCCATAGCACTGCCGTGGGGACATGGCGTGCATAGCCCTGCTGTCTTCCCGCCCATGCCCATGTGGGCAGGCAGAAACTTCAACCTGTTTGCAAATTTATAGTGCTTCAAAAGTAGTAGTGGATTATATGAATATTGATATATATTATATATAAATATATAATTAATACCATCCTTAAGCTGAAGGAGGGTAGATTTGGATTAGATATTAGGAAAAAAAAAATCTTCTCTGTGAGAGTAGTGAGGCACTGGCACAGGTTGCCCAGAGAGGCTGTGGTTGCCCCATCCCTGGAAGTGTTGAAGGCCAGGTTGGATGGGGCTTTGGGCAACCTGGTCTAGTGGAGGGTGTCCCTGCCCGTGGCAGGGGGGTTGGGACTAGATGGTCTTTGAGGTCCCTTCCCACCCAAACCATTCTGTGATTCTACGATAATAGAAGAGAATATTAGTATCACAGAACTGCTGCTTTTTTTTGGTTTTTTGTTTTCTTCCTGGCCTTGTTTTGACAGAGATCCCTATGCTTCTGTTGAACGTCTTCCCCATTAGTTTTACTACCATTTCATCCCATACTGATTTTTTCCTCAGATGTGTCTTAGCTTTTGCTTTTACACAGTTCATCAACAGCAGAGATTTCCCTTAAGAGGAAAACAAACCGTTCATTTTCTGCAATTATTTTTTGCTATATTTTTCTGTATAATCTTCATCACTGATCCGTGGGATGGTGGGTTGTTTTGTTTTAAAAACATGCTTATTGAGGTAAAACTAAAAGGAAATCAAGCAAGCTATTGGACAAAACTCTTGAAGGCAATGAAGGGTTGCCAACCAGTGATGCTTCTTCCCTTGCTAAGAAAAGCTCCACCAGTGCAACAGCTGTTGAACACAAGTGTGGGGAAATGCATTCCTCTCATCATCTTCTCATAATACAGATGTGGTAGGTTTGAGCCTTCAGTCTTTCAAGCATTTCCTTGTGTGTGTAATTAGTATTGATCCTGAAATATAAAGCAGCTCTTAAGAAGGATAATATCTGCTAAGTAAATTGCATTGTTATGTGCAAGTCTATTATGCATGTCTTTCTCAAAGATAAACCTTAAGGCTTGATGTATGTTTGTATAAAGACATCATATCGCCTCAAATAACTGGGGAGAGAATTGATAGGCCCATTTAAAAAAATCCGGTTTTGCTCTGATACATGGAGCAAAGCATGAACATGCTCGTCGCAGGCACCAAACCTGAGACAAGGCAAATGGTTTTGGTGAGGGCTGTAAAGAGTGGCACAGACAGAACAGAGCGGGTGGGGTGAATTGAGAGCAAACCTCAACTATCAGTATGGGTAATGTTCCTTTGCAAGAAGTGTCTGCCTGCCTCTAAGGCAGAGTCCACAGAGGTGAAGGAAATGCTCTTTCATTTTTCCATTGAACTGCATATATTGAAGGGCCTTTCAAATCCATCCCAACTGTTAATGGCATTTTCTTTTCAGATAATCCAAGCTAATATAATGCAGCAGCCTTAGGCTGAATCCAAACCGAGAGCACAGTCAGGTCAGTCATATTACTTCAGTTTGTGATTGTCCTCATAAGGCTTTCATAAAATAAATACCGTATCTAAGGTAGCTTGTAGGTGACAATGCATGCTGATTTGTGAGAAAGGATTTTCATGGCATGCTAAATGGATTATCTAGAAATCCCATCAGCAGGGAGAGTGCAAGAGCACATAGTTACTCTGTCCCTGCAATCAGTGGGGCAGGTAGAGCTTGTTAGACACTGGACCTTCAGTAGGGATTGGGGCTGTTCTCTGCACACCAGCCTTTATCTTGCTCTGTCCAGAGTGACTAACAGTGGCACATTACCCAAGAAACCCCATGCTTGATGTGACCAGCTCAGGGTGGTGGCTCCCAGCTCACAGAGTCCATGAGCCCCATGGCCACACTGGCAGGGAAAGCAGGATTTCTGCAGCATCGCCTACGTGCAGCACTGATGCCTGGCAGCCTTGGGAAAGAAAGCCAGTATCTTTGATTTAAGGCTCTTAAGATCTGAGCTGTTATCTAATTAATTGCCTATTTAATAATGATAATAATAATTAATACTAAACTCTTATCTATTATTTTCATTAGTAGAACTGAAAGCACAATACAGAAAAGGTGATTGTTCCCATTTTACATATGAAAGTAAAGCAGAGATGGGTTAATTGCCTTCCCCAATGTCACACATCAGTTTACTGGCAGATCTGGGAATAAAACTTCAGTTTTCCAAGCCTTGGTCCAAGCTGGAGCTGCCAGGTCCCCTGATGGGGTTTCCCGAGTGTCCATGACTGCTTCAATGCCTTTCCCATCACAGCACTTCCAGAAACTGGAGGAAACAACTTCTGAGCCAAGGTTCACACACTTCAGTTCAAGGTCACACTGAAAATCAGCTACTAGATAAGGATTTTCTCCAGGGGAGCTGATGAACTGTCTCTCGTGGCAATACACAGAGCAAACCTGGCTCACTTCATAGTTCAAAGGCCTCCTGAGGGACATGTTTCCTATTTTGAAATGAACTTCACTTCTTTCTCTCTCTTCTCCTTTACCTGTCTCGCAACACAAACCACCCCATACATTTTTTCTTTCATGGCCTCTTGTCTGTGGTAGCCTTGATCTCCCCTCCCCCCTCACTCCCCCCATTTTATTTCAAGATCCACTTTCTTTCTGCAGCCTCTTCACTCTTTCCCTGGCTCTTTTGTATGGATTTGTTGCGTTTCCTCAGGTGTGTGTCTTGCAACACCTCTCCAGTTAGTGTTTGTATTCATCACGAGCCACAAGCGGAGGGTGGCTTCATGAGAACCGCTCTGCTCCATCCACTTGTGCACCAGAAGAGGAGACACTTGGCGAATGGTAGTCTGACACCTTGTACACCATTGCTGTAGCACTCAGTGTCACCCTCCCTGATGTGGATATTATGGGTTTTGTTGAGTTTGTGTAACGATGGCAAGACCTCTAGGAAGCCTGTTACCTACCCTGGAGGGATTCAAGGAAGATTAACTGTAAAGGTGTATTTGGGATTTTTTTCCAACTGAGATTTCCTGTATTTCTCAGATTTGATTAGCTGAATTCTTATTTTATAGAGGAAAAAAAGTCTTAAAATTCACTCTCCAGTAAAATAATACTCTATCAATGAGTGAGCTCCTGCATATCTGTTTGCCAGAACTGAAATTTTTTCAAAATCTCCTTCAGGCAAGGCTGTAGTGTCCTGAAATATAACAAGTTTAAGCAATCATTCTGTAGCTGGATATTGCTCAATTCCCCTTGCATATCTAACTAAAAAGGAGAGGTGAAGAACAGCTTTAAAAAGCTGGGAGAAAGTGGAGCATTTCTGTATTAGCTATTAGCAGGTCAAAGGCTTTTCATAAGGAAACCTGCCCATTTAAACAGAAAACTGAGAGCACGCAGAGGTTTTTTTCTCCATTGTCCCCACAGAGAGTGAAGTGAAATCTAGGCATTAGTGCTAAATTGTTTTCAATTTTTGCAACAGCTTTATGTAAGTAGCTTTTTCTCCTCCATGTCAGTACACTTGACAGCTGTTAAATACCAGCCTTATCAAAACAGACCCTTGTCTCTTCAGTCCTTATCCCGGGAAAACTCCCAGTTCCCGGTTGAAATCATGAATCCCATGCTGTGAGTGAGCTGTTGCAGGTCCCTGAGGTCCCTCGTACAGAACGGCAGCGAAGCCTCCGTGGGACTGCCAGGGATGGCACAACCATGGCCAATCTGCCCAGCCCAGCCAGGGCCACCCCGAGCTCCTCCTGACACACACCCCCTCTTGCTCTTCTGCTCCAGAGAGTTTATTAAAAAAAAACCCCAACCCAAGCCATCTCAGATTCTTCAAGTGCTTGAAGACAATTACCAAAATAACTCTCTGCTCTGTTATAGCATCCAGTGCCTCGAACAGTGCGGTGCTGCGTGCTGCACGAGAACCAAACCTTTGGCAATAGCAGCTCCCAACTGACAGATTCAGAAAAACATATTGAAAGTATAAGTAAGGAATAAAGTTGCTTTTACTATCTGATATCTTCTGAACACTTCACAAATGAACCTTCAATCACTGTCTGAAATACTTAAGGACCCCTTGAATGTTGGGTCACTCCCAGGGTCCCCAGCACATGCCTGCGGAGACTCCCTATCCAGAGGTCAACATGGGCAATCTGGGGTCAGCCCCAAACCTTAGGGTTAGACCCCAGGTTCATCTACAGCAAGGACACAAGCATTGCCCTCATTTGATGTAGCATTTGTAGGGAAAGGAGTGCAGGCAGGTGGGCACTTACCTGCTGTGGGGTTGGCAGCACATTTCAGCTGACTGAAAGTCTGGCTGCTGGGCTGCTGTCCTAGTTTTGGCTAGATAGAGTTAATTTTCTTTCTAGCAGCTGGTATAGCACTGTGGTTTGGATTTAGGATGAGAATAATGGTGATAACACACTGATATTTTTTAGTTGTTGCCAAACAGTCAAGGACTTTTCAGCTTCTCATACTGACCTGCCAACGAGAAGTCAGGGGGGTGTCCAACAAGCTGGGAGGGGACGCTGCCAGGACACCTGACCCAAACTGGCCAAAGGGATATTCCATACCATATGACGTCATGCTCCGTATATAACTGGGAGGTAAGCTGGGAGGCAGTTAGGCTTGAGAATTAGCTGAGTATTGATTTTGTTTGGTGAGTAATTGTACTGTGTATCACTTGTTTTGTATATTCTTTTTATTATTATTTTTTCCTTCCTTTTCTGTCCTATTAAACTGTCTTTATATCAACCCACAACTTTTACCTTTTTTTCTCTTCTCGATTCTCTCCCCCATCCCTCTGGTGCGAGGGGGTGGGAGTGAGCAAA
The DNA here is from genome assembly GCA_013400195.1 of Aramus guarauna. Classification (NCBI taxonomy): domain Eukaryota; kingdom Metazoa; phylum Chordata; class Aves; order Gruiformes; family Aramidae; genus Aramus; species Aramus guarauna. The sequence goes on from VXBL01004967.1 coordinate 214,784, forward strand.
TGGCTGTGTGGTTGTTTTAGCTGCTTGCTGGGTTAATCCATGACAGCTGCCCTCCACCAAACCCACCTTTGAGCTGACCAGGCTTTGGCACGGTCTGCCATTCACCCAGACGAGGACATGCACCAGGAGAAAACGGCTCTTTGTCCCAAAGGACTGGCTTTATCACGCCAGGAAGGAAGTGGTCCTGTAAAGCACACAAGACAGCCCCTTTCTGGTGTCTCCTGCATTTCTGTGGTTGCTGCAGTCCCTTCCCCATGCTGCAGATTAGGTGACCCTGCTCCCATGGGTACGTCCCACCTTTGTGGCACCAGTCCTCCTTCCAAAACCACCTCTCCAGGGGGTGAGATTACCAGCCTGGCAGGACAGAGCTTTTCTATCTCCAAAAGCCCTATCAACAACATACATGTGTAATTTGGCCATTACACCAACAGCAAAAAGAAAATGTTGCTTGCTTTCTGCACCATTTCCCCCTGGTGTCCTTTCTCTGTTATTTTGTTCTTTTTCCTCACTGCAGTCATTTAAACAATTTCCAGTCTCACATTGAAGTGAAATCATTTTAAGATGGCTTCCCCCTGTTTAAATTAGGAGGAGAAAGAAAGGGAAAAGAAAACCTTTCTTGCTTTGCTATCATCCCTCCAATATGAGCAAGTAAAAACTATGTTTGGTGGCAGTAAGTCCCTTCACCGTTCTGGCACCGTACCTTACCTACAAAGGTACTGTCACACTGCAAATCCGAGATACAGACTTGCAAGACAGTCCCATGAATCTAACTGCTAGGCCAAAAATATCTACCTGCTCTTCTTTCAGCAAAGTTATGGTGGCGGTTATAAGCTTTCAAACACAATATTTTCATTATATTGATATTTTCCAACCATATGTTGAAATATATTGGTAGTTAAAAAAGCTAACATTGGTAAAAGGAATTATATTTTTCAAAACTATTATTCTCTATTAAAGATAAATAAATAAAATATTCAAGGAAACACATTAGTTCATCAATGAGGGACAATAGCCTTCAAAACAGAAACAGCCAGGACCCACTCCCCGAAGGGCTAGGGACCCATCAGAGGGGATGCCCCAGGGATGCCCTTTGTTCATTAGCTACAGATGTGACCAGTGGGACAACTTGGTTTTTTGAACTCCTTCTTCTGGCTGATCAGCCTTGCCCTGTCTGCTTCTAAACTGGCAAAACTTCCTGGGTCAAATTTTTGAGGTTTTGGTTTGTTTTTTTCTTTAATATCACTGCTAATTGACTGCTCTTGGAGATGAGGAAGTTAAAGGACTTAAACTGATAATGCTCTCAGAATGCAGGAGAGAGTAAGGACAGCTTTACAGCTAATGCACCGGGCTAAGGCTGGGGAAGACCAGCTCAGCCAGGGGCACAGGCACAGTCCCCTGGCACGATCTTGAACCAGACATTTGCTCCTCTCTCATCAGCATTTGGGAAGTGCTCTGAGGTGGGGGTAACGAACACCACTAATGAATGGAGGCTGAAAGGGGACACAGCTCTTCCCAGTTCCGGCTTTCGGGGCACTCGCTCCAGCCTTTCCTCCCCCAGCAGGTCACCAGGGAGTTCTGTGAGCAGCAGGAGATGCCCAGGGGCCATGATGCTGTGGCTGGATTTAAGCTGCTTGGCCAGGGAGAGGCACGGTAAAGGCACAGCATCCCAGTGCATGGGAGCAGCTGTCTCCATCCATAGCTTCAAGCACTCCCATAGCAACTAATTAGCATTGTTTATTAGTGTTGCATTCCCCTACCTGGGCATGCTTCAGATTGTCTCCATCATGTCCCTCCCTACTGCCCCAGGAAATGCCCTGGAAGCAAACGTGCCTTGCAGCGTGCCCCGCAGGTCAGCTAATCCTGCCCCTGTGGGACCGGAGTTGAGGGCTGAGCTTCAGACAAGTAAACCTCATGCAAAAAAGCATCTGTGCGAGGAAATCATTAAGGGTTTTCATCTTTTCTTCAGTGAGGTACTTCTTGCTGGCTGATGAGACCAGCCTTGTTGAGGATGCTGAAGCTGTAGAAGAGAGTGATGCAGAGAAGTCCCCTTGCCAGCACAGCCTGAGCAGGAGCTGGTGGTGTGAAACCTCCATGCACCCTGGCTGAGCTCCTCCCTGCCTGCAGCACAGCCTCCCCAGCGTGGCCACCAGCACACAAGGCAGACTTGCCTTCACACCGTGCAGTTGGGAGCCCAGCAGGCACAGTTCAACAGATACCCAGTGGGGAGCCTGATGAAAAACACAGCATGCCACCAGTGCACCGTAAGCACCGTGCTGCTCCAAAGATGAACACCACATCACTGGCAACATCTGCTTACACCACATCTGCTGCTGGCTCTTCTCTACAGTGACCGCTGGCTGAGCATGCAGAAGAAAATGCTCCAGGGGAAAACTAAATTTGTTTTTGTCTGGCTGAAATGGGAAAAAAGAAGATCCAGTATACATGCTCCTGTATCAGAGACTCCTCTCACTGGTGACAGGGACTCTGGCTGTGCCTAAGGCAGGACTATTCAGTATTCAGGAGACATCTCCATGGGTACTTGGTCCAGTGCAACCTCACTGTCTCTCCCGGGCGGTTTGTGCTTCAGCGTGCTCCTGTGCCATGCCCACCACCCTCACCAAGTGGGCTCCTGCCAGGTTCAAAGCAGAGATCCTGCTGCACGCCTCACACCTCATACTTCACTCCTGGTGCAGACATCTCCCCTCGGCTCAGATGTATTATATTGTGTTAATTGTAGTTCACAGAAGAAGTGCACATGGCCTGTGGCTCAGAGGGCTTCCCAACAGGCAGAGGAAGGTCTCACAAGTGACAGAGCTCCTCAAAAGCAAGCTGAGCTAAAAGAAATCACCCAACAGCTTTTTAATTTGCCACCTGGCTTTTGATGCCCTCATTTTCATACTTTTGAGCTTTTCTTCTCAAACAAGAAAGCTACTAACATTTTCCTTAAATAAACTTAGGCGTTTTCACATAATCAGATTATTCCAGGAACCAGAGTCTTAAAGAAAAGTCAGAGCCTGTTACATGAGGTGTGAACACAGAATCCCCCAAGCACCACAGTGCTGTCACTTGGATAGACGGGAGGCACATTTTTGCAGGAGGAGGGTTATCCTTCATTTTTAAGATTTGCATTTTGATCCAGTTAGCTTCTGGAAAATTTAGCAGCCCCTCCCAAATTTTCTCAGAGCCTCAAGGGACCGGTGGTGGGAGAGCAATGCAGGAGGAGGACAGCACATCACGACAGCACGAGACTACAGCAGATGGAGAAGGGAAACTGTGAAAAGAGCAGGGTCACTGGAAGGACAGTGCTTGGAAACTGGCTGTGGCAGAGACTCCTTAGTTTGATGCTGAATTCTGTGAACTTGGCTTTTGCCAGTGGTTTAGAGCAGGCATTGGTAAGACCACTGACACCAGATGTATCACCTGAATTATTCTGCTGTGAACTCCTGGGGTAACAGTCAGATGACTCAGGTACGGGTCAAGAGTTGCTCTGAGTCATCAATCTGACAATGACCCACAGGGTTGTCTTAAAACCAGCAATTTGACCGCCCATGTTTCTGTTTCGCTATCTGTAAAATGGAGCAAATGAAGTATTTCACTCAAAAAAGCCTGAAACTCATGTTTGTGTGACATACTGAAAAGCAGTGTTATGAGTAATCTCATATCTGCAGATGCATAGGAAATGAAGATAAACAAAACACTCGGGTCTTTGGTTTCCTAAATTCAAAAATCATTTTTATCTTCAGATTGATGCAGGCAACACTATGTTGCCTTTCTTTAGGAGGCATAAAGAGGCAGTAAAAAGTAGATTGGGACTTTGAGTGTGCAATTCAGGCAATTTTTCTCTGCCATTTTGCTTAGCAGTTGAGTCTAAATGTGAGGAGAAGGAGCAGGTTTGTTTTCAGGCAGCTTGGTGTCCACGGGACTTTGAGTTATTGATCAGTTAACATCATTACTATAACAGCTGATGTGGACTCGCTACAGTCACTTTCATGGCACCGTCTGGGTTTGCTAATGCACAGAGTTTTGCTAGCTTAATATACCAACGCTGGCTGCGGTTCATTGTTAAGGCTCCTCTTGGATTCATTTCCTCGTGAAAGCTACGCCAACCTCCAGTGCATAAATAGCATGTCAGTGCACTGCATCGTGAGGACTAGATTCGGTTGGATATTTTCTAGCTGAATGTTTTTTTCCATTTGAAAAAGCCAGTTGGTCAAAATGGGAATGTTCTGCAGGAATGTGTCCATTTTGACAGATTGCAGCAGACAGGAGAGTTAAACCTCATTAGTTTTGCCATGGGGGCTCTCAGTACAAAGCCCCTCCATACCCCGGGGCCCCAGATCTCCACAGCAGCTCGTGCAGTTGCAGGGCTGCGACCAGGAGCTGGTTTTGCCTAAGGGCTCCCTCCCCGTTTTCCTCCGAGCAGCCCTCCTAGGGGAGCTGGGCTCGTGCAGGCAAACCAGGCAGGCACCTCTGCTTCCTCACGGCAGAGCTTTCCCAAGCTTTTTCAAATCTCGTGAGTTTTCCCAGAGTGGAAGATTCTTCTTCTGCCCTGCCTCAAATAATAATCCTTTAAAACCCCCCGTTTATAGACTTTCTGTCATTCTGGAATACCAACACACACAGATGCATCGGAATAATTGCTGGTTAACCGCTTTGCTTCTGAGTATTGGTAACAAGTGCAACCATACCTCCTTCAAACGAAGATGTAAACAAAAAGTAAAAGAAAAATTCTAATGAGATCAAGGAGACAAACCTGACCAATAATGGAAAATACGGGCCTGGATTTCAGCAGGAGACCACCTTGCCTTCCTTTCCCCTGCTGCCCTTGGGCCCTGGCTCTCTCACATCTGGACAGGGGTGCCACCAAGCAGCGGTGGGGCACAGCAGCCTGGTTTTGTGCCCAGAGAGCCAGTCACGCTCTGAGAGCAAAACGCCTGTGATATCTCACCCACCTCCTCGCGTGGCCGTGGACAGGGCGTAGTGTTTCTTTTCTTCCCCATCTGCAAACGGGGATCAGGATGCTGCCGACCCCGCTGTGACAACATCACATCTTCTGGAGCCTGGCCTAATTCGTTTAATTTGAGCTGCCAAGTACTTCTCAGAGGGTAAGAGCTTCAAACTGCTCCCGTCTTAAATAGATTTGAAGAGATTAGCTAAAAGCGAAAGACTCCATATCCAGGCCGTTCCCTGTGTACAGCTCAGCACAGCCTGACATCACTTTTTTTGGGAGCTCTGCTTTGCAAAGTGGGTGGTAAGGAAAGAGACCCACCCGTTTGGTTACTTAAAGTATAACAAAAACAGGAGCATCTGTACGGGGAGGTAACGCATGCAACTGAGATATTTGCACCTTATTTTTGCTTAGGTGAATGTTCCCACTCCTTTCTTCATAAACCCTTTTATTCAGGGAGAAATTTCACTGCATCGCTGTCACCGTCCGGGAGTCCTCTGTGACCACACCGTGAATGGCGACTACGCACTGAAAACTTGCATCGCAGCGGCAGCGATGGGGCAAGCACAGGAGTGCGGCTCTGCGCGGTGTGAAGACATGCAATGTAGATGCAGTTGCTGATCTCTTTGGGATGCTTTCTCCATACCGAACTGACTTGTGGCCTCCTGTGAGTTTTGTGACTTGCTGGGGGCAGGCGGAACAGCGGGCCATGAGACAGGGCTGGCCCTGACTCCATCAGCAGCTGCTTCATTGTAAGCTCCCAGGCAGCTAGTGCAGGTACACCCACAGCACGGTCCGCAGCGCTGCCCTCAGAGCAGGATTTGGCCCATAAAGTGCCAAATTCTCTGGCTTTAGAAGGAGCCACTGGTGCTTCAAGCTTTCTACAAGGCACTCAAGATTTTAAAAATATTGTCCTGTCAGTCCTGCAGGTTGTGTCTGTGAAGGATGGAGCTGGGAGCTCATCTGCCAACCTCTGCATTATTCTTCTTAATTTTACCATGCTCTCTTGCAATTTTCGGTGGGAAATGTTGCTGTGAGCTCTTCGATCTTAGCGCAAATCTGAGTCAGATTATCCGAACTTTGCCAAAAATGTCCTTGCTTTTCTCTATCACCTCTAAACATTTGTGCACTGCCAATCAGTAAGTGACCCACAACCACAGTGTGAGGCTTGCTTTTCTGGAATACGAACATGTAGGAATGAGTTCTGATCTGCTAAGGGCACTGTATAATTTGAGTGCAACTACCTTTGTAGCTTGGCCTGTAAGTTTCCATAGCTCAAAGGAGCAGTTCCAGCATCTGAGAAATCCTATGCTAAACATCAGTTGCAGAAAAAAATCAAGCAGAATTACTGTGGCCATGAAATTGAGGAAAGTTCATTTTGCTGTGACCTTAAGCTCAGTTTCTTTATACTTCCTGGGAAATCCTGGTGTTTTGTTCCTTCTGATGCTCACTCTAGACTGAGCATGTTCATCCTTATTCATCTTCGTCATTAAAAACCTGAAGAGGATTTACAGTGCCTTTCCCAGAAAATGTGCCTTCTAATCCTCCAAGTGTACAAAACAGAAATAGGTCCCAAACACGCAGGATCTTACAAGAGAAAATAGATTAAAGTGTATCAAAAAAAGAATCCAACATGATGTTTTAATTCCCTTTTTAGCGTACTTCCTCTGTGCAATTTGCTTCTTTAAGCTCGATACCTGTTGCCAACAGCGTATATTTGTGTAGCAGGAGCAGGCAGGTGTGAGTCAAAGGTTCATGCCCTGCCATGACAGAGAGGTTTGGACACAGCCCATGAGAGAGGTCTCACTACCGGGAACTCATGATTGGAATAGAAAATCCAGACGAAGGGCTCCAAGGAAAGATGGTTTCTTTCAGCATGCAGACTGGAATGGAGGCAGAGAGGTGTGATGATAGAGTTTCTTAATAACTCAGGGCTGCCAGACATGGGCAGGTTTTCAGAAGAGCTGAGGTCCCATCTAGTAAGTAAAATAATGGGCTAGTTCTTCCAAAGAATTCTGGACAAGAGGAAAAGAGCTCTTCTGGGGACCTTGCCTTATATAGTTATTTTAACGACTTGGCTTTAGTGCCAAGTGTATGAAAATCCATCACAAAGTGACTTGCCAAAGTGATACAGGGAGTCTGCAACACATCTTGGGATCAAATCCTGATCTCTGAGACAAAGTACGTTATTCAGGCCTCTTTCTTGTCTGGAAAGCACAAGATTTAGCCTTGGCTTAGCTGTCTTGCTTTAGACAAAAAAAAAAAAAAAAAAGAGCTCAAAGCAGATCTTACAATTCCTTAGGAGCCTTTTGCACATTTCTCCTGGGGAACTCTAGAGAAGGACCTGACCTCTCTGTGAAGAAACGTCCTCAGGGCTGCTGTGACTGTGATGAGGCAGAGACAGCCCTGCCTTATCCTGCCCACCCTGAGCAGTGAAAAGGACTCTGGGGTTCAGTAGGATTTTAGATCTTCCATGCACACTTCATAATTTTTGAACAAATTCCTCCAGGGCTGCTAGGTGTGATGAAGGCTTGGAGACTGCCTGTGAGCAGGTTGGTGAAGCATCTTTCCCCAACTCTTACAATATCATATGCAGGATAACTTTTCTTGCAAAAATGAAAGGCAAAACTGAAATGCTGCTCTGCAAGCAGTGTGAGGGGTAAGCACTGGTGTTGTGCCACACTTTCTGCATTTTATTCATTTTATCCTTTTTATGCAGTAGGATCTCTAGCTCATCATTTCCTTCAGACAGGCTTTCATACTGCAGCCTGGACAGCTGCACGGCTAATTGTAACAGAAATAATTACAGGTAAGTGCCTGAAGGGAAGGTACGGGAAGACAGGCTTTCTTAGAGACGCAGGCTGCAGTTCTGGATGCATTAAAAAGAGACTTATTTCCCTCCCAGATGCGTGGATGCCTCCTGCCTTGCTGAAATCATGGAGAACAGTCACATGAAAATAGCCAAGGAGCCACAGAGACCACAAGACAGGACTCCAGTTCATGTCAGAACCACCTCTGCTTTCGTTAGCAGCAATTAGTCCTTTTCCTGGGGGAGCAGCCATCAGGCCGGACTTGCTCTCTTCCTGGTGGCTGGCTCTGCGTTTTGCTTTCGTGGCATAGAGTGACAGGCCGTAACCACCACCAGGCATCGGCGGTGCGATGGCACCTTTCACTAACGTGGATCATTTCACGGTCCGTGATACAGAGACCTGCCAGAGATCCCTGGGCTCCTGCAGTCAGAGGTGTGAGAGAAGTGGGGAACCACTGTTATTACCTAACAAGAACTGTCGCATGCTCTGCCTAAATACCAACATTTTTTTCAGTTCAGCAAAGAGCTCTGCTAACTCTGCTTTCCTCATTAACTTCTATTTTCAGGACCTCTGAGGTTCCTGCCACAAAATCCTGGTTTCCTTTCCTCTCAGCCTGCTGTTTCTCCATTTTTCCTCCACAATGTGCCCGAACACCTCCACCTGAAGAAGGATCTCTGTTATTTGCTCCTGTCTCATTGAATGCATCCTCTAAACCAGGGACTTTATCCTGCACCTTGCAGCTGGACAAGTTTGTGGGAAAGAAGTCTGTGGGCTGTGGGGATCATCACTGAGACCATGCTTTTCTTTTGAGTCACCAGAAGTGCTGCACACCAGCCTCCTGAGGCCCACCATGCTCTTGTGCTACTTGTGTTCACACTTCTGTTATTTAAAGGACAGCTTGGCAACGTGTTGCTCCAAGTCTGGATTAACAATCAGCATCCTAAACATACAGCCATCACCACAGGCATGATGACGAAATCCGTGCAGACGTGGGACATCACTGCTGTAGGAGCCCTCACCACTGTGGTGGGGTGACTCAGGCTGGAGGGCAGGTGCCCCCAAATCTGCTTGTCACTGCNCAAACTGCTCCAGCATGGCTCCCTTCCACGGGGTGCAGACCTTCAGGAACAGACTGCTCCAGCGTGGGTCCCCTACGGGGTCACAAGTCCTGTCACCAAACCTGCTCCAGCCTGGGCTCCTCTTTCCACGGGGCCACAGCTGCTGCCAGGAGCCTGCTCCAGCGTGGGCTTCCCACAGGGTCACAGCCTCCTTTGGGCATCCACCTGCTCCGGCGTGGGGTCCTCCATTGGCTCTATCGGACATGGGAGAAGCTTCCAGCAGCTTCTTACAGAAGACAACCCTGTGGCCGCCCAGCTACCAGAACCTTGCCACGCAAACCCAATACAGCCCGTATTGTAAAGGAGTTCGGAAAGGAGCACAAGAACAGGAGAGGCCTCCAGCTGCCGCAGTTTGGCTCAGTCCTTCCCGGTCCTGGATGGACTGCCTGGATGCACTGCCATGGCGGCTTCTACTGCATGTGCAGAGCAGCTCATGCTACAAAGGGTACAAGACAAAACTGGGGAGTTCAAAGGGGCATTGCTCACAAAGTAAAGCAGGAGCTGACACCCCTAAAACCACCTGCTGCACCCGAAAACTGCATTGGTTTGGGTATCGTTATGTAACACAGTGATAAGGATACACATACCTGACTGCAAGAACGTGAATAACCCTTTGTTAACTCAGAGAAAACCCTTAATCTCATAAATCAGTATTCAGTTGCCTTCATTTTTGATCCTGAATGTCACAATAAGTAATCTTGCTTTCCACAATAAAGATGAGTATATAAACATTGCAGGAGATGCAAAGAGCTTTCTAATAACACAAGTTCTCCAAGGCAGAAATTCCAGTTTATAACAGTCACATATCTAGTGCAAATGCTCCCTGCTGACAGATGAGCCTGCCTGTTGGGATTTAATATGATTGAGGACCTCAAAATGCACTTCATAACAAAGGCATATTCAGTAGTAGCAATTGCATCTGCTTGTCTGGTGGGACTGGGGGAGAAGATAACATCTTCTAGAGTGGAAGATTTCTCTGGGTACTGCTACTGGCACTTCTCTATTGCTAAGCAAAACCACCTCTTCCGTAGGAGTATTTTCAGTGTTGTCCCCAGTGAAATTTAGCTGTCTGTACAGCCTGGGTTTCAGCTATCTCATCCAAAAACTCCCTCCAGGAAATGCGTGTTCTTCCTTCTGAGATCCACGTGGATGTTCTCAGTCTGTCTCATACTCACAGCATGCCAGAAAAGGCTGGGAGATGGGATGCAGAAGAAGATTGGGAGGGACCAGATAGGTAGATTGGGTAATAAAGCTGAAATAAGACATAACCAGATCATAATACCTCTTTGTAATATAAAAAAATACTTCTAACTAGATATCAATTTTTCAATCATCGGATCTATTAACTGAAATCCTCCCATGTAAATGAAGCCCTTTCTGAAGCAAATCAACATAAGGGCAATATAATAACATTTTATATCCAGAAAATAATTAGGACAAAAATCCGCTCAATACAGTTGAGTTTGGTTATGTCTTCATTACAGTGTTATAGACAGTGATCAGCATCAAGGGCAGTGCTCCTGGGCCAGTTTGGCTTCGAAGTCAGCAGTCACCCCAGAAACTGTACTCACCTTACTGTGCTGTCGTAGTGCTGCCCTCACCTGTGTGGGTCCCCCAAAACCCATCACCTTGCCAGAAGGTGAGTCCATTGCAAGCTGGACCAGTTAGTCCAGATCTGAAGTACCATCGAATGCAGGCGTTCTGGTACGAACGGGAGGAGAGTTAGAGATACACCCANCTGTTCTATGGTACCTGCCTAGTAAGACATTTAAAAACCATCCTTCTAGGGACACTGGGGAGAGCATGCTTCCCAGTGCCTTCTAGGCATGCAGCAAAATATGGGAAGGCTACCAGCAGCTGAATGATTTTGGCTTCATCACCTTTGCAAGCAAGGTGTTCCTTTGCAAAAGCAACCACTGAACTCAACTCCATACCTGCACTGGACCAGTTAGCCCAGATCTGAAGCACCATCAAATGCAGGCGTTCTGGTACGAACAGGAGGAGAGTTAGAGATACACCCAACTGGGAGGCCAACTTAGCTACAGTCACAATAAGCATCTGTGGAGAAGAGCTAATCATCCTTATTTTCTCTAAATTTTTTAATTTAACAGAAAGAACTTGCTAAGCAACACAAATTCCCACCCTACTCTGAGCAATTGCAGGTACAGGCCAGGCTTACATCTCTGTTATTGGCAATTCAAATAATTATAATTGACCCTTGTCCCGAGGCCCTGGCCACTGCCACTGAACCCTTCCTGAGGCAACCGTGAGGTACTTAAGGCTCGAAGTGACCACAGCTTTCCTCATCACATGCTGAGCACAGCAGGTCACCTCTGTTGAAGTCCAGTAGGTCTTCAGCTCATGCCTGGTGATACAGTCATTTAATTCTTTGCTCCTTTGCTCCTCTGTAGTCCTGCAGTTCCCTGAGATCTACCACTGCAGGGTAAGAAGAACCTGCACCATTACAATTAGATTATATTATACTTTAGGTTTTGCCCAGTATTCATGTACTAACATTCAATACAACTTCAGAGGTTTCCACCATGTGAAACGAAGTGGATTGTTGGGACAGTGGTAAGCTGTGAAACTTAAACCTTCCTCCACAAGTACTCATTCCAGAAGCAGATATATTTCAACTTGTTCATCATGCCAGAACCATGGCAAAGCCTGCAGGGCTCAGCCCACCCCAGCACGTGTCTTGCTTAGCAGAGCTGGATCTCCTGGGTACCTCTGCTCCATGTCCCCTGGACCTGCCACCTCCCTGGGGGTGCCTGGGGCTGCCTGCATTGAGCAGAGTCCCACAAAACCCTCAACAGGAGTCAAGAGTCCTAGTGCCATTAACTGGGAGATGCTTGCTGGATTGGGTGGAACTTCCTCATGGTTGGGGCAAGACCTGCTTGGTAGGGGTTTGGAGAGGGGAAGCAATGCCCACATAGGATCAATGGCTGCCAGTGCCCCTCCTGTGCCAGCCAAGAGGGCCGTGATCCCCCAGACAGCACACACTTCGTTTAAGGGGAAACTGGCGGAATTCCTTTGGTTAACTTGCAATTAACTGTAAGCTCATTCGGTTTTAGCTCGTCACTTCGTTTGGTGTTTTATGTTCATCAGTGGTTGCAATTGACATAATTTTAGAAACTAACAGAACAGAAACAAGCACTGCAATCCAGAAAGAAAGTAATTCAAAATGCATCAGCTCAAATTCACTTTTTTTCTTGTAACTTTTTACATTTTCAACAGCTATCAAAATTTTGTGTCTTATGGTACTTGATATTGGGAAGGGCTGGTTCAGGGCCTCAGTTCCTGGACTACTTTGATTAAAGAAAACATTTGCTTTCTTTAACAACAGAAGTAAGTACCAGATGTCAAAACTGCAGAGCAGAAGTGTGAAAATGTGGTCTGCTACCATTTCCAATGGGCTTTTTGCCCAAAAGCTTGTGTTTTCTAGATCAATCATGTTGTTTTGTGCAGACCCCAATGGAAGATCTTTTGACAGCGTGGATTGGCAATATCACTTCCAGCAGTGGTTCCCTAATTCAAAAGAACTTTTTATCTCTAATTCTCAGTTCACTTTATAAAAAAGGCAGAAAACATGCAAAACAGATGGGCAACTATTCAGGTTCCTTTAACATGTAATATCCCATCGGCAAAGTCTATTATGAATTCTTCATCCATTATCTCAGAAGGGGAGGCCAGTGTGGGAGTTCTTGCTGCTGCAAAATTGTACTTCATTGCACAGTTCATTGTGCTTTGCATTTCCTTTCATTTGTTGCTCGATTCATCTAAGCGCTGACTGAAACACAAAACTGAATCCCTGAATAGTTCTAGCATGGCCCGTGTTTTATTCTGCAGGCTTTAATGGAAGGCAGGTGAGCACTGCAGCTTACAGACCTCAGCCCAGTGTGGTTACGGTGCAGAAATATCCAGCATCGCAGAGAGGGTGCTGAAAGGGAATGTTCCTCTCTCAGACCGGGAATAATTCGTTGCTGTTTACAGTTGGGAAACAGCCATTCCAGCTAAGATCTGTAATGTTAGGGTTGGATGAAAAGGGAAAGAGCTCTAGGAAACTATGCGAAGCTGACTTTGTTTTGGAGGCAGCGGGCATGTTTGTGGTTTGCACTGCGGCAAGAGGACACGTCAGGCAGCAGGTCTGAGCTGCCTCAAGACACAAGAGAAAAATAACAAATTTCATCGATAGGCAGGTGTTCGACTTCCAAATGCTGGCTGCTATGTCAGAGCCTGAATCTGGCAAAGGTCTCAGACAGAATGATTTTTTTTAATATTTTTTGTGATAAAAAATATGAACTTGAAGGAACCGGTTTGTGAATTGGAGTCCAATTTGTTGACTTGTGTAGGAGGAGAAAAGAAACGAACACTAAAACCATCCCTCTGTTACTGCTTTTCTCTGCATCCCAAAGAAACAGCAGCGATGTGGAATGGTGAAATGTCTTGCCTTGACATTTTAAAAATAAAACTCTTCATTTCCTTTATGTTTGTTTTTAAAGTGCTGTTTCTTTGTAAAGTGAGTACAGTCTGACCTAAGAGATAAACTAGAAAAACCAAACCATACGTTAGGATCAAATGCTTTCACTTAATTCAAAATTATTTTTGCTTTCTCCCCTCCAACTTTTTTTAGTTTCTCTGGAAAAATGGATTCTTTTCAGGTCAACCTGCAGAGCAACTTCTGCTGGCCTCTCTTCCTCCTGCTGTTTCCTATCAGGCCAGCTAAGCAAAAATGAAAAATATATGCCTCTGCAGCACAGAAACTTCCTTTGTGCATGCAAAGATCCTCCATCCAGGTGGAGCAGGGAGCACAAGAAAAGGAGATGGGTTATTTTCCTCCTAAAGTCCTCTCCAGCAGCTTGTAATGTTGGTGCGCAGGTCTGGTGCCTGTCATACCAGTATCTCTGCAAACTGGGAGACCTGGGCTCTTCCAGCTGGAGCTCCCTCCTGGAGGGCTGTAGCAACACCTGCCCCTGACCTGGAGCATTTCTTGTGCCTGCTTTTCTTGTGGGGTCCCGTGCAAGAGTGAGGTAGAACCTGTAGCTGAGAAACATCGGTGGAGTTGATCTTATGGCAATTACAGCAATGCCAAAGAAAGCCAGCTGAGGTGGCAGCAAGCAGCTCAACTGGTGGAAGGAGAAGTTGGTTGATGGGCCAGAGGCGTGTTAATGGGAGTTTTGGGGGCATTTTGCTTCTAGCTCAGGTGTACATCCCTGCCCAAGGCACAGATGCTTGGGATCCCAGCTGCCTACCCTGCAAAAACCCAAGCTCAGGTGAGCCAGGCTGAGCCAAGCGTCAGAGGGAGCTCAGAGGGCTCAGCCTGAGTGCTGGGAAGCAGGCTGGCATCTCTGGATATGCCCCAGTCCATCCTGGGAACCTGCGGCTGAGCTGGGTGACAGGCTCTTAACCACTGCTGGCTGTTAAAGTTACCAGATCCGCACATCAGAGCGAGCTCTCCCGCAGCCAGCAGTACCCGGGTGACCCAACAAGCCGATGCCCCATGGTCCCGGCCAGCACCCCAAGAGCAGGGCACTGGCGGTGACGGACAGGAGCTGGCCGGGATGCCGCTGGACGCTCCGCTCCCTCCCTCCTGCCCAGCACAGGCAGCGCTGCCGGACGACGCTGTCCTCCACGCCAGGGCGGCAGATCCGCCCGTGGTTTTCAGACGGGATGATTACATCTGCAAAGCACTCGGGAATGCTTTGGGATGAAGAGCATTATGTAAGTGTAAGATAATGTTATTTATAGAGCCAGGTTTTATTCAAAATGGATTTAAACTTGTGTTCCTGAAGCCTCTGCTGTCAAAGATAAATTGGGATTTGTCGTATTTCCTCTAATGTTTTGCATCCAAATTGTTTTCCTCAGTTCAGCCCAAAGTTTAAGAATGCGTTTTATTCATAAATCATACCTCTCAGAAAGTTAGTAGATTTATTTTCCATCAGCTGTGAGGTGGTCCCGGAAGCCTGGACTGTAGCCGTGGTTTGCAACCACAGCAGCTGCAGCACCAAAGTGTCATAAACCAGGAAATGAAGGCAGAGTTTGAGCTGTATTAAACAACAAAAACCCCAACCCAGTGTCCTGGGCAGGATCTTGCCTACATTTAGCAATCTCCGTAGCAATCCAAGAGCTGCAGAGAGGGTATCAAGCTTACATTCCTGCTGGAGATGACACTTGTTCAGTGGGTTAATGTCCGTGCTCCCGCAGAACTACAGACCTCGTGGCCTTTTAAAATGTTGCCTCATAATCTTAAAGAACTTTATTTGCTCTTTTGAAATATTAGATTAAAATCCCTCATATCTGTACTTTTTACAAGCCATGAAAACCCCAAATTGCTGGGATGCCTGCTGAAATCCATGCTAACAGGTGTTAGGAAAACTGTTTTATGAGTTACTGCACCTTACATAGGTTAGTTTGTGCAATTCATCTGCTGCCCCTCACTTGTTGTAGTACCTAGCATGAAATTCCACACATGCCTTTTATTTAGGAAAGAACACAAAAGTATGTTATCTTATTCCTCTGGAATTTTCCACAGTTATTTAGCATGTTAGTTTAAGCATAATTGGTTAGTGGGCTGTTGAAATTTATATCTTAGCAGTACTTATTTACATCAGGCTTAAAGTAGATCGTTTCAGTTGAGGTAAATGTGAAGCATTAGATTGCAAACGTACCTAATCCATCTCTCCTCCCCCATGACTAGAAATCCTGTGGTTAAAATAACACAGCCTCTATTCAGAGCACAAACTTAGCGCTGCTAGCAGGAGCAGGCTTGGGATTTAGACAACTCTCAGCAGATGAGTCTGTTCAAGGATCTTTCTCGGGTTTGTTTTTCATCCTACTTCTGATCCATGAGAGGAAACCAGGCTCTCTCCTCTGGGCACACAAGGTAAAGATTTTCTGCATTCTGTGTATGGTTGCACGTGCATGTAAACGAGCGTATAAATGCGATTGCAAAAATGTTGTTGCAAATGCAATTGTAAAAATGTTGCTGCTTATAGAGCAAGAAGCGTTTGGCAAATGGCTTCACAACCTTTAACTGTTAATCTGGTCTCGTGGCTATTTCCATACGGCAGTGAAATGATGAAATGATAATCTTGCACAGATAAGCAAGCAGCAGCGATTCTCCATCACACGTTAGAGAGGCTGAACATGTTGGCAGTGTAGGAAATAACAAAACCGGGCACTATTATGATCAAGCCAGGCTAAAGCCAAACTGGCATTTTGTTGACTGTCAGGTACAGTCTCTCCTGGGTTTGTCCAGCTGCTGTAATCCCCGTGCGGGAGGCTGAGGCTGTGCCGGAGGATGGCACTGAGTCTGTTTACCGAGTATATGCTAATGCTGTTCCAGCGTGACTCTTACAGTAACGGCAGAGTGGGGCTCTCAGAAATGTTTGGATGTGGCGTGCCAGATAATTAACTGTCTTTATTTGCTCTTACTGCTTTCCAAGTCACAGGGGATGTAGGAAAGCATCATCTTTTCCTTGCAACCTTCTTTCATTTGAAATCCAGGAAATAAGTGTGATGTCCGTGCTAATGCCTATGGAACTGTACTCCCAGTGCCGGAGTCTGTTAACTCTCCCAGCCCCGACACTCCCGCTTCTCCCGGTGCTGCGATTCACGGGGCATCCCAAGCACCAAATCAGTGCTCTTGCCCTGTGCTGTTTAAACACAGCGGGTCACGCTGCTGGAGAATTGGTGTTTAAACACGGTGGGTCAGGCTGCTGGATAATATTGAAACACTGTTACTCAGGCTTTTGCTTAATTTTAAAAAATGCTGCCGCTCCCTGCTCCGAGGCATGGGGCAGTGTGTGTGTTGGGACACACACTTGTGCTCTCCCTCCGTCAAGGTAGCACTGAAAAAATGTTGCTCCAGGTGCTACCTTGCCAGTGCTGGAGAAAGCCTTGTCTCCCACCCAGAGGTGCTCCCGTTCCCCTTCCCCTTCTTTCCGCTCCCCCTTTAGTTCCCCGAGTGAGACAGGGTGGTTTCACAGCGTCCTGCCTGCAATAACTGACCTTCCCTGGTGCCCGCTGTCCCACAGCCCCGTCACCCTGGCAGCACACTCCGCACCCCCCTGCTCCTCCAGGGAAAAGAGGAGGACCCTGCTTGGCACGCCAAGTCCCTCGCAGCACGGAGCTGCCACGCTGCGGGGAAGCCTCTCGGCTGGCAAAGGTACCCTCGTCCCTTCAGCCAACAACGCTGCTTTGTCCTGGAGGAAGAAATGCAGCTTTATCACTCGGGTGCCCGGTGCGGGGAGGGGCAAGCAGGGCTACAAGGCACACAAACGCGCCGCTTTTCGTGACACGCGTGTACAGCGCGCTGTGGCAGAGAAGCAGCTTGAAGGAAGGAGAATATGCGCAGAACAAAGAAATGCGGTCAGGCAGCGACTATAAAATTTCAATATAGAAAGTGGAGCTGATGTCATTTTAACGTCCCAAGCAGTGCCAAGAATTCTAAGCTCCGTATCAAGATTCAGTGCAAATCCCCCACATACTCACAATTTGTTCTTGTGGAAAAATGAACTTTTATGGAAAATATGCATGGGAACCTGCCAGAGGAGTGTGTTCCTTTATTTCTTTTATTAATTTTGAATACATTAGTTCAGAGAGCAATCCCATTTTAGCATCAGCTGCCTCTATCCAAGAAGCCGCAGCTCAAATGCAAATACTGGAGGCGAGGGAGCTGTGATTTTTGTAGGACCAGTTGTTAGATGAGAAGAGCTGTTCAAGTAGGAAGGGGTGTGGGAAGGCTCAGTGGGATGACTGAGTTAAAGCTTTTTTACTGGTGACATATCTGAATCGTGATAAGACGCACCTGAATGGAACAGCATCATCAGCTATTATAACTTTGAATGCGTCAAAGGTGGGATTGCATGCAGCTCCTACGATTAAGGTTACTCATATGTGTCCTGCTATAAGACCGCATTTGCAGTTGCTTATAATTTTGCCAGATTTGAACCATTTAGACTGAGGTCTTCCAACTTGATTGTCTGCCTTGGGCTAAGTTCTTTTCTGGAAAATTTCAGCCAAAACTGTCCAGCCATTTCCAAGAATGAGAATAGGGAAAAAGGCATTGTTGTCCAACTGGAAAAAAAAGAAAGGAAGAAACAGGAGGGGGGAACCTGGTGATCCTTTCCTTGGATAGTTCTTATCCCTCTGCGCTTTGGAGTAGAGATCTGAAATTTGGCAGCTTTGTGTTAGGACTGCAATTTTTTTTTTTTTTTTTTACTTTGTAAATCTCCAATTTGGCTTAGTGATAGCCTTTGAAGGGAAAAAATAGCAACTTATTAGGGATGCACTAGGGCCGAGTAGGCAAAATCTGCTGAGATTCCTTCCCACGTGAGCCAGCTCAGCCCAGCATCCCAGCAGCTGCTCAGCCCAGCATCCCAGCAACTCCCAGTGCCAACCCCCATGCTCCTGTGCACCTAGTTGGTGCTACCAAGTTCCTGATGCTCCTTCTGCCTCCCCACAGCTCTGCAGGGACCAGGCTACCCCTGTCCCCTCTTTGCAGCCCAAGATCCACCCCCAGCTCTAGGAGCCGGATGAAGCTGGGCTCTCCCCATAATGCTGCTCAGAGCAGAGGAGTTGGGCGATGGAAAGCAGGCAGGGAACAACACTCTTCTTTTGAAACCTTCTCCACACAGCCGGGAGGCAGCCAGGGATCCTGGGGATGCTGGGCTAAGGGAAGGTCTGGGTACTGGGATCCTAAAGCTGAAGGACAGCATGGGACTGGGATGGGGAGTACATGGGACAAGTGAGGAGTCAGGGGCTCAGGGGGCTCGGGATTGGGGCGGGGAGGTGTGTGTCAAGGTATGAGCCATAGGGAGAGTCTGGATATGACAGATCCTGACACGAAACCTGAGCTACCCCATCTGTGATCCCTTTTTGGGAATATGAGTGTTGCCTTGCAGAACTGGTTTTATTCCCAGTCTCCCTGCAGGGCCATTTGTGCTGGGTCTCCCTGAGGCTTTCCCCAGTCTGCAGTCAGTAGCTGAGGGGTGTGCCCCCCTGTCCGCACGTGCCATAAGACGCTGGTACTGAATGTCCGGTCCAGGGATGGGAGCTGATGGGAGCTCTGCCTCGAGCATGCCCAGTGCCACCTGATGCTGAACATTCTTGCGCAGCCCCAGCTATTTCTGTCGGTCACCACTTGGTCTCAGCTCATGTCCTTGAAGCACTGGGCTGTGGGACCTGTAAAGCCTGCAAGGGTGGATGTGGGCATGGATCTGGCTGCAAGGAAGGCCACAATGGTATGTGACAGCTGGAATATAGGTGACCAAGCCAGACCCCTGGTAAAACCAGTGCTTGATGTGATCAAGCTGGTTGCTTGCACATCTGTCTCTTCCCTTCATTTCCATTTTGTTCAAGTGGCTAAAGCACCACCACACCCCTGACAGAGGTACCAGAGCTCAAAGACACTTGTGAAGCACACAAGTACTATAGGGAGGTGTGCCACTGAAATTTTCCCACTGTTGGGAAAACCAGTCACTTTTATTTAGAGGAGGACTTGGTTAGAAAATTCAGCCTCGGACCACACTGAACACTGAGGAAAAAACAAAATTCTGTATAACATTTTCTCCAATGAAGACAGTCCATCCTGTACCATGGGATAAAGCTGAGACCTCTGGCAAAATACTGTGTGATCATCTAATTAACAAGTATATCATAACACATAGCACAAGTGAGGCCTAATTCTGGCATCTCTTGCCTCATGGGTTTTTCAGTCTTAACAGCCTATTTTTGCATGCAAGACATACGCAGCATTTGCAGACAGACGGTGAAATGTCAGGGTTTCCATTTTGCCACTTGATGTGATTTCCACAGTGAAAGGCAGGGAGCTGCAATCTGCTTGTTTCTGCTCCTGCTGGAGTGGCAGGGAGAGGTGGTTTCCTTCACTTTTTTTATGGCTATGTACTATGGAGCATGCTGTACAGCCTCTCCTTCCGCAAAGCCAGGCAGTGAAGTTTCATTACCTTCGTCAGCTCCTGGCAGCCCCACGTGCACACAGGACTCAGCTGTGTGAGTGAGAGAGTGTAGAAACAAAGACCAGAAGAACAGGAGCTGACCACGTTGAGAAGACCAGAGCTGCCTACAGACAGCTACTGAGAGATGAAGGAGTTCCAAGAAGCTGTGAGATGGTGTTGGTCAGCGTGGCAGGCAGTACTTGCTGCAAACCCACAGCCTCGCTTTTGTGAAGGATGTCACAAGAAGGAATTTTAAGCAGGGATTTGCAGGAGAGCTGAAACAGAAAAGGAGAAAGAATGATGGATTCTTATGGGCTTCTGCTCCAAGCATCATGGAAGAAAACAAGAAAATGTTTGTCTGGACAGTGGCAAACAGTGCCCTAAACTTTGATGCTGGATGAGAGCGGATGGGTGGAGTGGAGACGGACAAAGGACCGGAGATGCTTATTGGGGATGTCCTTGTGGAAGTTATCACAAAACAAATAAATCCAGGAAGCTGTTGCTGTTACAGTTTTGATGTGATGATTACAAATGGGGAGAAACATGATGAACGAAGCAGTCAGGTCTGTGCATAAGGCTTCTTGCTCAGCTCTGGAAGAGCTGATGCCTCCTAATCTGGAACCTTGGCTGGTCCAGCCAGCAACTTTCACTGCACACAGCCCAGGGCAAGAATGAGGTCACCTCATGGGTGCTAACCCAAAACTTTCATTGCTTGTCCTGCTTGAGACTCAGACCCTCTCCCATCCCACCTCTATTCCCAGCTAGCTGCTGGCTATATCCCATCATGCTCTTCCTACAGTTTTGGTCTGAATTAAACCAGTATGTGTGACATGACTAGTTCAACAATCACAACACTGTGCCCTGGGACTTAGCCTTTGCTGGAAACTGAAGTACATGCAATTAATTCTGCAGTTCGTCAATGAACAAAATGGGGCCTTTGTGTAATTCCTATTTCTCATTTGTTTCCAAATATTCATGAATCATGAACTATTTTGTCTCAGAAATTAATGCTTTTTTTTTTTCCCCCCCAAATGATCTGCTTTGACCTATTCTGCAGACCCCGGTGTCTCCACAGATAGTGTGGGCCAGGTCTTCTGCCATGAACCATGCCAGGGTCTTGAGTTTCTGAAGGTGCTGGTACAGTAACATTGAGTTCCCCAGCTCCCTTGCCTGGAGAGAGCCAGATTGATCCCAGGCCTGAGAGAGGCTTGCTACCTTCCTGCACTTGCACCCCAGATACAAATTTGTCTTCATGTTATTCTGCTGTGCAGTGACATGGGATAGGGTGAAATGTCAAAGTTTGTTCATGAATGGGTACACAGATTTTGTCTCCTACCAAGATAAAGCCCTGGCTGAGTACTCTTGTAGCAACCATTTTGATAATCCAAGCAGTGTTCTGTATAAATCATGTCCTACTTTGTACAGGGATCTGCCATGTCTTCAGATGCATCCATGAAATATGTGTCACCTGGGCTGTGTGACCTTTACAGAATCCTCCAATTTCAGGGACACTTTGGGAAAGTGATTTATTTGGTGCTCTATTGGCTTGTGACTTCAAATCAGAAAGGGAGTGAATACACAGTTATATCAGAAAAGAAAAGCATTTCTGATAAGGCAAAGGCCTTACCTTTTTCAAAAGGAGACTAGCACAGGGTGAGGAAGATGAGCATTTCATCCTTTTGCACAGGTGAAGACCATTTGGGAAACTCCTGCCTAGGCATAAATTCAGGTTTTCCACCCTGAAGCAAGTGTTGTGGGTTCCCCTAAGTCCTTTTCTATCAATTCATTTATAACACCCTTGTGAATCCCATAGTCCAAACCCATGTATGAGACTGATGACATACACAGGTCCCTAATAACCTCAAACTCACTGAGGTTTTTTTAACTGCTGTCAGCCTTTTAGCATGTTTTCACTCTTATTTAGATATCTCGTCCCTCAGCAGTGAATTTCTCTTGTTTTCTCTTCTTTTCTGCTACTGCCAGTTGGATGTTTACGCCCTTGGCATTATCTACCTGCAGGGCAGAAAGCACCTCCTTGTTTCAAACCTCTGACAGCGCACGGTGTTGGCTGTGCTGAGCTCACCGCACAAGGTGACTCCAGCTCTGTAGCCACAGAGCACAATAAAGTCTCACTCGAGTTGCCGTCGCTGAGCCCCAACCAAATCAAGCAGGGTTTTAAAGTGAGCCCATGTTGCAGTGTGCAGCCCTCTAGTATCAAGACTGTGATTGTGTGTCTGTCACAGACCGGCCAATGCACGTGATGGATCATGCGTGACCAGCCATACCCACCTTGGTCCCCTTCTCCTCGGGCACACATTCCTGCTGCTGAATCTCGGGTCACTTGCCACCAGGCAGGGTATCACCTGCGGAGCTAAACTCACTTCTGTCCCCAGCCATCTCGTCGGACAAAACGCCAACGGGGCTTGCAGAATGGCTTTCTTGCACCACGCATCCGCTGCTGGGACTGCCAGGGTTTGTTCCCCTGCTGCACTTTGGCACTGGGCAGAAGTGGTGTTGTCAATAACCTATCTTGGAGAAACAGAATCAAATGAAAATGCTGTCTCCTCCGCCACCTTTGTTCATAACGGTTTGCTTTGTCCTCTTGCATATATGTAATCAAACACTACTGCTTTCCACATGCTACAGCTTGATTTGTTTAAATTGAGAGGAATCTCCCTTAAATATTTATTTAAACAATAACATCCCTTGAGCTCTTTATAAATTGCTGTACAAGGTTGCCTTTCATAAAAGACCCCAACCTTTTTTTTTAAATTTATTTGAACCGTTTTCCCCACCGCTGTCCTGAGGGCCAGCACCTCCTTCTGCCGGGGCTGCAGATCCCGCAGCTCAGAAACTGGTGCCTGCGCCGCAGGGCTTACAGATCCAGCCCTCAAATCGTGCCAGCAGCTCCCGGAGCTGCAGGGCAGAGTTTCAGCGGTCATATTGTTTCTGTCCCAGGAACTCAACGACCCTGTAACTTCCAGGAATAGGCTCCTTTCAGACGCAGGAAAGCTGCTCTGAGAGCCGTCTCTTCCTTCTGGCACCCACGCACAATGGCTGAGGCTGGAAACACAGGGATGCCAACCTTCCGCGACTCTCTCCAGCCAGAGGGGAGAAGCTGAGGCTGCTGATACCTTTCAGTAGTATTTATATTATAACTTCAGAACCTGCAATTCTGGTCATTTCCTGAGCAAAAGACCTTCAAGACATGTAAAACACACTTTGTACTATACAGTTGGAGTCCACAAATGTAAGAAATAAAAAGGTTTTCATATTGTACGTAAAAGAGAGGATTCAAACTCCTCACTTAGAAGGCCATTTGTTTGTACTTAATTTTAGCTGAAATTGGACTTTCACCAAAGTATTGGTGAACAGTATTAATGTTATCTGTTGAAAAGTTCACCCAAAATTGTCAGTGTTTAAAGTGATGGAGAGCTACAGCCCTTCTTCTGCATTTCTAATTCCACATTCTTCCACCATCCTGATGGATCAGGTATTGGAAAAATCTCCATAGTCAACATGTGTTTGGGTAGAAATTGGGTTACTCACCAGCTAAAGTAAGTGCAAAGGAGATAATTAATTATGCTGTTCCTTAGGTATAATTGAGGCTCATCTCCCCATTCTAGGCTCTGTGTAGGTTTAATCACGGGAGCTAAATAGGGGAGAAGTACCAGAGCTTCTCTGAATCATTTTTATTCTCGTCCCAGTTCTTTATCATTAATTACATCAATGCACATTTCCATGGAGACAGAGAGTGGTGCCATCAGCCGGCTGTCCCTCAGGTCCCCCTGAAACCTTCACTTGCTTTCGTAAGTGCAGTACATCTCTGGAGGGTTCCTTGGGAGGAAGAGGCAGGCTGTGTTTTGCTCAAGATCCGTCTTGCTCTGAGTGCAAATTTCAACAGACTAAATGAAAAGATATATCCTTTTGCGAGCAAATGCTGTTGGTGAAGCTGGGGGATCAATTAGCCTTTTCTGGTGGCTGAGGTTGATTGCAGAAACAGTTTTGGACATCAGGAGGGCATAGAGTATTACTTTCCTCCCCTGGTGAGTGCAATATGTGGAAAGTCTGCCTCAGACATCCTTTTCCTTTTTCCAGTCTGAACTGGAAAGACCTCCTGTACTTTTCTCTCCATCAGACAAGGCCATCAGCAGCAGCATGAAGGTAGTATCACAGCTCAATACTTTCAAATCAATACTTCATTACTTTGCTCTGTTCAGAGGAAGCAGTTTCCTCTGTGTGGGTGCGTGGAGCCTTTATCCAGCTCGCATCCACCCAGCCATCTTGTGTCAGTGTCAGGGTCAATTCCTGACTCCTTTTAATTTCCTCCTGTTCTTTATTCACAGCATCTGGTGTAGGCCTTTAGCGGTGAATATGTCTGAAAGAGTATTTCCAGAATAAAGTTCTTAAACCTTTTCTTTTTTTTTTTTTTTTTTTTAATGTCTTGCCTGTACTAGTCAATCTGAACAGCTGCTTGGTAGCATAATAGGGCTCTCTCTTCCTCTCCTTCCAAGATTTGCCTTTCAGTGGTAGCTCTTGCAGAGCTCCTGCATTGCACATGGCTGCACTGGATGCAGTGTTTCCATTTCACAGGAACTTCTGACAGTCATAGCCTTATCTTTGTACACAATCAGGTCAGAAAGTCAAATTACAGAAAATTTGAGGGAGCTGCAGGGTGCTGAAAATGTTGTTTCAGACTTGTCTAGGTCACTTAATTCCAGAACCAAAACATTTTGATGGTTCAGAAACTGAAACAACTTGTTTCCAATTTGAACCGAACCAAACCCTCTGGCTTCCTCTCGGTTTGACATTAGTCCATGCCATCTTTTTTCTGCTCTGGCCTCTCATGGGTCTTGTGCTTATCTGTAGTAGCTGTGGCTCACCAGCTGGGCTGCATGCGCCCATGAGCCACAGCAATCACACTCCTGTGTCGCTCCACTGGAGGTGGGAACACCTCTTCCACCAAGGAATAGGCTTTTCCTGTGATATGGCACACCTTCAATGGAAGATATTCACTCAGAAAAAGGACTTTGGTGATGTGACCCAAAGCACTGCAGCAGAAATCCCATCGCCTCCTGGAAGTTCTTGGAGACCTGAGGTAAGGCACTGAAAAATGCAAGACTGAGGAAACCTACTGACAGACCATGGCCTGAAGCTGTGCCAGAAGTAGCAAGCCCACTCATTTCACTGTACTCTGCAGGGTCTGGACCTGCCTCCCGGACACGGTGAGACTCACTTCTCAACCTCCACCCTCCTAAATCTGGAGAAGGATCTTGAAGTGCGATGCTGCACATCCGCACTGGCTGTTCTACCCACAAAACCAGCCATTTCCTTCTGCCCAGTAAATGTTGGAATGCTGTGGACACCATAGGCACGGGGCAAGAGCAGAGCCGGGCACCGTGGCTGCTGCACCAGGCACCCTTGCAGAAGTCCCTGATGTTTGCGTGGCCAAGGTCTGCTCATAGAAGCATTGATTTAATTCGGCCATGTTTGTGTGGCTTTATGAGCACCGAAACAGCGTGAGTCCAAATGATTAACTGTTGTTATTTATTAGGTACAATACTGTCCAGACCTGGGGCTGAACTCTCCGAACCGAAGCCCAGTATATACAATCAGTCTTGCCTCTCTCCAAACAGCGCCCAGCATCAATCATGGCACTGTAAATTGTTTACACAAAACTGCAGACATCATAACTTATTTAATAACTCTCTTGTCAGTCAGATAAGTAAATATTTCGAAAGACTGTGAACACCATGGCAAGCTCCAACTGCCCAGACCAGCTCCAAATGGATCCAAGTTAACAGGGGACCAGATTTGCCTTGCCTTTGATGTCCCTGCTCCAAATCGGGTTGAGAAGGGATCTGAAAACAAGCCTCCCTCAGGGAGGCTAATGCAGTTTTAAAGACGTTAAACTTTCTGTAGAGCTAACAGGAGGAAGAAAAACATAGAAACTGTTTGCAAAGAAACTATCTTCTTGAAGCTGTAAATCAGTACTTTGGGGAGTCAGACCCTCCCCCTCCTTCTCCACGTCATCCTCACTTAACCCAACAAATGAGGTGGATGCCAGCAAACCTCTGCTGCAGAAGGCATGGGCCGTTCACTCCTTGGGCCACAGCTAGAGACCACAGTGGTGGGTCTCTCATACTGTTGGTGAAGGCGGATGATGGTAGTGCCTTTGCACAACCGCCTCACAGTGCAGGCAGCAGTCCCACAGGCTTTGCACTTGAGGAAGGGAAAGGTGTTGGCATCAACTTCCACATCTCCATCGCCTGCCTGTGGTAAGTCACCGTGGTTTTGCAAAGACACCATTTCACAGGTAAATGCTTCTGAAACATTCAGTCCTCTGTTTTGTTTAGGATGTTGTTTTATGAGATATTTATTTCCAATCATTTCCAACAATTATTTGGCCTATTTTTCCTTTCAAGCTCACCAGTTCACCTCCTTTTCAAAAGGGATCCTGTTACAAGCAGGAATGCAGAGTTAAAAGGGCCTGAGCCTTTGCAACAGGAATTTGTTTTGGAAACAAGCGAGTCGGAAGGAGAGGAACTGGGCAGCCCACCAAGGGCTTCAGCAGGATTATCCCACTCTTTCAGCAAGCCATAGCTGGGGCAACCCGTGGGCTGGGGCTGAGCCTGCTTCCAGGGGAGGCAGGGACAGACACCACTCTTTCCAGCAGTTTTTATACAGCACAGGGTCTGTTCCCATCGTTTGAAACCTCATCTGAAAAATTCCCCTCTGGCACTGACCTCACTAATGTGGTAGCCACCATGGGAGTTGGTGGAAACCTTCGCATGGGTGCAGCTGGCTGCACACTGCTGCTGTTGGTCGCTGGGTGCCGAGGAGGACAGCCCTCCGTGCAGAGAGCCCCATCGAAGGCCACGTGCAAAGTTCGTTATTATCTGAAAACCATTGACTTAATGCTAACCTGACCCTGAGTCATTGGCTCAACTGCGTGTTTGGTGTTTACTCGTTTGCTACCTGAGTGGGACCTCCTTTGATGCAATTCCTTTAATAAGATTTTAATTCTGTCTTTGGAGTTACTTCGATACCTCCTGTTGCTGATGCATCTGGCTAGTTTTCTTAAAATGTATGTTTCCGTGCACTGTGTGTGTTACTTACTTAATGTCAGAGGTGTGTGTGAGGCTGTTCATGTTTGCAAGAAGGCAGGGTTTTCATCGCAGGACTAGATCAACTGCTGCCAAGACAGCACAGCACAGACATAAATAAAACATAGGTTGTAGAGACAAACTGTCAGTGGTTCTCATCTCCTTAAATATCTGTTCATGGTTGTGCACAACCTTATTTACTGGTGCTCCTGCCTCAATGTATTCAGTATAAACTGATGATTAATTGAGAAAACAACTTAAAAAAAAAAAAAAAGAGTAATTTCTTACTGTGGTAGCACAAGTGGGTAGATGCAGAGGGGAGATGGGAAAAGGGTGCAGAAGTAACATTGACTCGGTGGCACACACGCCAATGTGAAATGCAGTCAATACAGTTAATATGTTCACGTCTCACAGGTGCGGAGAGGTTTCACACCTTGGAGTAAATGTTTCCTAATTCCTAGACACACATGACAGAAAAGGATAACGCTCACAAGGAAACACATTCAGGGAACCTGCCAAAAAGAAAGGTGCTATTTTGTAAAAGAGAGTGGAAACATTCCAGCTCTGGATCCAGATCCAGCTCTAGCCTCCAGCAATGGATACGAACCTGCACTAATGCGGACACCACCTCAGTGCCACCACTCTTGTGGACTGCCTACCTGTACTGCATCGCCTACGTGGCTGTCAGTGAATAGGGTATCCCAGCGTGCTGCACGTACCTGCGGACATTACAGCAGGAACATCCTCCCACCGCCTGGACCCCCAAAGCCCAGGGACTCCCCTACTGTGCAGGACCCACAGCTCACATAGCCCATCACAGTCACGTCCCCCTTCCCATGCTGGGGAAAGGGATGATCTGTTTTTTCCATCAACCACTGCCTGCCCCTGGATGCACAGACTGCTGGCTTCTTTCTGAGTGGGTGATGTGTTGGTAACTATGCTACTTGAGGCTTTTTTGTAAGCTAAAGATACTACTCAGCTCTGTGTTCCTACTGACCAGCACCTACAATGGGAAGTTTGCAATGAGGGTAGATTTGCCCTTAACTAAGTGCATTTCTTTTCTTATCTTTCTTGCAACATGTCACTGTTTTTTCATCCATTAGTGATTTTTCCCCCCCTTTTAACATTGTCTCTGATTTCTGTGTCATGAGGGGGAGTATTGTCAGATCACATTCTCATGATGGGAGAGGCAGAAAATCCTTTCTGTATATCATGTGCCCTTGGCTCCCAACACCACAAAGGATTTTTGCAAGCCCTGCTCATTATCTCGTTTTATACTTTAAAAGAAAAGCTAAAATGCTGGTGACAAATGGCCTCGTTTATCACATTTAATTGACTGACTGTTCTTTTAAGCCTCTGAAATACACACTTTCGGCCAAAGCACTGGAAAAAGAACACACCATTTACCCTGGTCTGCTGCCAGGTCACATTAAAAACTGTTCTGGAGGTGTTTGCTAGACCAGTACATGGAGCGTGCTTTCTCCAGCAGTGTGTCTCCAGCTGTATGATGTGCTGTTTTTTGAAAAGGAGATTGAGCAATTGCATCAGAGGTACTTTTTACCCTTTTATAATTGCACTAACAACTTTACTAGAAACTTGTGCACGTGCAGCACAAGGCCTGTGCCCTCTGTAGAAGGTACGAAGTAGAAACATAGCCATGAAGTAGAAACTTAGCCATTCTGGAGGTGGCCAGCCATATGCTTGGCTCTTACCACTGTGAGGTTGCTAATATTTAACAGTTGGACGTGATGATCTTAAAGGTCTTTTCCAACCAAAACAATTCTATAATTCTATGATTCTGTTTATTACAGTAGCAGAACCTGAGTTGCATGCACCAAAAGGCAGGCACCTTGCTCCTAACCTGTGCTTCCCAGCCCCTCACATGTTTTGCCCTGCTGCAGCAAAGCCCTTGCCCCATTTGAAGCCCTGACTGTGCCAGTCCATGCGTGTCCTTGTGGGACCTTAAGATTGGGGTCTACAAAGCTTTCCCCACAGCAGAGCCCATGCTCCGAGTGGCTTCTCTCCCCTTTCTCTGCTCGGTATGGTACGGTGCGGCGCAGGGTGCAGCTCCCACAGCACCCGTCCTGTGGGTGCTACCTGCTGTGCCGGCCCAGGCTTTGCCTGCGGTGTCAGTGGGTGCACTCTTACCCCAGCATCCTTTCCTCCTGGTTTCCACCAACCCTGACACTGTCATCCTTTCATGAGCAAGCAGCAGAAATGGGGTTGGAGTGAGACTGTTATGGGAAGTTGGATGTGGAAGGTGTCAACACTTCCCTGTTGACCAGGAGAGAATTCCCTGGAGAATGGGACCCTTGGGGGTCAGAACTAACCAACATTTTCATTGACAGCTTGGGCAATGGAAAAATAGAGCTATGTGCTTGTTGCAGGTACAGCGGGTGTTGTGCTGGCTGGAGGTTGCAGGAAGGACAAACTGGAGGTAGGGATTGAAAAGCCCTAAGATGTGTTTTGGCAGGGATGACTGCGCACCTCTCCCCAGTGTTCCTGGGCCAGGCTGGCACTGACTGCCTGGGCTGCTGGTCGGCTCTGAGGACCTGCAAATTGTGAAGGGTCAAGGTCTGACTGAGTACCTATAACGTCATACTGTTGAAAAAAAAACCCAACCCCAAACTCCATTGTGGAGTACATAAATGGAGACACAGCGTGCAAGACATCTCCCTCGCCTCTCTGTTCAGCTCCCCCTGTTAGTATGACATTTCACCTAGAAATATTTTTATGGATGCGGATGATATTTCTCAAGAAATATATATATGCATGTATGTGCAGGAAGGTAGGCTAAAGAAACTGCATTTGATTAAAGAACAGATGTCTGAAGGGAGAAATAATGGCTTTCAGGCATGTACGGGGCTGAGCAAAAAGAAAGTAAATAAACTGCTCTCTACTGCTGTAGATGGGAGCCACATCCTAAAATTTCAATGAGGGTGTGTACTGGGTCTGGCTTGTGAGGGAGTTAAGAAAGATTTAAGACAGCTTTAAGAAATGTTCCTAATAGTAAGAGTAGTAAAACGCTGGAATACTTTGTCTCAGGAGACTGTGGAGGTTCTGTTATTAGAAGTTTTTAAGACCTTAAGGTTATCCAGACATCTGTAAAGACTGACCTAGGCATGGGGTGGAGGGATGGGCTGGAGCCAGCCTGAGTCCCCAGGGACCCTTCTGCATGACATTTTCATCATATTAATGTGAACACATGAGACTGCTCTTATAAAGTACTAGAAACATCACCCTGGTTTTCAAACAGCCCCAAGAAAAGATTTCAGTCTCGACTGAGCCCGTCTCCAGTTTGAAGATGGAAATATTTTGACTCCTTTCCCCATTCCACCCTCAGACAAACCTGCTGCAAAGGGGCCACTGAACCCCAAAGTCACAGAAGTCTTCTCCCCTCTCCTGTCCTCTGCTGCCCTGGGAGCCCTGAGATGTAAAGGGCAGCGGCAGGACCCTTGCTCTGAGAGTCACCGGGGTCCCGTGCCCTGGGACAGCCGGTCCCACATTCCTGCTCCTCCCCACGGCAGCACAGGCAGGGCACCCCGGAACACACGCAGGGCACCCCAAAGCCCAGCGGCACCCCCCACAGCTGCTCCCCTGGGGATACCCGGTCCCTTCGCAGCCCCAGCCACCCCACGCTGACCACTGTGGGACTCGGCATCGCATCCTAAGTAAAAGATTGACACAAATCCTGCTGTCCTGATTAGCAGCCCATCTAATCCCCGTGATGTCAGCAGGGTTTTGCGTGGCAGGATTTGGC
Organism: Aramus guarauna; assembly: GCA_013400195.1. Classification (NCBI taxonomy): domain Eukaryota; kingdom Metazoa; phylum Chordata; class Aves; order Gruiformes; family Aramidae; genus Aramus; species Aramus guarauna. The sequence continues at coordinate 245,484 of VXBL01004967.1, forward strand.
CCACTGCCCTCCTACAGGCACTGCCGAAGAGCTTTGGGGTTTACTCCCCTGCCTCCTGGCTGGTGGCGGGCAGGAGGAGGCTGCGGGTGTGAGCCTGCGGTAGGACCCTGCGCTGGAGTTTCAGCCACCCAGCAAAATTCACTGCCACGTTTTGTTTATCTCAGTGGGAAAATGGGATAGAAAGGTGTTTCCTGCAGAACGCAGAAAAATCCCACTGTGCAGTTTCTCTTTAACTGCACAGCATATATATGAGTTTGAATATATCTATGCGTATAAATACATATATTGCAATTATACTGTTTTCATGCTTCCTACAAGCAATTTCTTCTTTCAAGCACATGTGGCGGGGGGAGGAAAGGGAGAGACAGAAGGAGAGGGAACTGCCGCCGGACACAGCAGCTCTCCTCTAACCCCCATTTTTTACACTGATGGAATGCACCCAACAACTGTTTCTACTATTTAAGGAAAAAGGTTCCTATACAAAATCCTGTGGTTTTGAAGTGATCCTTTTATAGGCATAAAGAGATTTTTCCACATCCCTCTATTTGACTTCTTTTTTTTTTTTACTCAGACCTGGCTACTCAAATAGATACTTGCAGAATATCATACACTGGAATCAGACACTTCATTCCTATTCTTGGTACTGGAGGTCAAATATCCCCCCAGTTTACCACATAAAGCCAAAGGGTTGCACACTGAAGTCAGTTTAGCTGTAGGGCAGTGCAAGAGAGAGTTGAATTTGGTCCCGTACCCATCCTGAGGGATTCTGAGCTGGCAATGCCCCATCACAGAACTGAAGGTGCTGTATGTTCTGCAGCGGGTTCGCCATAGGCACAGCACTCTCTAATGAATTGTTTACTCTTGTGCTTCTCAACCCTGGTGCATGTTAATGGCATTTGTAATCTCCTTGATTTGGAATAAAATTAACTACCTGTTAATCTCGAGTGAATAACACAGGTTTTTAGGGTGTGTATCCTAAACAGGAGTTGGATGCAATGCACAACCTGCGCTGGAGCAGGGACCTGAACACTCATCTCTCCTGTCCCAGAAGTGGGAGATGTGGCATTCACATCTGTTTGGGCCCAGACAATGGTGAGCACGTCCTGCATCCTGGACAGTGAGTTGCCAGCAGTGATGTGGGACGGGGAGGTGATGCGGGGTGCCTGGGCTGCGATTGCGGGCGCTCGCATGGGAAGGCTTGGCCAAACAGCGTGCATCGGGTGCGGGGTCTCAGGTAGGAGACATCCAGCCCGAGGGCAGATGCCGAGCTGCTTAGCCCGGCCAAAATGCTGGGATATGAGGAAGCAAAGCAAACCGTAGGGATTTACAAGCAAGCCCACAGACACCTGAGAGCTCCCTGAATTCCTCTTCAGGCACCAACATCCTTGGGGGCATCCGGGCACAAGTGCGAAGCCAGGGACCCGAAAGCAGCGTCACACAGCTCAGTCCTTTGTGAGGACTAACACGGTATTTAATGTATTGCTCCAGACTATACAGTCATATACTGTGCTGGAGGTTGCTTTTCTGCACAAAACTACAAAACAAGGGATTTACAGAGCCCCAGTAGCTGCTCAGTGCCAGATGTCTATTATCTCATCACATACATATGCTGCGCAAAGATGCCGGCTCTAATACTTCCCTTCACCACCACGGAGACATGCCTGGTACCACCAGTTTGCACCGACATAAATAACAACCTGTCCAAGCATCTCCCCTACAAGTGCCGGGGGAAGGGGGAAAGTCATATGTTCCAGATGGAAATACAACCAGGGGTTGTGCCCTCGGTGGCTTCCAGTTACATAATTTTACCTCAGTGTGACCTGAGTGGGAGTGATTCCTCCACAAACTGCATCGTATTTGGCTGCTTTCACACTTACCGTTTTATGAAAGTAGGGGGACTTGTAACAGGGACGATGGCAAAACTACGGCAAAGCAGCTGAGACTCCCCGTACATAGTAAAAAAAATTAACCCGCTACATGGTTCCCCCTTGACAGATGGGGCATGTTCACTTATTCTTGCTTTAAAGTCATGTAAATCTGACTTCAGAAGAATAAATCCTGATTTAGTCCCACATTGAATGAGTGGAAAATGCTGATGTTGGATTTTGGATCAGTGGCACAGGTTCAATTCTCCAGGCTTCGAGGACTCTCAACTTGATACCATCTTTTAACTGCGTATGAGGCCACCATGCAAAACTATGTGAACCAGATAAGCTCCCTTAGAAGCATCTAGAAGGAACGATTAAGGCCAGGCTGAAGATATGGACAGAATGGGGATGGAAAACTAAGTGATGCTTGCCCACAGAAGGACAAACTCCTAGCGCTTTCCCAAATTGTGGGTGGCCTATTGTGCATCGCTCTAGTCAATGAGAACATTACACTCATGTGTGCAAGCCTAATTTGAAAAACCATTATTTGAACTGAACAATGAATGTATTGTAACCTCATCATTCACATACACTGAGCCTCAGCCCTCCATTCTTCTCCAATACATAGTAGTCTCTTCAAAATCCTGTAATTTGATTTAAAAAAAAAGAATGCTGTGGGCGTAAAGTTAGCACAGAAGTACACAGACCACTGATGACTCTGTTTTCATCCGCACAGAGCATAAGGCAACCAGATGATTTATTTTTATTGGCACTGCAGGCAGATAAGCTGCTACTATTATGAAGGAGAGAAGTGCGGGTTGGCCCGGGCTGTCAGTCAGAGCACGCCCAGCAGAAAGACTACAAAACCCAATTCAGTAATTACATCCTCCTCAAGGACGTATTGTGGAGGAAGACCAGGATCTCTGCTTCTTCCATTGCACTGGGAAATAACCAGGAGTGCTCCTAATCAACGAAGTCACTATTGGCCCTGGGACTGTTGTTGATTTTTGTAAATGTTGTGGCAAGTCATGGGATAGCACAGCTACACTGAAACTGAGTGAAAAATGTCCAACTTAAAATAAGAACAAGACACTGAGGCTGAAAAATAGAAATCCTCTATAAGGGTGCTGAGACCTGGTGCTGCAAGCCCATTTGCAGACTTCGGTGGGATGAGGGCAAGGGCAAAGCAGAGCATCTCTGCTTGGAGAACTGCGTCCCGGGGAGGCTCACCAGCTCCCAGGGAGGCTCACTAGCTTCTCCCCCTCTCCCAGGCAGGCTCAGCTCCACATGGTCACCCAGCACTTGTCAAACCTGTTCGCAGCCCCTCACACTACCCCATAGCCTGTCCCACCACCCCCCTCAACTGCCTCATTCATAGAATCATATAATCATTGAATGGTTTGGGTTGGAAAGGACCTTAAAGATCATCTAGTTCCAACCCCCCTTCCACGGGCAGGGACACCCTTCACTAGACCAGGCTGCCCAAAGCCCCATCCAACCTGGCCTTGAACACTGCCAGGGATGGGGCAGCCACAGCTTCTCTGGGTGGTGCCTCACCACCCTCACAGGGAAGAATCTCTTCCTAATATCTAATCTAAATCTCCCCTCCTTCAGCTTAAACCCATTACCACTTGTCCTATCACTCCATGCCCTTGTAAACAGTCCCTCTCCAGCTTTCCTGTAGGCCCCTTCAGTTACTTGAAGGCCACAATTAGATCTCCCTGGAACCTTCTCTTCTCCAGGCTGAACAACGCCAAGTCTCAATCTGTCTTCACAGGAGAGGTGCTCCAGCCATCTAACCAGCTTCGTGGCCCTCATCTGGACCTGCTCCAACAGCTCCATGTCTGTCTTGTACTGAAGACCTCAGATCTGGATGCAGTACCCCAGGTGGGGTCTCACCAGAGCAGAGTAGAGGGGCAGAATCACCTTCTTCATTGCCACACTTCACGTCCTGCTTCCCACAGGCAGGGAGGGTAGCTTGTGATTATTCTCACTCTTCCCCTGCGACCACTTCAGCAGGGCTTTACAGTATACAGAGCTCACCATAACACTTGGTTGTGGCTAATTTATCCAGATCCTACTCTTTCCTTGAAGGAGACCTTGATTATCATGCAAACTACATTTTTACCGTGTTCCTCTGAGATCTCAAGTGGGAAATGAATTTTTTTTTTTTTTTAATTAAATATTGCTAGAGGATTCTAGCAAGTAAAAAGATCATGAATACAAATGAATGATTAGGGGTGAACATCAAACAATATTAACAGCCCTGCAGAATTGCTCCATAGCTTTAAACTTCAGTGTTGCACGTCTATGTGCCTCCACAGTTGTACTCACACCTCTTGGACAGTCGCATCCTAATATGTATCCCCTTCTGCTGAGGGGGAAACAAGGCAACTCTCTTCCAGCTTCAAGGCCAGCAACAAAGACATCCCAAAGAAGAGCAAATCACAGCTCGATATACACATGCACATGCTTTGGGCATGTCTGAAAGCACCCACAGTGGGGAGCAGAGCTACTCGATTTTTGGGACTTAAAAATGTTCTGCCCAAAATAAAGGGGTTTGTTATTGTTTTTTTAAGTCACTTGTTGAAGGAAAATGTTGCTTTTGAACAAGTTTTTTTTCAGTGGATTTAAAAAATGACCCCTGTTATTTAAGTTTCCAATTTTTGAAAAACAAAATACCTTGAGAAATTTGAATTTCGTTTGTCCATCTCTGATACCAGGTACCTAATAACTCAAAAACTATCAAAGACAGTTATTTCTATTTGTTTCTTTCCCCTTTTTTGTCCCTCTCTTTTACCCCCAAAGCCTCCACAGCTGCCCGAGTGCCTCCTGCCTTTACCACACACCTTGTCAAATCAGTTCACCTGGATGGCACCAGAACCTCACCATCAATGTCCTCCTGGCACAGCCTGCATTTGGGAGAGGGATAAGCATCCCCCAGTGCCAGCCATGCAGGGGAGGAACTGTGCCCCAGGTCACCCATGGGCACTGATGGGACACCCCAGGTCAGACCCCTGGTTGGGTGCAGTGTCCGGGCTCTGCTCCTCTGCTCCTTCTCCTCCCTGTTTTGCAGCTAGAGCTTAGCAAAGGTCTGAGTTTCCTTTAGCCGGCAGCTGAGCATTCTCGGTGCTTTCTGCTGCTGGCATTGAAGATCAGGCCTTGGAGAGCAATGTGCTTTGCACAATGAAATCTGGTTGGAAACGGTGAAGACCTGAAGGCTCCCTCAGATTTGGCTGGAGTTAATAAAGAACTTGGGACAGATGGGGACAAACAGCAATAGACCCTTCAAGGAAACCTTGGTCTACGTCAGCTCTGAATATGCTGAACTGCTCGAAGAGAGAAGTCCCTGCTCTGCCTGCGTGCCCACCTCCCCGGTGAATCCCACACATGCGTTTCGCTGGGCACGTGCTGCCCAGTACAGGGCCTGAGCACCGCCACGCTGAGCTCAGAGTTTCTTTCCAACGTGGGAGAAGGCGGCAGACTCCCACACGTGCCGTGGGTTGGTTCTGGGTCTGCCTGCACAGGCAGGGCGGTGATAACTCACTTTGGAAGAGGGGACAGGGACAAAGGCGAAAAATGCAGAAAATGCACTGAAAATGTGACTCTCGGTTGCCGTGGCTGTAATCCTCCTCATAACCCCGCACCGCCGCAGCTGAAAGACAAACAAAAGGAGGTTCAAGGCAGCCAGGGGCTCTGCCATGGGGATGCCACGGCCTTTAGAGGACACATGGGGGGATGACAGGTGTTTTGAGGGGCTCCTCCTGCCAGGCACTGCTTACAGGTGCTCCCTCCCACCAATGTTTTGGGCCCCTGGTGTGCCTGGATTTGGACCCCTTCCACTGCCAAGGCATGAGTCCCCCCAAAGCAGAGACCCCACCACTGCAACCTACACCCTGCTCCTTTTGGGCATCACACCATGGAATGGGTGTGGTGGGAAGGGACCTCTGAGGTCATCTTGGGACTCAGGTGACAGCCCTGACCCTGTCTGCCCATCTCCTTCCAGTCCAAGATGAGATTATTCCCTTCAGCTGCCAAAGGCTGAAAAAAATATGACTCGGATCTGATTTTGTACCACTGCAGTTAGATTTTCTGTCCTGTGCAGGGGAAACAATGAAAGGTGAAATCCCTGTAGGGAAGGATTTGTGAAATTCTGTGGGAAATTGGTATTACAGATAATTGTTTCCTGCCGAGGGGGATCTAACAGAACTTTGCAGAAAAGCTGCCTTTTTCAGCAATATCCACTGCCGCGTACGTAGGCACAAAAGTCTGTCTCTAGCATAAATATGCTTCGCTGCACATTTTCCTGCTACACCTGAAATCTAATATTGGTTAATTCCACTGGGATTTACTTTAAGAGAGACACCATAGTGTAAATGATAAACCTGTTAAATTGCAAATAAGGTGAAATGGTGGGTGCTTTGGCCTCTGGAGAATGAAGGTTATGATTCTTAATGGTAACTGTTGAGATTTACCTTCTGAAAACATGTAGGGAAAATTTATTGTCTACCAGAACAAAATCTCCCCTCCTAAGCAGGCTCATACTGCCAGAAGGCACCAACTTTGTTTCATGACATTTGGATGAGGATAAAAAAGACACTTATGAGCAGCTTCTTTTTTGTATCTTGTTCCCGGTATTTTGAGAATATGACCTTTATTTCTCCCTGTTGAAGGTACTCTGTTAAAATAAGCCAGCATTGATAAAATAATGAATATGACAATTGATGTAATACTAGCTTTTACCATTGTATACGGTCATGGATATGCTTGTACACATCCAGAAAAATCCATTTTTTTCTCTAAGCCAAGACACCTTTGGCAAGCTACTCCGAGGTGCAGTAGTGTTAACAGTGGATGGGAACGGGTCCTCAGACAAGTCCTTCTCTTCACTCTGCCACTGAACTTACCAAAGTAGAGTGATGGCATTTGCTGGATTGGATACTGCTGTTCGCTGAGTGAAGCCCTCTTGCTCAGCTCCCTCTGACAGCTCTAAAATTGAAGCCACAGAGACGTTGACCTAGACAAAAGAAAACTTCTGCTTATAATTATCACAATCGGAACAAAACCAAGAGCACTGTGACTGTTTTATTAATAGTGTGCTTTGCTGCTCCCAACCTTTGCAAAAGCTGTGTATCTGGCTCTCCAAGAATATTACTACTTGGACCTATTTCATATGGATTGTGAAGGATAAAGACATTCCTGAAAGCTCACTTGCCAGCTCTGCTGCTCTGCCAGCACCAGTAATTTGAGAAGGAATGATGGTCCCTTTGAAATATGGATCGCAGCGTGGCTGGAGTACGGGCCCCAGCCAGATACACATGCATGGACAGATCTACAGACAATTCGCTTTCCATCCCACGGTAGCCCTCATGTTCCCTCTTTGGCTGTTCAGCAGTTTTTCTGCTGAGGACACATGTAGGCAGAAAAGACAAAAAAACCTGGTCATTGAAATAATTTCAGAAACATGCCTCCACATCGGGCTCTCCTCCTTATTGCAGGAAGAGGATCCAGGGGCAGAAGGCTGGAGCAGGAAGGAACTCAGATCTCATGTTTCCCTCACATGTCTCAGTAATAGCTTCATGAAGAATTAGAGCATTTTTGCAGGACTGAAGGGTGCTGATGGCATCTGGTTTAACATGATAAACCTTGCTTGTCATCCCTAATTTACTGGCTGTCAGATCAACTCATCTGTTAGATTGGTATAGTGGCTCCCTGACATCATCAGGAGTGAATGTGTTACATCGATTAAGCTTTTTACCGTCCAGCATGGATTTAGGTAAACTGCAGCAACTAAAGGCCTTAATGAGAAAAACAGCTGGCACGTGTAGAGCCCTACCTGAGACATATATTTGAAAAGTGCAAGTGTCTGTTACACAGACCCCTAACTGCTTTATCAGACAGGAGAGAAACCTGGCAAAGCTTAATGATCTCAGAGCAAGACATGTGAACGCGGTTGAAAGCTGTCTGTCAGTTCACCCAAACGGATGCTCAGTCTGTGGGAAGGGGTGCTGCCATCCCAACTAATGAGTTCCCAGCACACACGCCTCAGCTCGTCATCTACCCCGAGAGCTTCCTGGGAGGTAACTGGCTCTTTCAGGAGCAGGGTGAATAGGCTGTAGTAGAAGAACAACTACACTCTGTCTCGCTCCCTGTAAGCCACTGGAGTTTGATAACCAGATTTCTGTAACTATTTTGAGCTCTATCTTGAGGAAAGAGGCACATGGACAGACATACTCTGCAGTGTAGTAGAAGAGTTGGTTAATGGAGGAATTTTATACTGTGTTAGGAATGACTTTAAGCAGTTCTTGTACGGCTTTATTGATGGGTGGCAGTACGAGTGGCTTTGAGCCTGGCGTCCCATGACCCATCCAGCTTCCACACACGCAGTAGCTGCCAGGCTGCAGAGTCTACCTGGCTCCACCTTTCCCTATCAAGCCATCAGTAGCAGAGGCTGAATTTCCTAAAGAGGAAATAACTGTTTTCTGTGACAGGTATGTTCGTCACTTCTATCCTGGACCCCTCTTGGGGAGTGGGAGAAGGTGAGTGCTCTATGGGAGAAAACATACCCAAGCCAGGCTAGTGGCAGCCTCTTCCCTTGTCACCCTTGTGCCGTGCTCGTCATGACTCGCTGGCTGCAAAGAGCCAGCCAGCACCATTTCCCCCATGGTGGCTATACTGATGTGGAAGAGCAGCACCAGCCATGGTTTGAGCAAGAGCAGCTCCAGCTGCTGAATTCAGAGCCCAGGGCACAGCTGCAGAGCATCTGAGTGACCCCGAGCACGGCCACCTCGTCTGCAGGGCTGGATGGCAGAGAGGGAGGAGGCAGGCTCCGGTGGCCAAGCCCAGCTAAGATGGCAGCACCTAAAGTCACCCCCATTGCAGAAGTCCAAGTTTTTAAAGAGGTTCTGGGAAGGGGTGTACAAAAGGGGGAACCTAAGTCCTTAGGCAGCTGTGAATTGCTGTCTTGGATTTAGGCACCTAAGTGCTTTTTTGGACCTCATCCCAAACACTTCATTGAGTGAGTGTTGCATTAACAACAGCCCAGTCAGAGGATAAGCAGCAACAGAAATGCTCCAAGCTGCTCTTTTAATGCATCCTAGGATGTGAACAAATGATCACTGCAGAAACAGCTGTACTGGGTTATGGTGTCATTGCCCCAAGCTGTTTCCTTCATCACTTCTACAAGGAAATAACCCTCAGCAGAGCTTTCCTCACTGGCCTCACTGCAAAACCATCAGCCTAGTGCACACCAGAAAACTCGCCAGGCTAGTGCCACTATCGGTGTAGAAATGGATTTGCAGCTCCTACCATCCCTGCCTCTGACCCTATTAGAGAAGAAGGTGGCTCCTGGCAGGCAGAGGAGGATGGCATCTTACAGGACATTGTTATTTCTGTAGTGATTATTTGCTTCTTTCCTTAAATATGGAGTGGTCACTTGTAAGGACCTGACCTATGCTTTGAGCTTCGCAACTCGCTTTTCAGCTTCCCTTCTGAGATGTGACAAGTCCTTCCATGATTTGTGGTGGTGTTGCTCATGACCACTAGGTTCATGTTCAACAGAAGGACAGAGGCTCTTCTAGAAATGCTGAGAATTAAATGTAAGGCTGCATGTGCCTTTTTTCACTTCGGGCAAGTGTGCTCTGACTTTGGAGGATACACGGTCGCAGGTGCACGCTGCCTGCAGGGCACAACAAAAGGCAGAGCTGAAGTAAGAAGACTCATTTCTATTTTAACTTTCTCCTTGGAGTGGATGCAGTTCGGCTTCCCTGATGTTGTCCACCTGACTGTAAGTTTTACGTGCAGGGGAGGGTTTAATCTCCTTTCAAGCAGCGGTTCGTTTGGAGGCTGTCTGCTGCTTTTCTCCCACAGCCTTCCTGAGGACAGGCAAGGTGCTCTCAAACAGCTTGAAAAAAAGGTTCTCCTCCTAGGTTCAGGTCTTTGGGAAGTGAAAGGAGGTCTTAGGCGGTCCCCCCCAGCCTGGGCAGGGGAATGTGGGCACCCCACCCCCCCCAGAGTAGTGACTTGCCTGTGCAGATGACTGGGTTTGGGCAGGGTGCCGATGCGGTTAAAGAGTGTCCGTGGTATAAATGTCCCGCAGCATCCCGGTCTTTAAACAGCCTGCCTCCTGAGAGGAGCCTGCATGACCCTTCTGTATGTATCACAGCACTCCAGTACGCCCAAATATCAGGGGTGAAGCTCGAGCCAGCAAAAGAAAGGATGTGATAAATTAAGGCTTCCATGGTGACTGTTTCTGATCCAAAGCACAGAAAATATGGTGTAAGTAGAGGTGTAATTCCCACTGATGAGTCTGAGAGCCCTCTAGTGAATCAAGGGGCTGCATAAATTGTACAGAAAGTGGCCTCAGACCAAAATAACCTAGTAAAATGCACATGGAGGCCTTCTGATTAATCTGAATGAGGCTTTGCCTAATAAAAATCTTCTGTTATTTTTGTGCTTGGTTCCATTTTCCCTCTGGTCCTGGATGGAAGGGGGGAAATGGAAGAATTCACCTTGACAAGAAAAACATTTTGGTATGAGAGCCTGGATTTCTCTACCTTCCAAATAAGATTTCTTTGTAATGTCAGTATCAACTTCTACAAGGTAATTAATAAATTTCAATGACTTTCAAACCCAAATACAATCCCTACAGACCTGCAAACCTTTACAGACATTCTGGTGTTGGTGCTGCAATCCTTTGCAGTTGCTGTAACTTAAAGGTTATCGAGCAAACCATGTTTCTGTAATGATGCTCAGATAAGTTCTTGGCAAAAGTACTTTTCCAAAAAAGTGTTTCCTCTCTAGGCCCTCCAAAAGCAATTCAAGCAGACAGCAGGTAAGAAATGGGGATGACAGCAGTATCTGCAGGAGTGCATACCCTGCTGCAAAATAATATGAGAGCGAATAAGAGTTAAATTCAAGACTAAAATATACATGCATAAGGCAAGTTTATTACTGTGGGATACATCCCCACTCGCTCCTCTAAACCTGTCCACCAGCGGGTGTGAGGGGGAAGGAAAGCAGCTTGGTGAGCATGACTGTGCAACAGGGATGCTCTGCACAGCTATATTTTTCTTTTTTTGAATTCCCACTTGAAGCAGAGGTGGGTCTGTACCACCCCCGCAGATAACAGCACACTCCCTGTGTGATTTCATAGCTTTAAGTGAGGCATTTGGAAAAGATTTTTCTATGAAGAACGGATTTGAGTCATAATCCTTTGACCCCCTGGCCTGTTCAAGACGGCCATGACATGTCATTGCTCTGTGATAACGTTTCTCCGCACTGCCTCTGCCTGCTCCCGTGGCGGTGAGCTGCTCCGGGGCGGGCGCATGTCCCTGGCCTCCCTCCAGAGCCCTGGGATCTGTGTAATCTCCAGTGTCAAGATGTGTTTGGACACAGAAAGCCGCGACACTCTGGTGTATGTCAGCTAGATAACAGGAGCATCCCCTCGCCCAAGGAGACAGATGCCTGGTGCTGGGTGTTGAGCCACCGAGGGCCCGTCCCGCTGTGGGCTTTCTGCCTGCTCTTTAACCCTGGATTCGAGTCACATCTTCAAGGGGCTGTTCTTTGGAAGATAAACATAGCTTTTCTGGTTCAAAAATTACAAGCCATTCTCACATTTTTTCCCTTTAACAGAGAAGGGCTGTAATTTCAGCTTTTTGGGTGAGGCTTTTTGCGGGAACGCACTGGCATGAAGGGGTCTTGCAAACTCTTGTTGAACTTTTTGAGTACTCCTATTACAGACAAGCCTTTCTTCACGCTCTGCCCTTGCTACTGTGCTCAGTTTCTCCTAAGAAAAAAACCCCAAACAACCTACTATAGATAGTTTTCTCCCCTTGATCTCATAAAACCAGCCCTTGTAGATCTACAGGAGGGAGGCAGTATTTCAGAAAGGGCAGTGCTGCCTTTTGAAAGATAAGATTTAAAAATTAAAGTTACAACAGCTAAAAGCTGAAACTGGTGCGTTCAACTCAAACAGTTATTATTTAAGTCCTTATGGAGCTAATAGGAACTATGCCACCGAGCATTTATAAAGGAGCCTTTCTGTCGTGTGCTGTGGTTTTGTATTAAAGCGCAGCATTTCAGCGACGCTCCCCCCTCCCCAGCATGAACCTGTGCTCCTCGGGAAGGGCTTGCCGCAGAGGCTCAGCGCCAGCGGTACCCAAAGCCACGCTGCTCAAAGCATGGCGACTGCTGTGGGAAGGACGGTCCCCCAAAGGCATTTATCTCCTGCCTTCTGGAGGCAAGCAGGAGCACTACCACGCCAATAGCTGGCCCACAGCCTAGAGCCCCATCCCACTGCACACCCCTGCCTTGCTGTGCCCAGGTCCCCCAGCACCCCCATGTCTCTCTAAATGGCAGCGACCAGGGCTGGGGGAAGGGTGCAGCCTGCTCTGGAGCAGGTTGCTTTTATTTTCCCAATAATTACAGCCCGGCCAAAGCTTTGAAGAGTATAACCCCTCCAGACTCTATTTCTTGATATTTAATGCTGTTAACTATAGGTTCTTTTGCCATCAGCATATATTTTTGTTAGTTCCTTCTAAACCTCAGGGCTTCAGTTATATCTTACAGCAGTGATTTTCACAACCTAACTGTATCAGTGTAAATAAATAAGAATCCTTCTATCAGCACTGTATGTGCCATATTCCAGCTAATTGTTTATGCATATACATTCAGGAAAGGAAGGAGACATTCCCAAATCACCTATCCTGTTTCTACATTATTTCGCATACCTTTTATCACCCTACCCCTTGTGCATCTCCTCCCCCAGGTGCCCCACTATTTCAGACTCTATTCTCCCAGATAAAGAGCTGCTCAGCACATGCTATGCGTTCACAAGTTAAATTATCTATATTGCTAAGAATAAGTTTGCAGCTGTTTTGAAGATGAAGTTGCTTTTTTTTTTTTTTTCCTCCCAAAGTAGATTAAATAGAATCATAGAATAGTTTTGGTGGGAAAAGACCTTTAAGATCTTCAGCAATTACTTTCATGAAAAAGGAAAAGAATTTTTAACTAACACCTGTGGGCAACTTGAGTTTGCTCTCATCCTTCACTGTAACTCCAACAGGTCAGTATATGAACTTGCCAAGGTAAATCTGGAGTCACAGGTGGATGGTGCTGAGGTGTAGCTAGAAATCTGGTGGGAGGACAGGGTGGGTCCTACTGCTTGACTAGACCTACACTGGATATCAGGCATGTCCTGATGGGCTGGGAGCTGCTGAGCACTCACAAGTAATGGTGAAGTGGACATTTTCCTGGAGACCATCAACATCTTGTGGTAATACATGAGATCTGACCAGGGCCTGTTCTTCTTTTACCTTATCTGAAGTGTGTTTTCCACCAGCACTAGTCCACACAGTGATGTTAATGGGATCCACAGCTCTTGCTAACCCCTTCTTTTTGATTAGAGAAATCAAGCTAAAACCTTGTCTCTGCTTGGAAAAAGACCATTTCCCAGCTGCACACCTCTCAGCCATGACCTCACTTCCTAGTGTCTGTGAGACTTAACAAGTGAACCTTACATCACTAGAAGGAATGATGATGTGGCAGTCACAGCTCAGCCTCCTTATGTACCCTCACGAAGATCGATGGAGCTGTGATAATTTCTGTATTGTACTGTTTGTGTGCCCTTGTACTTCATGCATCAAATCCGTATTACTTTATTAAGTGAATGCAAGGATTGGCCTTCTCTAGAGTAGCAATAACCCAAATTTTAAACTAGGAAAAACAGAATAGATCGAACACCAATATGCTTTACTGCTGCGTAGCTATTCCCCTTTCATTTTCCCCTACCTTTGGGGATGACCCTCTCCCTCTCCAGTCTCCACACCTTACTGGGAGGCCAGCTGGAGCTTCTAACCCTTCTCCAGAGCTTTTCAGCTGAACGACTGTATAAATATTTTGGTCAGGAAACTCTCTTGAAAAATGAAGCCTAACCGTTCTGTTCCTCAGCAGGGCCACGGGGATAATTACTGTGATAACTTCCCATCTCTCCTGGGTGTTATGATGAGAAACTCATTAATATTTGCTGAGTACCCTGAGCCAAGTCCTTGAATGAAAGAGCTGTGAGGATTATTTCAACAATATTTAGCACTTCAAAAGTTTTGGAAGCGCTACCTAATTTTTCCAAATGTAAACCAGCTAAATTCTGAAGGGTAATTTGTGTGCCACACCTCTTAGCCTTTTCGGCAGTCTTCACAATGTTCAGGAACACACACAGTATGGGTGTAAACTCCCTCTGTGTTAACTAGTTTTCTATTTTTTAGCTTTTTCCCCCCATTTTTTCTTCACTCCAGCACACATTTGCGTGTCATACTGTAGGACTCTGAGATATATCTAACAGACCTGATAGCTGAGTGAAGTATTTCCCTCTGTTCAATACGCTCCCATCCCATCTGCTCTCTGGGATGCTTAGGAAGCAATAAAGCAGTTTGAGAATTGAATCTCCAATACCAGGTCAAAATACAGCTAAAGAGGCACCAAAGAACTGGCAAATGAAAACATCCCCTCTCCACGGCGATGCTCAGTGTTTCCCTTGATGTAGCAATAAAATATCTGAAGCTCCTCTGTTCCAAACTAAAAAGAGGTGCCAATTCCATAAACAGGTGATTACTGGTGGGATGGGTAATGCGACATGTTTTCTTGCAAAAGGATAATAGCTGTTTTGTTTATGACTAGCATCTGGTCAAAGAAAGTTTAATATATCATGGCTGTAACATGCCATATAGGATGGACAAGAGGAAAAAATAAGCACGGGTTTAATAGCACATCTGTGGCTAGTTAGTTATGGTAAACTTCAGGTATGTGGTGATTTCAGCATATGTTCCTAAATACATTCCTGGCAACTGGATCTAAGACAAAAAACTGTTACAGTCTTCCAGGGAATAATTAATGCACCTAGTCACTTCAAACCACACCAATTTATGAAGAAATCTGCTTGATTTCTGATTTCAATGTAAAACCCACTAATACAGGATCACCTCCAGAAATGAGGCCCCAAGCCTGCAACAAGCTTGGTAGGAATGGCAGGAAAGCTCTGGCCCTGAGCAGCAGTGCTGGTGATGGGACATAAAACACAAACAGAGGACTCCCGATCAGGCAGGTTTTGAGGCCAGAGAGAATTATAAAGGCATAAAGCAGCAATAACTTGCACCGAGCAGAGCAGGACTTCCCATCCACTCCCCACAGCAATGGCACGCAGCAGTGCTGTTGCTGAAGAGCTGGCTGGCGTGCAGCATGCCTGTGTGTTTTTCCTTTTCCCTTCCTTGCGCATTAATTCATCTGTATTTCCCCCATCTGGCCTGTCTCTCTCGTGTTTGTGTGTTTCTGTTTTCCACGATTTCTGTCTGTAACGGCCACTCACGCAGACTTGCAGGCGCTGCTCTTCATCTCCCGAGGAGCCAAGCCCTGGCATTCCCTGCTTGCCCCGGCACGCGGACCGGCTCTACCTTGTCCTGCGGGATGCTGATCTGAACCTGACCTCTGTGACACAGGGGGTGGCTTTAGGGCCTTGCTGGGCTCGTGCAGCCCCTCCATGCTCCTCTCCAGCTACTCACCTTTGCCGCACGCAGACACCGTCAGCTTCTGATTCATGGTCCCTTTGCCCTTCTCCTTGCCCCCTGCAAGCCATGCAAAGCAGAGGGGCAATAACGGCTCTCTCCTCTGTTGCCCCATCGTGTCACCCTGACCCATCACACTGATTTTCGCCGATATCAGGAGTCTGCCACGGCAGGGCAGAGGCTTTAGCACTCTTTTCTCTTCCACAAACCCCATTTGTATGCTTCTCTCAGAGCAACATTTAGTCCTTCCAGCCTTTTCAAGGCTGAAGCTCTGAAATGAAGAATGTCTGACTATGGTCCCCTTCTCCAGAAAGAGCCAGGAGAGAGAGATCTCCCCAGGTGGCAGCAGGACCTTGGACTTTGCAGGAGAGCAAAGCTCCGTCAGTTGTGCACATTTACTCTGACCACCAAAAAGCAGAATTGCTTTCCTGCCTCCTCTACTCTTCTTCATCTTTGCCCTTCTCCTGGCAGTCACGGTCTGCATTGCAGTAGCCACCTGAGACCACAACCCTGTTGATCTGGGAACTGAGCTAAGGCAAAATCAGAAACAACACCTGCCCAGAGAGCTTGCTCTCTAACAGGCAGAGGGCAAGATGCAGCAGGAGCAAAGGGAGTCCCTTAAAGCCGTGCTGCTGCTGAGAAGCACAGCACTCAGACTTCCAAAACCGCAGACTGATGGCTTCATGTGTTACAACAGCTCTCTGGGCAATCCTGCTTGGACATGACTTGGGGCTGCCAGCCATCATCGGTGGTTAATTGTGAATCCAGCCCAAGAGATCCCTCAGATTGTCTCAAAAATCATGCAATTTGTTTTCTGGTGTCTGACCATGGAGCTACGTTCAGCTCAGGTTTTCAGGCTTTTCTGGAGAGCTATAAGCAGGGGCGACTGTTTTCCTTTTTTTAGGAGGAAAGCTCTGTTTCTCAACTCAAGGCCCTTTGACTTCACTCAGGGGAAATCTTCAGTGACTGCAGGACTCCAAACAAGTCTGCAGAAGTGCCTCCTCCCAAGGTCTGCACCTCCCTTTGCAGCCCAGAAAGTGTTTTCAGAAGAGGTGTAACAAAAAACACGCCCAGGTGCAGAGAGGCAGCTCCGAGGTGTGCTCTCCTCTGCGCTTTTATTGTACTCTCCGCAGGCTGTGACCTCCTGAAGACAAAAGGATATCCCTTCCCTTCACCTTGACATTGTCCAGTAAATGATCCAGGTTTCCTTCACTGGAGTGGCAGCTCCAGCCTATGCCCCCACTTTTCCCATCTCCTAAAGCCAGTGCCACAGCAGCTTTCCCAACAGAGAGACAAGAGCTCCAGCAGCAGGGACCTGCCCTGCACGGTGCATCGTAACTACCCAATGGGGAGAAAAAGGTTTTTGGCTCAAGGAGGGATGTAAAGAGGACTGTCTCCTACAACCAAGGAGTGCAAACAGCTCAGAGCTGCAGACATGCAGATGAGAAAATTATCACGGAATTTTTTTCATGCAAGACAGCAGAGACAGGTATTTAAAAACCTCACAACTCCAAATTTGCCTGGCAGAGTCAAGATATTTAAATAATAAACTGTAGCTTGTGCCAACATGGCTTCCTTGATGGAAACCTGTGCTACCGTCACACCCACAAGAAGCTGCTCTGTGACAAAAACCTAAACTTTCTACTTTTGTCAGCTACAAGGCTTTACCATGGGGAAATATAGGGGCTTTTAAACCAGCAAAGCCACAGAGAACTCTGCAGGTACCCTGCAGGGACAGGGTGTAAGGTGCCTGCACAGGGTCCTGCTGGAGGTCCCCCTGCCACGGGTGGCACTGCCCTTGGTGAGTGCTTCCTGTGCCAGTGGCTGCAGGCTCAGAGCTGCCCTGCTGGAAGGCAAAAGGAAATATTGGTAGGAAAGCAGGTCAATGACAATTACTCCCAGCATCCTACGAAAGCAGGGCACCAGGAAACTTGTACTTGGTTCTGGGCTCTCCTGCAGACTTGTCCCATGACCTTGGACTCATCATCTAACTTCACTGCCCTTGTTTTCCCGCTATTAACTAGAGCACACATTGAATAGGACTCAATTTATGAACATGCGTAAAGCGCTTTGATAGCCTAGGGTAAAAGTCAATTAAGACATGGTGAGCAGTTGATGGGCCCAAGCAATTGCCGAAGTAAATGATTCACAAACATACTTTTTCAAGAGTGCCATTAAACCAAAACAGATTTGCAAATTATTCACCTGTTCCTAGAGGCTGAATAAATGATGGGGAGGGGAGAGGTGGGGGAACAGGCAACCAGCAATGCTTCAAAAATACTTGTGGATGTCACAGTGAAAACCATGGTGAGGACAAGCCCTTTGAGCGTGCATCCAGGTGCTGGCAGGCACAGTGAGATTTGAAAGGGTCTCCTCTGGTCCCTCTCCATCCTTGATGGACCTCAGTCTTCCCTTCTGCAGATTCTCCTTGTGCTGAAAAAGTTGGGATCTGTCTTTCCAGCTGAGCCATGTGTTAAGCTCAGCTGCGGAGAAAGGGGGCAGGGGGTGCCTGTTCAGCTTTTCGGAGAAAACAACCTGCCCTGTGTAAGAGTGTGTTCCCAGCAGAGCTGCTGCTGCCGGGACGGGCTCCTGGGTCAGTCCCTTCTGGGTTACCTCTCTGGAAGGACGCACTGCAGTTGGACTGTGCTCAACCCGGCTTCGCAGCTAAGCACCCACGGACAGGACTGTGACAGGCAGGTTTTGGTGCTTGAAGCTAACCAGACTTTCCACGGTTCAGCTTTTTTAGTGCCTCATGCATGCTTCACCACCAGTACAGGACATCAGCTCCTCAGTGCACAAGGCAACATGTAATCAGAGGGCTGGAGCACCTCTTCTATGAGGACAGGCTGAGAGAGTTGGGATTGTTCAACCTGGAGAAGAGAAGGCTCCAG
>VXBL01004967.1:264273-303048 GCA_013400195.1 Aramus guarauna
TCCCCGGGGAGCTCGCCTTGAGCAGGAGTCCCGGGGAAAGTTGGTCGGTGCCGCTCGCTGGAGCCGTTCACCTCTATTTAACGCCCGTCGCTGCCGTCCCCTGCGCCCGGGACCGGGGAACCGGCTGCGACTCGGTGGTGCTGGGTCCCGTTGACACCGACCGGGATGTGGCATCAAGGTCTGAAACATGAACCGCCACCCCTCTCGGTGTGTGTGTTCTTATTCTGGTATTTACGCAGCAGTCAAATGGATCTTTTGGGGTTATTTCTTTTTTGGGTGGTTGTTTTAAACCATGTGCAGTTGCAAAGGAGATGGGGGAAAAAAAAAAAAAAAGCTGTCATGTCAGAAGGAGATCTGTGCTGTTATGTCATTTCATAGTTGCCTCAGAATTACAAATTATGGCCTTAGTCTGCCGCTGGATCTGTGCCAAAGGACTCTTGCGTCTAGTAAGGTTGATGGGTTTTTTTCCTTTCTTTTTCTGTCAGGAGTTGAGAATAATGGCTTTTTTTGTGGCATGGCCCCTACATGTTAAGTTACTCCAGCCTGTGTCTTTAAATGACAGTACGATATAACTGTTCTGAGTAGTCAGTCTGATCCACACAGTCAAGACATTAAATCTTGGCTAGTGACAGTGAGAATTGTGTCCTGCCGAAAAGTATTCAGCTGCACTTCTTTGCATGAGCTGAAGCATTTTCTCTTTGTTACTTTAAAAGTTCTGATTCTGCCCAGAAACGCGGTTGCTGTTTGTGGTAGCAGACACATGGGAAATAGCAACCTTCCAGCTTCAAACTAAAGAATATCAGATTAATGACAGAGAAGGGCTCTGCCGTTCAGAGACACAGCCGCTGCAAGAGCCTCAATTTGTGCCAGCACGTAGTTTGTAATCACAGAGGCTAGACCTACTACACTCTTGCAGTTCTACCACTCAGCGTGGTACCACTTGGAGGAAAAAAAGTGTGGTCCTGCCAGCTATTCCCTTTGCCAAGGATGCTGAGGGCAGCAGGAGTCCGGAGGAGGTCAGGGCAGGTGGCTGCTGCTGCGGGGTAGAGAAGCTGGGCAGGGCTGTCGCCCTCAAGGCAGGATGCTCTCCTAAGCTGTGCCACTGGGGCACGTTGTAATAGCAACTAAAATATCAATTTAGTCTGTTGTTTCAAAGGCTGGGCCCACTTCTGCATCCTCCCTTCCTATGGCGATGGTCAGGATTTCTCCATGCTGCAACATATACATGCCAGCTCTTGGAAAAGACAGGTCTTTCGGAGTCTGCCTGGCTGTGTGTATCAAGTGGCATATTACAGTAGTATATTGTTCTTTAGATGCATAATTTCACTGGCCTCTTATGACCTAAAAAGCACACAGAAAATAAACAAGGGCATATTGTTTGGCGGGAAGGATGCAGAAAATTCTTCTGCCTTAGCCGTTAGTTAGGGAAAGATTACTTTTAAGTGTTTCTCCCGATTGTCAGAGAAATGACATGGCACATGTGAGCTTGGTTTTTGCCAAGCGGGCTTTATTTGGAAGGTGAGGCATTTCTGAACTTCTCGGTCACCTTGGAACTAGTTACAAGTGCTCGTAGCAAAGTCCTGTCCAAATCTTCTCTTCTAATTAATTTGGCCAGAGGCCATCCTAATTAACCTTGAGGGAGTTCAGGGGTGGGAGAGCTTGGTATGAAACAATTGTTCTCTTGTAATTTGCTGTTCACAATATGTTGACCAAGCCATGAGCTGCATCTCCAAAATCCTCTGGGTCTCTTGCTGAAGCCATTACAGCGGTTTATTTGGGTTTTTTAACAGATGTTGTTTTCCACTTCGTGAGTGGAAAGGGTTATCTCACTTTCTGCAACCTTGTTATTGTGCTTTGTTTCAAGAACCAGTGAACTCGGGCTTGCTGGGGAAGCTTACTCACCAGTTCCAGCTATGAAGGAAGGGGTTGGTCAGCCTTTCAGTAGTCTTGATGAGATCCTTAAGGTCTCTATGTGAACATGTCTCTATGTGAACATCTTTGCACATCTACCTAGAGATAACCCTGAGCTCTTCTGGTATTGGCAGTGTCTGCAGAGAACAAAAATCATCAGCAGCCTCTTCGTCACCCAAGTGTGTTACAGTTAGGATATTAATAGAATTTGTCAGCCATTACTTGGACCATTTCAAACGGCGGGGTAAGGGAAGGGGTTTTGAAGTCTAAGCTAGTAAAAAACAGAAAAAAATGTTAAAGACTGAGTTCTGCTTTTTGAAAGTGCTGAGGGTACCCTGCAAGTCACCAAGTGCATGACAAAGGGGGAAAAATTAACAGCCATTTCTGAAATTTTAGGATGGTCCCTCTTCCCCCATCATGACGATGGCTGCTCACCTTGTTGGTCCAGGGGCTCATCCATGCTCAGGAGGTGGGCCACCTTCCACCAGCCTGGGCTTACCTCACGGGCAGGCAGCCCTGCCCAGCACACGCGATGCCTCAGCAGCACAGCGGCGCTGGTGGTTAGGCTTCTCCAGCCTCTGTCTTATTTTTTTCTACGCTAATGCATACAAACGCTACTTTGGCATTCATTTTCTGGTAGTGCAAGGGGTCGGAGGGAAATCCTGCTGAGACTACGAGGCAGGACACACAGATGCAAGAAAGAAAGATCAAAGGCATCTATAATACAGGAAGAAGCAAAGGGTCAATCCAAAAGAGAGGGCATTTGATTATACATACAAGGCTAATATAAAAGGGATAACAACAGAGGAGGGGATGGTAACGTCTGAAAATGGGTAAACAAACAGATGCATAAGGCTATGCTGAGAATTTATTTACTCCAGCAGATACAATCCTTATCTCTTTGAAAGAGGAGAAGACCACACCAACCTTGGAGCGCCTCCTCTCCCAGCCACTTTTGTGAGCGGGAAAAAGTGTTTGTTTACGGATCTCTCCTCCCCGAGTCCTGGCCTGATGGGCCGGCCCGTCCTGCTGTGATTAGTGGGATGCTGATGTGTGTAATCCTTTTGATCACACAGCCCAGGCTCTATAAGTCATGCCACTGTCACCTCAAAGAAGTTCAACTATGTGATGGATCCCTTATTAAAAATTTGTACTTCCAAAGATTTAATACAGTTATTATTGAGGTTTGGTGGGTTTTTTCGGCTTGCACAGATGCAGAGCTTTTCTGTTGAAAACGTGCAAACGATAATAGTGATCCTAGTACGATAATAATGTAGTCCTAGTGTGGGAGTAGCTTATTAGCACTTTGCCCATGGGTATTTTAGGTGGGATGATTAGCCCTTAACATCTTGATTTTAAGATGTGAACAACAAATGTGATTCCATGTGCTTTGTTCCACCAGAGTGGATTACTCCGTACAAAAGTGTCGTTAACAGCATGGAAACATTCATCCAAGTCCTAAAAAATATCCTCTTCTGCAGTTCCTTTTTGGGAGGGAAAGAGTTGGCTAATTACACTTTGTTTAATAAATGTACTATTTTGTTCTCCTGTTGCGACAAACAAAAGCTGTCATTTGAGGAAATACACCATATGCTGCCAATTGGTCGAAGGACTGGTTATATCTGGAGCACAGAGTAGCAGTGAGTGCTCTTTAACAATTGCTCCTTCTCTGAAAAAAATCTGGACCGATTTCAGTGGAGTAATGTGCTTCTCTGTCATCGGTGGAAGCAAGCTGTTGACATTTTGAAAACCAGCTAATACGAGCAGCGGTATCTGTGGGTACTTGAACGTTTCCTCTCTCCCTTTTATGCGTTTACTTCTATTTGGACGCCTATGAGCCTCAGCGAATCAATGCTCAGTCGGGGCTGGATTGGTCTATGGCAAATTTAAAAATCAGCCTTATTTCGGATACAAACTCCCATCCATGCACTTTCAGACACGTATTTCAGCTTTATGTGAACCCAGTACTCAAACACCCACATTACTTTAACAAAAAAAAAAAAAAAGCTAACTCCCTACCATTTTTTCTTGGCAAATCTGATAAGGCAAGCTTTGAAATATGACTTCAAACCTAACAAACGGGGCTGGCAACCCCTGGAGAGCAGCCGTCAGTCGTTAAGGTCTCCCCCAGGAGATGCTCTGCACTCTCTTTCATGCCACAGTGGGTTTGCTGATGCATCTGCACCAGTGAGATACAAGACAGGAATAACTACTTTCTTAGAGTTAAATAAACTCTTTAACACTCGCTCCTCTTCTCCTTCCCACTTCCTGATTTTATTTGAGACACGTCGTATCATTAATTTATTCTGTGGCACAGTTCCTTGGTGATTTCAGTAAGGACTTTTTGCTCAAAGAATGCAAAGAGGATGTGAGCTGTAATTTTCACTGTCTGTGAATCTCTGTTAGAGAAAAAATGTGAACCCTCCTGCCCATAGGTTAAACAGAAATTCACAGATTTCTTTTTAATTTGTGTGAGATGAATGGGAGAGACATGCAGGCCTGGGAAGATGTGTGAAGCCAACGTAAAGTTGGCTCAATGACTTTGGCACATCTTCTTCCCATGTAGTCAGAAGAGATGATTGTGCATTTAGCGCAAGTGGCTTTGAAGCCCGTGGTGTTGGCTGCAATGGGAATTTTTTTTAAGTTTTGTCTGGTGTGTGTCCATGATCTGATACAAGTCCTCTGGTCAGGACTCTATGCCTGTTCCTCCACTCAGGTCATCCACGGACTCTTCTCTGTGTGGGATCCTTCAATGTGAGCGTGTCCCTTGTGTCTCAGTCTCCCTATCCCTTCCATCCCTGGAGGACAGGAAAGTTCCTCTTCCTACTAAGTGGTGCTTGCCACCTTGCCAGCCCGGCCTGCCCTGGGCATCCCCTCACCCTTCCCGGCAGAGCAGAGGATATGAGGACGGGGGGGTGCAAGTACATCATTGGTGGCATTTTGTGATAAAGTGTTCGCTTTCATTTGGACAGTAGCATCAAGGGAAGAGTCACATTGTAATTCAGGCAGGGTGGCTGTTCGTAAGACTGGGAATCTTTACAGAAGGGTTTTGATTTTGTTGGATAGAAGATCAGACTGGTAAACAAAGTCTTGTGTACGATGTATTACCTTGGGGAGTTGTGCTTCAGATCCCACTTCTTTGTACATCCTCAGAGGACTTCAACTTCCAATGCACCAATCCTCCTAAGCTGTATGTGGCTCAACATGGAGGTACATGGAGGTTCATGTGAGCCAGGGAGCCAGCCCCATAGGAGGGAACGGAGGCAAACAAACTATAACTGAGGAATCAAGGTAGGAAATAATCAATATTTGAAGTCTGGCAACTCCAGGAGTGGGGCATGCCAACAAAACAACACCTTTTTTGGGGGAGGGAGGGAGAGGAGGAAGGTAAAAATATTTTGTTTCCATCCCAAATCCCTCGGTTCCGAGGCACGATCTGCTTCATCTCCACTGTCCTGATAAATCTTCATTTAGCCTATTCTTGAAATCCTCTGTTGATGGCAATTCACAGCCTCCCAGCATAACCAGTGGTTAACTCTCATCATGGCTAGACAGTTCCCCCTAGTATCTAACCTAAATCTCGCTTGCTGCATGCTAAGCCAGTCCCTTCAGTTTCCACATCCGCAGGGAGCAGGACAAGATTAGCACTGCCTTTTAGCAGCCTCACATATTTGAAACTTGTTATCATCTCTCATTCTCTCACCCTCATTCCTCCTCCCTTTTCCTTCAGCTAAACAAGCCCACTTCTTGTAGCCTCTTCTCAAGGGGTCACACTTCCTAAACTTTTAATTCGTGTGAGCAACTGGCAGGGAGCAGCATCTTGCTTGAGGTAGGGCCCAAAACTGGATATAGGGCTGAGAGGAGTAAAGAGCCTGACGTGTGATGCTTCTCTTAGTGTATCTCCAAGCATATTCACCTGTGTGTACCAAGCCCTGCACTACTCTTGATGTCTTCTCTCTTTGTGGCTCTAGCCCCCGAGACTCTTTTGCCATACTACTCCATCCTGCACTTTTGCCTTGCATCCTTCTTCTTCAACATGGTGCTGTATGCCTGCCTGTATTGAATCTCAGTCATTCATTTCAGACTGGGTCTCTAATTTATTAAGATTTTATTCTAATTGTAATCCCTGAAAATGCTCACAGCACTCCCGACAGATTTGTAATTGTAATCTTTATTCTAATTTACAAGTCATTAATGGAAATACCAAATAGAGCAAGACCCCAGGCACAGACCTTGTGCGTCTTTTCAGGTTGACATTGAATTTGCTAGCTATTCCTTGAGTACTGATTTGAAACGTTTGTATACTCACCTACAGTAAATTATACCCAAACTGTATTCACCTGGTTTGCATGTAAGACTATCACGAGCCTCTGTGGTATGGAGGATGATGGCTAAAATATAAATACGGGGAGGCCTGGCAGATTGATTGTACCACACTCCCACAAAGCCGCCAAGGCAAGCGCTACGTACCTACAGTGGTGGAACCGACCACCGGATGGCTGGAAGCATATCCCGTGCCCCACACCACCGCCCGCAGCTTTCCTCGTTCCAATGCACGACTTCTGCTGGTTTTTTTCTCCCTAGTCACTATGCTCTCAGCTCTGTCAAAAAAGAAAATTAAATTGATTAGACTTAATTTGTTCTTGACAAGTCTGTGTTTTCTGTTTTCTCATGACTTTATCATGTGGGAGTGGATGCAGCTGCAGTGCGGGGCGGGAGGCAGGGAGCTGGAAATGCCGCTGCTCCTCCTGGATTGCACGCTCGCTCCCTCCCGCTCCACAATAAATCGACACCTGTTATAAGTATTTACAAGTGGGTTGAATAATAATTCGTCCGAGTCGATATCAAAGCCAGGCTGTTTGGTCTATGATACCTCAGATCTGTCTCCTTCCCCCTTTCGTTTGAAGTTAGATAATATGTTTGCCCTTCACCTATCCTTTGAGAATTTCTGGGACGTATTTGCTCATGGCTCGGAGGCTGCCCTGGCTAGTTCCCTACTCTTTCCTTACTCTCAGCCTACACTTGATTAAGCCCTGCTGAGTTGAATATATCCAACTTACATTAATATTCTCTAATCTCTTTATCCTGTGTTCTAGACTATCTTTGCATTAAATATCTAATACTTTATCTTAGTGAACATTACTGTTGAAGCCTCTTCAAGCACATGTATTTTATGTTTCCCAACGGAGCGTGTGTCTGCAACCCAGTGATGTGGTGGTGCTTGTTTCCGCAGCGGAGGGCAGGGGCACGGCGCGCCGGGGCGGCTGCACGCACAGCAGCACAGCAGCCTGCCATTTACAGTCCCACCTGACTTTATTGTCCCAAAAAAAAGATGAAATTGTTAAGGCGAAAGCCTCATTTAGTGTATTTATTTTTGATAAGCTGTCTCATATGCACACATGAAAAACCAGAGTGAGAAAACAGGAGCGATTACAATGGCCAAAGACTTACATATTCTCCTGGGATGTAGCTCAGGGTTATATTTAGACTGAGCGAGTAGTACCATCTAGTATTAAAACTTCCACTACGAGAACCTGTTTTCCATTGCTGTAGTCTGTCAGGCTTTTATCACTTGATCTGAGACTTTCAGGTTGTGTCTCTCTCTCAGGCTAAATTTATTTTAATATTGTCAGCTAAACCAATTCAACCATTTCCAAGGAAAACTAGGGGAAAGGAAGGAGGAGAGAAGGAATGTTGTTTTGCCCACATTAAAAAAAGGAAAAGAAAATAAATCCTCCACATATTTGATTGAGAGCTCTAGTGCCATCATGTTCAGGAACAGGATCTATGGTGACATGGCTTGGAGATGTCTGTGCATGTTCTCGCCAGACTCCTCTCTGTTTCCAGCCAGTCCATTTTCTGAAGATTTTTTCCTCCCATCCATCAGCACCTCACGGCCTCTGGTGCTGAGCAGCCCACTCGTGACCCAGCCCTGCGCAGGGCCGACAAGCCGACCATGTCCACATAGCCCCAGCACAGTGCCCCTGCCCAGGGCTGCGGCGGTGGAGCTGGACTGTGCCCGCAATGACAGCTCCTGCTTTTTCCAGGGAGAGGTGAGATGGGTTCTTGGACCTGGGAGCAGAAAGCAGGCACAAAGGCGCTTCTGCTGGAAACATAGATGGGAGAGAGGCTGGTTATTAGGAGGGGAAGGAGGAAAATTGGGGTGGGGGATGCGAATAGAGGACTGGTGGGGAGAAGCTGTAAGGGCTGCAGGAGGGAAGGGCGAGCTGGCTAGCACGGCAGTGGGCTGTGCGGGAAGGCCGGCTGGACTGGTGGGACCCAGAAATGGGAAGGCAGGGGAGGGATGCTTGGGGGTGCTGGGATGGGAGGAATGCTGGGTCTGACTGCCCCGGAGGCTGGGAAGCGAGAAATGAAGGCACTGATGTGCATGGCGGTGAGGAGCTGACCGGGGTGGGAGGGAGATAGGGGCTGCCTGGACAAAATCGTTGGTGCTGGATTAGAGGGGCAGAGGGACAGAGAACAAGGGAGACAAATTACTGCAACCGATTTTTTTGGTGCGTCCCATGTCTTCATTGTGTGCACACCTGACTTGCTACACTTGGCTTGACGTGCAGAGGCACTAGGTTCTTGCAGATGTTGCTTTGAACATACCTAGTTCAGTTTTAAGGCTAAGTGCTTTGAAAAATCAGGTTGTAGACACCTCAGATGGGGTGCCTAGAATGGAGAGGGTTGTTTCACTTTAGCCTATCTGCATAAATACTTCTGTCTGGCACATGTCTGATATGAAATGGGAATAATGTCACCCAGACATGAGTGAAGATAAGCTAGTTTAAATTGTGTCTCATCTGGATAACATGCTTTGTAATTCAGATGCTTGTTAGTAACTCTGTCTTCAGGACAGTGTTTGGATAGCTGCTGTAGATAAAGCCTAGGAAGACTAGCATCGCCTAGCCTGGGTATCAAACGAGGCAGGAGTCCTGCAGACTTCAGTAGCCTGAAGTCATGTAATTACAGACTGCAGCGACGCGTGCATCTGTGCAGAATGCCTTGATTTTGGCAATTCGTGATGTTTGTATGCTTCATTTTGCAATACGAATCGTGTTCCTTTGATGTTTTCTTTTCTGTAAAGTTGTACAGAATCACAAAAGTGTTATAAATAGTTCTGCAGAGGTGGGCAGGGCAAATCTTGCACAAGAAGGAGCTTCAGGGGTCGTATTCGAACAGTTAAGGGTTGCCACCTTCCACTTTATTTCATGTAGCAGAGGGCGGAAGAGATGTAACAGAGGGCAGCCAGGGCCAAATTCTGCCGCTTCTGATCTCCCACCCAATACGTGGGTGCTGTGCCAGGACGCTCTCTGGAACCAGTGCTAACCAAAGGAGCATGCTGGTGGGCAGAGAGGATTCAGCAGCACACAAGCCATTTCAGAGCATGGAGGTAAGAGCTGCTTCTGCCACTGCTGCAAGTGTTGGCATTCATCATTGCTGGTCCTGGTCATCATACAGGTGGTGGTGGTACCCCCCAAAATAATAAGGCTTGGGAACCCTGCCACTGAAAAAAAGTGCAGATAAAGGCAAATCATCAACAGAAACCAGGGCATTTCCCTCACCGAGAATCAGCTCCAGAAGCAGCTCAGAGGAAACTCGCACTAGATTTCTTCAGGGTGTCCTTCAGGAGTGCTTTGGGCTTTCCTCAGGGCCAGAAATGAGATCCCTGCTCTTGGACAGAGCCCCCCGAGACAAGGTGCTCTGATGACATTTCTGTCTGGTGGTCCCGTTGCGTCCCACTCGCTGAGGCTGTGGGTCCCCATTGTGCCTGTCTACACAGGGACTGATGCTGATTTCCGTCGTTCAGGCTGCGCTTGTTTCTTTGCATCTGCGAGTGCTGTTGAGAAGTTTCCAGAGAAAAGCTTGGCCCCTGTTTCCAGTGTAATGTGGAGCTGTACCGACTGACGGGGACAAGTCGGAAACGCTGGCAAGATAGCAGGCATCCTCAGGAAGCAAACCCTATCAGAAAGCACTGATGTCATTGGCAAACAAAACAAATGAGCACTGGAAAAACAAACTGTTTTCCAGCGTTGTTGATCTTCCCTCAAATTAGAAGCTCTGCACAGCCTTTACTCTTTGGCCCAGTCTAACAGATTATTTCCAAGGCAGCGCTGCAGCAACGGTTTTGTTACTCCTGCCAATCCAATTCCTTTGATTTTATTTTTTAGATTTATTTATCTAAGAGAGGGTGGGAAGAGCATCCAAGCACTGCAGCCAGGTTTGGAAAGCTGGCCGGAGTCCTTGCAGACGTTGGGTGCTGACATGGTTGATGTCCTGCAGGCTTTGCTCGGGCAGCGCCTCCAGCTCCCCTGCCCAGGTCCCATGCGAGGGGACGGTACCTCCCTGCAACTTCTGCACAGCCCTTGGAGGCATGTGTCCTGACAATGTCCCGGCTAGCGGTCACCTGCCACCACCACCGGCTCCTGGGAGCTCGTACCATGGGCACAGAGCATTTCTCCACGTGGTGGATCTGGGGAGAGCTTGTCGGGGGTTGGTGCCAAGGGCACCGCGGTAGGCAGAGGGGTGCAGGCTTCTCTGCCTTGTTTGTTCCCATAGTGGAGCTGTGACGGGCACAGTGATAGCATCCCGCTCCCAGCCAGGCCTTCGTGACGCCCATAGCACCGCGGGGTTTTCCCTTCCACACGTGGTTAAGTTTCCAGAGGAGGAGGAGATGGTTGCACCAGTTCCTCATGGTGCATTTCCACCCATGGGTGCCAGAAGGAGGATCAGAGTAAACCCCATGGGCTGGAGGTTTCTTGCCCGCTTGCTTTTGCCTCTCTGATGGCCCCGTCACCGCAGCAGGCGGCAGAGAGGGGGTTAAGCTGCGGTCCAAGCCAGCCTGACAATAATAGCAGGAAAAGCACATTTCTTCCTTGCACCTGTGAGTGCTCCGATGGGCTTTCTGCTGTTTATGGTAGTCACATCAGATCTTTCTCTTGTTAGAGGCTGAACAGCTCTAGCAGCCAGCTGTTCCCCTCGCTCTGCTCGTACCTGGCTCCTTGCACGGTGCAGGGCAGCGGGTGGATGGAAAATCAGCCTTTTAGGTCAGCATTCAAAAATAACCCAGAAAGCCTTCCCTTCCTTCCAAGAGGGAAGGGTCCCGCTCCTCCCTGCTTTCTGCCTGCTTGTACTTACCGCTGGCTCACTTACTCAGAGCACTTACTGGGAATTTCGAGTCCTGTTCTAGCAAGGGATACTCCTAAAATCTCTTTGGCACAGAGCTTTATTTCTCTGTTATTAAAGGCTGTGCAGTGTTACATGTGTGAGAAGGGAAGAGATTCATTAAGCTCTTAAGACAAACCGGTTTAAGTGCTCAGCAGGCTTTCAGGCTGACAAGCCTCTTCTGCAGCATTCCAGGTTACCAGTTAAATGGTGGCTCTGCATAAAAATTGCGCGTGTTTTTGCACACTGTGGGCTGTCCTCGGGCGAGTGCCACGGCCTCTGTGGGTAGTGCAGGGCAGAGGCGGCTGGAGGGTCCCTGCATGCCCGGGACCCGCACACCAGGCTGGCCCGGAGCAGCCGGCCGGACCGGCTCCGCAGTCTGCAGAGCATCCGGGAGACAGGGCGGGAGCAGAAAATGGATGGGGCGCTGGGTAGGCAGAAAGTGGCCATAACGTATGGAGTGCTGCACCACACAGACTGGTTTATATTCTAAGACAACCCATCAACTCCTGCATATACGTAGCCTGAGAGATTTAGTACTAATAAATACACAGCAGCCACCTCAGTAGTTGCTCCATCTGAAGTAAATTATTGTAAACAGCAGTGAACAAAATTCTCCCTTTCTTCTTGCCCAAGGAGAGCACTAGAGCCCGCTGTAGAAAATGCACTTGCTTTTCATGATCTTTGCAAAGACATTCTCCTTTTGAGCGGCTGCCAATGTTGGGCTCCTGTCCCTCAGGTAGACCTGCTACTACTAAGGATGCGCACTACTCACCAAGCATGTTAAATGAACACTTCATGCAGGGAAAATCTTCTTGAGTGTTTTATATTTTACATAATAAATCTATTTCTGTGTGTTTCCTTTTTTTATGCATCTTTCTTTCTTTCTTTCTCTCGGTAACTCAGTTTAAGCAAGGAGGAATGTACCAGAAAGGGTGTGTTGTTGTGCACAACCTACAGAATAGATCATTACCTTCCACTCGTTTCAAAACTCTAGAAGAATGGGTATTCTGTAATTGCCATAACAAGCTGCGAGAGTGGTATAGACAATAGAGATTGTTTCCAGCCAGCTAATTCAGTTTGCTGAATCTTTGCTGTAGAGAGTACAGAATTGAGGGCTGTCACTGGGAAGAAAAATCTTGACTGTCTCGTGTCTTGGAAATCATTGAGACACAATAGACACAGGCATCTCAGGTTGTTTCCAGTCATCTTACACAGTGGAAGTGTGCTGTAAAAATAGACCATACTTGAAATCTTAGAGTTTGTATTACTCGAGTTGAGGATTACTGATTTCCAGCTGGCCAATGCAGGCCAAAAAGCAAGTAGTCTGTAAAAAGGACTGTTAAACTGGGGTATTGCATGATATTACCTGCGTTTCTCATATGGCTGCATAATTCATTTTTGTTCTCATGCATATTTCGGCCTTTTGAACATTTGTTTCTTAATTGGAATATGCAGATCTGTAGGGAGAGGCATATTGCCCTGTAATCCGCCCCGTTCTCCTGCAGCAACTTAAAATGTAAGACAGAGCACACCTCTCCATGACGGGGGAAAAATTGTTTTTTAAGGAAATGCCTGACTCAAATTGTGGGCTTACCTCCGGTGCAAAGATTTTTTTTTTTTTTTTTGAGATCACTTTGTGAAATGTGAAAGGTGCAATCACCAGTGAATTCTTCAGTGAAACGGTCTGAGTCAGCAGCAGCATGGCATCTGCTGCTTGGCTGAGTGCATGGAGGTGTATTGTCTAGGGAAGGTCAGCACATGATTCATCAGCATCTGCATGCACTTTGCTTCATCTGTTTTATTGTAAGGGTGGAAGACTGAGGCCAGGGGATGAGACTCTTAGTTTCAGCAGCCTACCGGCTGATCAAAGATATTTTTCCTTGTTTAAAGCGACCTTCTGTTTGTTTTTGGTTTTATTTTCCAGTGATGGGTCCCGCTGGAAAGAGCTTTTTGATGGCACAGCTGTGAGTGAAACCAGCACAATATGTTCAGTGTCGAGGATCTCCTGATTTCTCATGGATACAAATTGTCAAAAAATCCCCCTGTTTCATATGAGGGCAGGTATGATGGATACCGGCGTGAAATCGCGGGGAATAGATCTTCTCAGAGAACGCTGAACGGGTTTGAGGCAGAAGCGAGAGCTGGGGCTTACAGCAAGAAACCTCTGGTGAAAACCAACTCGAGCAGCACCGAAAGCAGCCATGGGAGCCAAGGGAGGCAAGTGGGTCCTGGTTGCCACCATGACCTTCAGGGTTTGTCCACTTTTCATACTTCAGAAGGGGGGTAAGTTTCAGCATCATGCCATGGCTTTGCTTTCTCTTCCTTTTGGTCCTGACAGATAACTAAGCATGACCCTAACCCTTGACACCATCTTCCTGTGGTCCTTTCCTGCTCCCACACTAGTGACCATTTCCATGCGCTGGAAATCCATGCGAAGCAGCGGCGTGTCCATTCACCTTCTGCTGGAGTGAGATCTTTGAGAATATCGGGGTGAAGGGAAGCACCTGAGTGGGGGAAAATTTCATTTACTAATATGGTCTGCATCAGGAAGGCCTTTCTGATGGGCTTAGAAAAGCATAGTCCAAGGACAGTAAAAAAAGGAGCATAAGCTCTTCCTTTTCTTTATTTAAAAAAAACAAACAGCTTCTTCTGCCACATACAGGCCCTGGGTTTTGCTGCAGATTCAGCCATGCGCAGCTCTCGGTGGGTGTTCCTACATGCACCGAGGACTTTCTTGGGTTTTTTCAGGCCGCTGTCATGGACTAAACATGAGAAGGTGCCTGTGCGTTTCTTTTTAAAACAGCTCAAAACCAGTGGAAGGTCTTGTCCTCACTCCATAAAACGTGCTCATACAAGCGTGGCTTGCCTAACGCGGAGTACGTGCGCGCTGGGGCTGGGGCAGGCCGGGCAGGAAGAGCTGTGTGTACACACCGCGGCTCGGCCATTGTTCTGCAGCTATTTGAGTGCCGCAGCTGAACAAAGGAAAGGGGCTAGAGCAGCACTGGAAGCCAGCCCAAGTGTGACGATGGTTTATGAGGAAAAGCCCCTTCCTCCTGCCAAACGGGCATGAAACTGAAAGCAGGGCAAAACGCCGTCGCCTTGGGAGCTTGTCCTCTTACGAAGACCTTCAGTAACACGTGGCAAAGCCACGTGTCCCCTGACTGCTGGGCTCGTCTGCTCTTTCCCTTCATGTCTCTTCCCCTTGTGAGCCCGCTTGCCTGGGGCAGGAATGGCTCCTGGCTGCCAGCTAGGATAACGGGCAGGAGGAGATGTAAAGCAGTCCTAGGGCAGCAAGTCCCCAGTGAAGGTCCCCAGGTGGAACTATCCCTTCTGGAGAAGGAAGGAGAGGACACAGGTTTAAAGGTATTAAGAAGGATCCTTCCTAGTGTGTTTTGGGTGAAGTAAATTGGATGACCAGAAAGTAAGAAAAGATACTGAAAAAGAATGAAAGGGGAAAAGGTTTTGAAGCAGGGGAAGACAGTGCGCAGGGGCGTCAAGGAAGGTGACACTTGGCCTTGGAGCAGAGTTTATGGCATAGAGAAAAACTGGTGTGAAGAAAATACGGCTGCGCAAGGCTGGAAGCGACCGTGGCACTGCTGCTCCCGCGGCCGGTAAGGCAGAGCCTGGGGGGGGGCTCGGCTCCCGGCGGCCCCCCTGCCCCTGCCTCCAGCAGCACCCGCGGGCGCTCGGAGGTATCTGTAACTGCTGGTGTCGGCTAAATACAAAGTAATGCTCTCTGACATTTCAAATGTCTCTTTCTAGCATCTCAAAATGCAAGGGGTGAAACCTGTCCGTCTGTAGCATAGTTAGATATTATATCCTGGTTTTAAAAAGGGGGTCTTCCTCATAGAATAGGGAACATAACCCTGGAAATGGCTTTGTCACACTTTCACAGAAATAGAAATCTTTTCTTACTATTATTGTTACAGCAAACTCTGATTCCCAGTGAGCCTGTTGGCAACCCTTACAGTGGAGCTAGCAGCTATGAACAGTGGAAAACCTTTGTGTCAGCCGTCCCTTTCTTGCCATCCCTGGGTGTGCAGAGTACCTCCGGTGCAGAGTGCGACATGGCCGCTGTCCTGCTGGGGCCAGATCCGGGAAAGGTGTCTGCAGTTTCAGTGCTGGAGCACCTGTGCTGCGGTTGCTGAGCTCCAGGGTGACAATCCCCCTCCACACCCGCTCCCCTGCCTGGGGAAGCGTCTGAGGCATGGGGCTGCCGTGCAGACATGAGCTGCTTTGAAACAGAAGATTTTTGTAAGGGCCCACGTTGGGTGTTTTGGCCTGGTGAGGGCCATAGTGAACTTTGATCTTGCTGTCTAGTTTCTGGACTGTTGCAGGAAATAGGTTCCCAGTTCTCAGGCTGGGACAGAACTACAGAGCCTTGGGGGACCATTTGGGCCCAAAGAGGGGACAAACACCCAGCAAGGTCCAGCATGAAGACACTGCTCTTTGGGCACGGCAGGCTTCCTGCAGCCATCTCCTGACACTGCCTCCCCACCACAGCACAGTGGCAGGAGACGACCAATGTGTGTCCCAGCTGCCCTCACTGACCTTGACCAGCTCCATGGCAATTCGGAGCATGACTCAGGCTCCTTAGCCAGGGATTTATCTACACCATACTCATGCTTAGACCACTGAAGTAGAAGAGCTAATCACCCTCCAAACACCACAGAAGTAAGTGATGTTGCCCACCTCATTGCTGCCTGCTTCGCAAACAAGTTTTCAGGGCTGAGGGTGTTTCATGACAGCAGGAGATGATGATGCTGTTGTCTCCTCTCATTGGGATTGTTCCACTGATCAAACCTTGCTGAGGAGGAGGAGGAGAGAGGCTTCATAGCAACTGCATGTGGGCACATCACACCACGTGCCGCTGCTGCTTGCACGGGGAGAGAGACGCCCCGGCAGAGCGGGGAAGCGATGTTTTGCTCCATCCCGTTGTTCTTCAGGCAAAGCGTGGGGGAGTGGATGGTGGGAGGGCTGTTCTGGCTGTCCTTGCTTAACTGAGCTGCGGAATAAAGATTTGGAAGAGGGGATGAGGCAAAGAAAATGGGAAAGCTGACCCTATGGGTAGAGATGAGAGAGTTCACAGAAGGAGAACTCCCTCCCGCTTCTCTTCTGAGTGAAGAGGTGCATTGCTTGACTATTTGTGTGGGAGGAACTGTTTTGATAGCTAGCAAATTTAGAGATAGTAGATAGCATCATTAGTGAGATTAGCTACTGGAAAAATTAGAAAAGTGTACTGGTGTTTCCCAGTGGTGAGGCTTGGAAGACTGTATGTGAGGATAGGATCCCAAAATAGAACAGAAGTTGCCAGTGTCCAGAACAGCCCTCTGAAAATTTTTCCCCTTTGCTGCCAAGTCCTGGAAATTTCTTAATAGTGCCTCCTCGTTGGGCACAAAGCCTGTCCGGTGCCTGTGGCTCACCCACCCTGAGCTACTGGGTGCCTAATGCCTGCTGCTTGTATGCTGGCAGCCAGAAGCAGGGACAGGAGCTCCCATGGTATTGCTAGGTAGCCCTGCAGTGACTTCATTCTGCAGGGGTTTAACTTCATAGCCTGTGCCATGCTCCTTCACTTCTAGCCCCGTTCTGTGGGTTGTGCAAGGTCCTGTGGGTCCAGCATTGCCCTCTGGGAGCTGGGCAGCTTCAACCCATTGCTGTGAGAGTGGCAGCTCAGTGAAATGCAGTCATGCAGCCGGTGCAGGGTGGGCTGATGGCCTCATTTTTTGCAAATGCCTAAAAATCATAGAAAGCTAGCAAGAGGGCCTATTTAAAAAAAAAAAAAATGTTTTTCACTGCATTAATTCTATATAGAATCAATTCAAAGCACTTTATGACAGCAAATGTGGTATTTGTTAGAAGCAAGCCTGTTAGAAAAGACTTCATAATGTTAAAATCTACCTCCTTGGTCCCATGAGACTGCTCTGTCCCTGGCACTTAAATTTTCCTGGTTGGTCCCATGGGACTGCTCTGTCCTTGGGGCCCCTCCCAGCTGTGGAGCACTTGCAAGCTGCTGTATCTGGATGTGCATCTCTTCATGCATCAGTACTGTTGCATCATGGAGTGAGATAGAATTGTGTAGTGGCACGGTCAGAGACTAGCTGCTGCTAAGAGGGACTGTGTGGTTTCTTCATTGATAATATGTCATTGATGTAAAGACTGCAACATGGCTGGCATTCGCCATCCAGAGATGTAGCGTTGCTGAGGCTGAAGCAAAACATTTCGAACCTGGGGTGGCTCTTGGATGCTTCCCCTTTCCCACCACTTCATTTGACTGCAAGACCCAAAAGGGTCATATATCCCAGAAGGAGTCACTCTGCTGCAGTTGCAGTTACAAGCAGTGTGGTTGTGCTGCCTGCTGCCTGCCTGCTGCCCTCCTGCTGCCCGCCTGCTGCCCGCCTGCCATGCCTCCTGTCTGCAGGTGTGCAGGAGCCACTCTCCATCTTTGGGAGCAGAGGAGTCTTCAGGCTGGAGCTAAGCTGGAGGGTCCTTGGGGAGACCGTGGAGCATCCTCTTCCCACTGTGCCGTGCAGTGCCATCCTCTCCAGAGGCTTGGGGGTGCAGGAAACAGGCTGGCTGTGTAACCACCTCTAGCACCTGAGCCAGAAGCTGGAGAGACTGATATTGTCCACCTTGTGAATAGATCATAGAAAAGATCAGGTTTAAATGCTCTAAATACCTCCTTTTAAATGTCTTTTGTACATTCACATTGCAATGATGACATAGTACAGGGGACAGTGGTTTGTATCATGTTCAGAAATTTATTACTGGAGCGAGGTTAATAATCTTTTAACCTGTAAAAATAAATTTAATATTTTAAACAGCTTTTAATAAATGGAGGAACATCCTTTCTGTAACTGAAGCTGTCCTAACTTAGGGCTAATTTACTTTAATGAATGTCTGAGCTTGCATTTTTTCTGTTTTTAAAAAAGCAAACCAACCAAAACTCTTCTTTTTTTAGTGGCTTCCTAGGAAAGAGTTGAGTAATGGTTGCTTCCCTATTCCTGATTTCCTATTAAATCCTTTAAATATCCAGCCCATTCCATTTCTGTGCTGTTAGTTGCAATTGTTGCAAAGCTCAATATTACTGTCTGCCATACTTCCTTCTCCCAATGTTTTTATATTTGTGTTGATAAGAATTTGGGTTTACTTTGGGTTTTTTTTTAATGGTGAATTAAGCTTTGCAACAAATTTAAAGATCAAGATTTTTAGATGCTTTTCTAAAAGACATGCTACCACTGAAGCAGGAATTGTTTCGGGGAAGTCTGATGGCCTGCGTTGAGCAAGATGTCAAACTAAATAATCATAACGGTCTCTGCTGATCTTAGAATCTATGACTCTGTACTTCCTGTGATTCCTGTAGACCCTTTATGGTCTGGTTACAATCAAACAGAAAGAGCAATCTGTCCACTCCCTCCTCACTCTTGCTAGACCCTGTTTCGCACCTTTCCTTGTAAACGCAGATACAAATGGTACCATAGCAGCATGGGGATGAGATTGAAAGGTAGATTTGATAATATCAGAAGAAGACCACATTTGTTTGGCTGCTTGTTTCCACATGCAGAGAGGCATGGAAATGTTCATTGTTACAGCAATCAACTTTCCAATATAGAAGGTGTCCTCTTATATCTCACTGATTGATGAAGACATTTATTATTTCTCGGGGTTCAGTGATCGAAATACTTTGTGCTTCAGAGGCAGAACATTTTGTTCAGATGTTAAGTCTTAATCCAGTTGAATTAATAGGAACAAGATGCTCCTTATCCCAGTTTGGTTTTTAAACTTTTATAGTTGTAGGGTGAAGTTAACATGGATACAAGAATATTGTTGTGGATCTGGATTGCTTAGTTTTCATTCCAAATTTTGAATTGTATTATGTTTTCACAAACTACTATTTGAATAGATCATTGTTTTTAGTAAAAAAGAGCCAGATGACACTGTTTGCATACCTTGGGGTGGAGGGAAAAGAAAGAAATTCTTTGATTCTATCTACATACTTGTCCTATTTCTGTCAATTTTGATTTTTCTTTCCAGTCTTATGCTGGTGGCAGCTACATAGTGTAAAGGCAGTTACATTATTGGACACCTTAGGTACAAGAATAGCAGAACACGGTTCAAGTAGAAGATTAATTATTTACATAGAAAGGTACCAATTTTGTTCAGCAGTAGTATATTAAATAGTTTACAGTCTGTTCAGAAGACATAAAGAATCTATTCTGTTCATGTAAATCTGTGTTCTGAATATCTAATCCACAATAAAATGTCTAATGTCTTTCATATTTTGGTAATAGATTGCTGGAGTTAATCCCTCTTTTATTTAACAGTGTTATACTTCTTTTGAGGTATTTCAGATTTCAAATATTGGTTCCATCTTATTCAGAACTGTACTGATACATCACCATTGTTGTTGCATGTATCATTTCATCCAAAGCACTTTGAAGAAATTTGTTCCCTTTGAAAGATGAACAAGAATCAACAATGGAAATGACCTGTTTAATTTCAGCTCTTCTACTGGGATGCAAATCATGCTTCTTACAGAATATATCTTATAAAATAGCCCCCACTTGTTCCTACCTCTGCTTTTTAGCTTCGGATTCCTATTACACTTGTGTACCACAGTAGTCCCCTTGACATCTACAGATTTTGCTGTAGCAGAGCGCAGAAATAAGTTCAACAGAATCATTTCTGGTTTTCTGGTGTCCATCGAGGAGGGTGGCACGTTTGCACAGCATGTAACTGTGTGCATTTGCTTCTCTCTCTAACAGCTTTGCATAGCTAACATCGTGCCAGCAGAGCATCAGTCCCTTCCTTTACTCATGTTAATGACTGACTTTTAAATCCTCTCATTAATATCATAAAGGCATCTGATTGCAAATAGATTACACAAACTCCATTGGCATAACTCAACATTTGACCTCATAACGGCCTTACCCATGAGGGGAAGAAAGGGCATCTGTGCAAACTGTCTGTGACACTCCGTTTCTTTTTCAGGGTTTATGACAGGCCTGAATTAGCATGGTCATCCCAGCCCAAGACTGATAAAGATCTTGCCTACTGGAGAAGACGAGGACAGGACTTCAGTGTGCTACTGGGCTATTCCCAGAAAGGTGGTGTGGAAATGAAAAGCCTGGCTGCAGCCCCTGGGGCACCCCGGCACCCCAAGGACAGAGAGCTGAAGGTGGGCACAGGCGCAGGGTACATCAGAAGAAGTGGCTTGCAGGAGGGCTGTGAAGTGCCCAGTGACTGCAAATGGCAAAATCTGGGAATGGAAAGCTGGAACCAGCCAAAAAAGGTAGGGAGGCAAATGTCTGAGGGTGACAGGGAGAAGCTGCTTCAAGAGCTGTATTCACTGACCCTGGGAGACAATGTGCTGAGCACCCACAATAAGGGGAAATCGCAGTCCTTGCCGAGGGTCCTTTCGCCAGAGAGTATGAGGTGTGTGGACATGCCCTCCCTGACCAACAATAACAACTCGTTCAGTATAACTAAAACGCCCTCCTATCCTCCAAACAGACTGAGTGTGGAACCAGCGAAGCACCATGAAACAGGAAGCCATTTCCTTCCCCTGGTGAAACCCAAGTATGGGAGACCTCTCAAGCCTCCGTCCTATGAACTGCAGCGGCAGACGAGGGCACCTGCAGAAACTGTGGGTTTCCAAGACCACTACCACAAAGAAGAACCCACCCCCTACTTAGCCAAAGTCAACGAGCCAAGGCAAGATTCTTGTATTCAAGATTCTGGTTTGGAGCCCCCAGTCTACGTACCTCCTCCATCTTACAAATCCCCACCTCACCAAAACGTGACCCCACAGCCCTTCAGTGAAGTGCCTAACGACAACGCGTATGCCAGCAGCGAGCAGCAGGGTCCAGCAGAGCGGGTTGTCCCCTGCCAACGACCAGCCACAAATGCTTTTGAAGCCGGGGGTGACCCTTGCAAAGACAACCATCTTCCACACGGGAAGCAAAGCCATGCGAGGCGCCCTGCTGACTACCTGCGGTCTGTTCAGTATATTCCCTTTGATGATCCTCGGATACGACATATTAAAATTGCACCACCGGAAGGTCTGCAGGACAACACTGAAAATGCACGTAGTCCCAGTTCTGGTGCTTTGCAAGAGAGAGATCTTGAAGTACAGTACAACGGTGCCTTCTTAGATGCATCAAACTTGTCCAATTCTGCAAAGGGAGAAAGAACTTCTGACAGTTCCACCCATAGCAACAGATGGTTGGCACCGTCCATCCGAGATCAGGAAAATTGTGCCTTGCCGGACCAAAGAGACAGTTGTAGAACAACTAATCATAGCCCCCGTAATGAAGCCAGTGCGGAGTACACAAAAGGCAAACTTTCTGTAAGAAATTCACATATGGACAGCACCTGTGAGACTGTTACAAAAGTGAAAAAGTTTGAACCTGGAACTAGGATGCAGAGCAAAAAGAGTTCAAAGAAAAAAATGAATGAAACTATATTTTGTTTGGTCTCTATCCCAGTTAAATCAGAATCCAATCTGCCAGATACAGATAGGAACAACAACATAACCCAGAGTCCCGATAAGAATGGGTTTGATAACAATGGGGCTTTGCAAGAACAAAGTCTCTTAAGTATGTCTTCAACGGACTTGGAGTTACAAGCGCTTACAGGAAGCATGACCAATAAAAATGACTTACAAAAACAAGAGCTGTGGAGACCAGAAGAGTTCAAACAAATGAATGACCTCAGATTTATTCAGCCTACAAAACACAGAGAGCTCAAATACTCTGGCTCCTGGCCAGGTGATCAGTACAAAGACCAGCAGACACAGACCAGTTTCACCGAAGAACCTAAAAGTTCACAATTTTTCCATGGTACAAAGCCTGAGCAGCCCAATAGTAACAAACTGCTGTCTCCAAAGCTCCTAGGACGTGCAGCATCCACGATAGGGTCAAAACAGACAGGGTTACCTTCTGATGAGAGAAGCTGCAGGCAGAGCACTTACGGCATGAAGGGTCAGATGTACCTCAGCCAGTCTAGCAACAGTGCTTTTTCCAGGACTGCCACCTCTGTTCTTCAGGCTCCCTCCCTAAAAGCCCACCAGAGCCAGCCTGTGCCTGCCCAGGAGAGGGAAACCAGCCTTCTTTCCAAGGGAGAGGTAGTTAAGGGAGAAGCAGGCGCTCCCTGCAACAGTAAAGAGCTGTTTGGGCAGTTCCTGTTGAAACCTGTAAGTCGCCGTCCCTGGGATGCAATAAGTGAGCTAGAAAGTTTTAACAAGGAGCTGCAAGGGCAAGAGGAGAGCACAAGCAGTGAAGAGGATTTGGAAAGTGCTGCAACTTCTCCACAGGCAGATGCCCTTACGCAGAGGAGGGCGTCCAGAAATGAGAAGTCGAACCAGGAGCCAAAACACAGTAGGAAGTCGGAAACGGTTGTGCCAGAGGTGTCTGTATTTAAGTCAGGAAGAGTTAAAAGTAAGTCTGAAAGTTGGAGCGTGGGGACGGAGCACGGTGGCGAGCCGGGCTGCGTTGGCTCTCAAGGCTCCTCGCAGCCAGGAGGGAGCAGTGAAGGAGGCGGGCCAGCAGATGGAAGTCTGATAACAGAAATGAGGACGGGGGAAGCCAAGAGCAGAACAAGCAAGCAGCCAGTTCGCGTGGGCCCTATCAAGAGAGTTTTGTCCAGTAGCCCAAGCAGTTCATGTCACAGTAATCCTTTCAATAACCCTGTCTTGCAGGAGATGAGCGAAGACCAAAATTACCTAGCCTTTGTTAAACTGAGCAAAGGTGCAACTCCCACAAATGATGCAGTATTAGAGAGAGGC
This sequence comes from Aramus guarauna, assembly GCA_013400195.1. Lineage (NCBI taxonomy): Eukaryota > Metazoa > Chordata > Aves > Gruiformes > Aramidae > Aramus > Aramus guarauna. Next base: position 287,138 of record VXBL01004967.1, read on the forward strand.
TCGGTAGTACGCTTGTCACTAACGAAGAGGAACCAAGGGCGCTCTGAGCCGGATTTGAGGTCAGTGGGACTTGAGGTAGCCCCAGGACCTGGTGCTAACAATTCTGATCACTCTTCAAATGCAAATGCAGTGGAAATCCCTGTGAATGAGTCATTGCAGGCAAGAGCTGCAAGAATTTTAGGTATAGATGTAGCAGTGGAATCTCTCCTTCCTGATGACCCCCTTGGGCCCCACCCAGGCACTAGCCCTGCAAATTGTGCCCAGGACTTTGAGTCATCAGTGGGGAGCACAGTAAGTGACAAAGAAGGAAAAAAAGATGATTCTTATGAAGGCAGACGGAAGTGTGGCTGGACAGAGAGTGCTCTCTTTGTCAGAGCAGGAGGACGGTCTTTATACCCTGATGAATGCCAGACGTCTCACCAGGAAGCCAGTGCTAAACCACTGGTAACTGAGCAAGTTCTTGAGCATCATGTAAGTCCCAGCCAAGGTGAGGACCAAAACTTGGTTTGCAAGTCAGCTGTGTATCAGCATTCAGAAAAGAGAGTAAGAAGCACCTCAAAAGTGATAGAGACGCTCCAAGGCAAGCTCACTTCTCCACCAAGCCGGACTGCCATGGATCGCTTAGTGCGAATGAAAGAAGTTGACTCTGTGTCTCGGATGAGACGTCTGAGCATTAAGAGTGCAGACTCGGGAGAGGAGGTGGATGAGGAGAGACTGTCGAGGGTACAAGAGGAGAGAGGAAGCAAACTGGCAAGCTCCGGGGCTGTTTCCAAGCGCGTTATCTCTCTCAGTGAAAATGGATGTTTGGGTGGAATGGACAAGAAGAAGACTGACAGAGATTTTTCTTTAGGTAAGACCCTATTATGGGAGATCCAAGTGGGTGCTGCCTCTTTATGTAATAGGTATGATCAGTTTGCTTACACCCACATAATGCTGCTCAAATAGTAACAGGCTGTAGGTGGAACTACCCCCATCTGGTTGCTACCCACTTTGCTCTCCTTGTGGAAGAGATAACATGAGTGTTCTCTGATCCCATTTTAGGAAAAGTTACTGGAAAAATCACTTGTGATACTGAAACTCATTCACAGAGGCTGGAGCACTCCCTGAGATCTCATCTCTCTCTAACTGTTTCAGGGAAGGCCAGCTTCAAACAGCAGAGTTCAAAGATAGTCACTCTAGTGCCAGTGTTTGGGAACACGTGGTGATTTAATCATAGCCTCTCCTTGAATACCTTTTTTTTTCCCTCTGTAATACTTAAGTAGATACATACTCTATCAGAGTTCAGAAGAAACTAAAAATAAAAATCTGTTCTTCTGTGAAACCTCTGGGAAATGACTGCATTAAGGGGCCTGGAAAATTCTCTCTCTCTTATGAATATTTTCCAGATCAGATGTTGAGAATAACTGTTATCCTCAGGTCAAATGCAAAGTTGACTTTTTCAGTGAACACCTTTTTTTTTTTTTTTTNTCAGAAGTGTATATACTTGTGTAGTCCACATGCATCCCCAAAGTAATGTGAGCTGTTCTCTCTCCAAAACGGTTTTCATACAGCATTGTGTTGAACAACTGAAAATCAGTTGTTGCCATAGATCTGTGTAAAGGGATAAATCTCCCAGGCCACCTGTCTAGTCCATTAAATTAATTGGAGTGAGCAAATGTATGGTGTGAAAGTTGTTAAATTAATATTAATCTCCTCCTTCCTTTTTCCATCCTCACTGTAACAGCTGACACTCTACCTTGAAATCTGCACAGGTTATTCATTAAACCTCATCGATATAAATCTGTTCGCAGTTTTCTGGTACAGAGGGACTGAAATTAAATGGAGCATACTTTAAAGTGGATTTATGTATTTCCATGTGAAGAGAAATATTTGTATGAGTTTTAAGTATTGACTCCTGCAGTCTTGCAGCCTTTCCCTTCATGTCTTTTTCTATATCCCACAGCTCTGTGTCTCTTTCTGCTCTGAACTGTATTTCTCTAGACCAGATTTTCCAAAGAGACTAATTTAGCTTCCTTATACCCATCAGGTCTAGTGTGCCCCACATGCATTTCATATGCTTTCCTCCCTTGGGATTTCTGCTGGAGAGAAGAAAATAACTGTTGTGGTGACATGACTTCAGAGATGTATCAAAACAGATTGTGTGTCTTTTATTGGAGCGTTATTCTGCAGTAAATTACATCTAAGTTTATCCTTCTTGCTGACAATGCCAGGCTTGAATTCTACAGTGTGTTCCCATTGCAGTAGTTCCCTCATAGACGTAACAGCCCTCCCCACATCTGGATAGTACAGATGTCCCTTCCTGCTGCACAGATCCAGTACAGTGGGTAACATGTACTCATCTGGGGTGGGAAGGTGTCTCCTCCACTGGCCTCTTCCCATCCAAAGAGACCCTGATTTGTTGATGGCCACAAGATCTTCACCATACCTTAATGGAGCAGGACTGAAGATTCAAGGCCAGGTTGGATGGGGCTTTGAGCCACCTGGTCTAGTGGAGCGTGTCCCTGCCCATGGCAGGGGGGTTGGAACTAGATGATCTTTGAGGTCCCTTCCAACCCAAACCATTCTGTGTTTCTATGATTCCGTGATTCTATGATTCATGTTTGTAGAAAGGCCTGATGTTGTGTCTTCCTCTGTTAACTCTCACTCCAACTTCCAGACTAGCTCACTGGTACCATTGAAAGCCAAAATGAGAGTCCTGGAAAACCATTGTATTTGTTGCTTTTAAAGAGTAAATATTGCCAAAGGCCATTCGATTTGGAGTGAGAAAGGGTGATGTTAGTCTTATAATTGCAGACTGGGCCCTCACAGAGGCTAGAGGCCATACCAGAAACCAGTTTTCACATATATAATGCAGCTTGGCAGATGAACAGTCATCTGTCAGAGTAAGAGCTCTGCCGAAACTCAGTGCAAGAAACTGCTCTTACTATGCAAATACTGCCATTAAGAGAACATCTCCAAATGTTCCCAAATGCACTGGATGTCTTTTCTCCTTTGCTGTTTGAAGACTGCTTCCATGAGGCTGGTGATCTGGCTTTGTTTCTGTAGAGAGCATTTCAAATGAGCTTAATCAAATGTTGAATCAACATTTCTGTATCTGTGCTAGAACTCCAATGTTTGTCCCTCCCCAGAAGTGTGATGCAGCCTGGCAGTCTGGCCCTTTTGTGTCCTTGGGTTAGGTGCTGAGGGTGTGCGTGAGCATTCCAGGAATAAACTGAGCCACGCAGAGGCTCCATGTCTGGGGGCCTGATTTTCTCCCCCTCCCCAACGCCACTCCCTGAAACAGTGAGTACCTGAAATTTTGTGGGGAGTTCTATTAGTGTGGATGTGTCTGGCCTTAGGAAAATCAGGTTTCTGAAATATAAATCCATTTTTATTCTTAGGTCAACCTCACACAGAACAGTTCAGAATTTTTGTACGTTCCAGCAGTTTAGATGGCAAAATATTTACAACAGAAAAAATGTTACGTCTTTAGAGGCATCTTCCCACACCATCAGTGCATTAAGCTTAGAAAGATGCAGCATTATCCTGGAGCGTACTAGCCCTCAAAAACCTTTTTCCTCTTGATTTTTTTGCTTTCATGTGGTATCTGTTCTTGAAGTTTGGAAATACCAGCAGAGGCTGAATAGTGATAAACAGTTCTGAAAACATAGGTGGTGTTGGCACAGACTCCTTCTTCCTGGCCTAGCAACTTGACAACAGTGTGCAAGAGAAGCAATAAAGGATCCTGCAGCAGGAATCCACCGAATGGGGCCAAATCCAGTTGTTCTTTCTTAGCCAGCTCTTGATATGAGTCTGGATGCTGCAGATGGACACTTGCACACAGGAGATGAAATTTCCCTCTGAGGATTTTTATGCTTGTTTGAATGAAGAAATTCACTGACAAAAAACATAAACCAACATAAAAGTCTTGAGGGTGAACCTTGTACTCCAAAGTGTGATATTTATGTGCGCAACTATTTTAATGCTGAACTGTTTAAATGCAAGCTCTGTGGGAGTACAGCCTACGGGAGGGACGTTTAAGGTTAGCACAGATACCCGGGTTGTGTAAGACCAGCAAGTAGCACGGGATAGCACAGGCTGCTGTGCCTGTTTGTCCAGGCCCCCGCGTGCCTGCAGACCCCTCCGCATGTGGCCCTGGTTCCTCCACACCATGACCGCACACCCCAAGGAGCCTAGGGTAAGTCAGAGGTGTGCATGATGGTACAGGGCAGGCAGATCTCACAAGGCAAAGCCCTTTTGTTGCAATCCTGTCCCAGACTCACAAGGGTGAAGGAAAAGGCTTGTATCTGCTCGCTTCATGGCCAGTGTTGGGATAAATCCAATGAAAAAATCTGATAGAAAAGTGTGCCTGGGGCTCTGAGAAAAGGAAACCAAAGGGTAGTCTGTCCTGTGAACTGACAAGAGGTAGGCTGAAAATGAAGACCGATGTCAGTACGCCAGTCTAGTGCTTTAGTGAATAACGTTCAAAACGTGAGCTGCAGTTTTGCAGACTGAAGCGAGACAGTCTGACCATAGTGATGCACCAGAGCTGTGTTTTCCTGTGTCCTGTTGCATTAATCTGAATCCGAGGATTTGCAATCAAATGAAAAAACCCTGATGCCGGGATGGCTTCACCACTTCTTCAGCCAGTCTTAAACACCCTACTAGGATGCTTAAAGCATTTACTTGTCCTCAGTGTTCGGTACAAGGTGGGGCAAATCTTACATCTTTCCCTGACAAAGCAGCTGAAAACTAGAAGTAATCAGCGTTCAGTGCGCTTGTTCCTACTTACTCAAGGCTTCCCAAATTCTATCTCCATGCATTTGATCCAAGTTGCTCCCAAATTGCTCTGGTTTAAATACCGAATTAGGGTCAGGACTGTAGTATGTGTCTTTAAGGCTGTGAGTCCAGTATTAGCTTCTTTTTTTAATAAAAACTCGGGAAAAGAGGTCTCATTTCTGCAGCTAGCAATGTTGAAATTATATCACAATACATTATTAATAGTTTTGGGCTAACAACCCAATCATGTAAAAAACAAAATCTGTTACAGAAATTGCAACAACACTATCCCACCGGGTTCGGTGGCATAGTGTTGTTGCAGCCCTATGCTCCTCGAGGAGTAACAAGGACCAAACAACATTATTAATAGTGTTTTCTTGTTTTTTTTTCAGATACATATGACCCCACCAAAGTTGAAAAGGTGTGAGATGAATGAAGAGAACAGAAATTTCTGCTCTACTAAGAATGTTTCACTAAATTTTTTTTCTGTGTGGTTTTTGTTCGATATTTGTTCTTTGATACTTGGAAATTGCCTCCATTTGTGTTGTTCATGGTGTACTGATAATGCCTTTACCACTGCCACTAGGAATTAGCTATTCGTATCTGAAACTGTTGTGGAGACCACAGAAAAATCTGACTTCTACATTGGAACCATCTGGTTTTGTAGCAGCTTCATACCTACCGTTGGCAAAGAGTTTTTATCTGAACTCTATTTCAGTCTTCAACGGGGATGATGAAATGCATGAAGTGAGGCTTTTGAGCTTTCTCTTTGGTGTAAATGTAAACGTGGGAGATTAGTGAAATGATTTTTAAAAGAATGTGAATTTATAAGCTAAACTTCTAAGTATCTACAGTCTAAACTTTGTTTAACTTAAGGGATTTTGGGCCATAAGTAGAAAGTGCTGCTGCACTACGTGGGGGAAGGAATGCAAGAGAATGGTAGCAAAGACTGATTGTGAAATTATTTCTGACTTCCAGAGTTTGAATTTACTCAGATTAAATACTTACTTGCCACCTAGAGAGAAGAAAAGCAAAACCCCCAAGGCTTCTAAAAGATGGAAGACTTTTGTAGTACAGTGTACAGAACGTGTAATTATAGTGGCTGGCAACTAGTGTTTCAAACCAATGCAAAGTATACCACTGGCTGTTTTGCACTCAGTATTACCTATTTTTGTTTTGCTGTTTAGAAATTCTTTATATGAAAGAATAGTAGCTGGTTTAAAATAGCCCATTTTAACAAAGTAACTATATTTCTTGTTACAGAATACTATCTATTTTTCTACGATGTAAACAATTGCTAACAAGTGGCAAGTATAAAGAAGTATTATTATTATTATTATTATTATTATTATTATTATATTTTAAGAAGACTTATCCCTCTGAGTGAAGGTGCCCCAAGCAGATTTCACTTGTGTATCTTAATGCACACTCCATATTGCCACATACTCAATAGTGCTACCTTATTTTGTTCTGAAAAGAGCCATCTATGTATGTATGTATGTATGTATGTATGTACTTACAGGGTTAATTTCTAGTTTTCCCTAATCAACCCTTGGATCGTTCTTGGAGCCACTTTCTGAAACACAACTGAGAACTGTCCCGGCTGGTGTTGCCACCATTACATTCCAGTGACGGTGATTTCCAAAAAGTGGCTTTGGATCTTTGTCCCGGTGTCTCTGAGCGGCTCAGATAAAATACCTGGTTTCTTTCTTTTACTTTGTTCCCTTCTACAGATTATGGGTTTGGATTAGGCCAGTGTATAAAAATAAACAGAACTGGGTTTAATTCTTCCCTGAAGTCAACTGATGTTGCTGGGGAGGAGTTCAGGTGTCTTCTTGATGGCATTTAAATACATGGCTTTAAGTATATTTTATCTGCACACACAAATGCATGAATTACAGAGTTTATAATAAAGCCTATGCATTCTGCTCTTTGATACTGAATTAGCCTGCATAGTATCTGTGTCTTTAAAACCTTTATGTCCACTCCTGTGTGGTTTGTTTTGTTTTTTTAAGTACCTGTGTACTAACATTCTTCTGATGACTTGTTCATGTACTTCACCAGTCTACTGACTTTTTCTGGTTTTTAGCATAATTTTATTTTTAAAAATCTTTTAATTTCTCGAAATATTTTTTCCTAAGTCTGTAATTTGGAAAGAACGACAGGGAAAAGCACTCATCCTGTGTTTTGGCAGCAAGAATTTCTTGTCTGTAACACATGATTCTGTTACATATGGACTATTTAAAGCTCGTTTGAAAAGAAAATGTGGTGTATAATTTATTTTATTAACTCTTGTGCATGCTGTGTAGCAATACTTGTTGACAAACTGTTCCCACCACTCCTACTATATCCACCTTTCTTCATCACCATCTAGGACGTCTGGGGGCTACAAAACATGCTTCCCCCCAACCTCGCTCCAATTCTGTCCACAAAAAAACCCAGTTCTTAAAAAGAATTGCTTCAACTGTCATCATCCCACTTCTAGTTTTAATTTATTTAATTTCCAGTTTTAATTTATCCTTGATTTCTGGAGAACTGTAAATTGTCCCATATAACCAGTCCTGCTATCTTCAGTTCATGTTTCTGTGGAACAAGAGTTTTCTGTGCATTTTATTTTCTTCTGATGGGGAGTGGGATAATTGATTCTGCAACATGTCTGTTTCATCAGTCATGTCAAGTAATTAGTTTTTCAATGCACATAAACAGCCAAGAGAAAGAAAGAAAGAAAGAAAGAAAGAAAGAAAGAAAGAAAGAAAGAGAAAGAAAGAAAGAAAGAAAGAAAGAAAGAAAGAAAGAAAGAAAGAAAGAAAGAGAGAAAGAGAGAAAGAGAGAAAGAGAGAAAGAGAGAAAGAAAGAAAGAAAGAAAGAAAGAAAGAAAGAAAGAAAGAAAGAAAGAAAGAAAGAAAGAAAGAGGAAGCAGCAATATAGTGAGGAAGGTTTTATTGGCTAAGAATGAGAAATTAAACCCTAGAAAGTTAGTAAGCTTTCTTTTGCAGTAGTATGTGACTGATCCGTGGATGAAAGGCTAGTTAGTACTGCTTTAAAAATGGTGTATTCCTCTAACAACACTGGTTGTTTCATTTCATACTGTGATACAGACAACTAAGAAATACATGCAGCACAGTTTTATGAATGACTGTGGCTCAGTGTTTCTACGGTACCATAATTAGTGTCAGCCATCAGAATGGGCTGGACGGTACCATAGCTGAACGCCTTTCCAGAAACCTTTTGCCACTTGCAAATACCAGTCAACAGAAAGCTCCTTTTACACCAGGTGAAGTTAAAAACCAGTAAATGGTGATTTTCAGTGCCTATCTCAATGAGTGCACAAAGCTGTCCTGGCTGTCATTGTAAAGGCAACGGCAGGATCTGAGTGGACGCAGAGGAGGAGGAGGAGGATGTGGAGTCTCTTTCCAGTGCCTCCTGCAATGCAGTTGTGTGGCTGCAGAGCAGCAGTGAAGCACTGTGAATTTATCTTCATTCTCAGGAGGAAGAGCAGAGCTAGAACCTCAGCAATCACGTTACAAGCTGTTGTGCATCCAGCTTGTGCTGCTCCTGTACTGCTGCTGCTGGGGAAGCCGGGGTTGGATGACAGCTTATCAAAGTGCTCCGCTGGGATAATACTGGTTTCACGAGCCTTCCCAGAAATTCATGCAAAACCTCCACGCTTGGTTTATACATTTAAAAAATGTTTAATGGGGAGACTCCTCAGGAGATGGACAGCTAAATAGGTCCTGCCATGCCCCTCCATTCACCCTGCTGAAATCCAGAAGGGGTGGCCTGCCTGGGGGTTTAGGGGCCGTCACGGCAGCAGTCGGTGGCAGCGCGGGGTGCCAGGAAGATAAACAACGCACACAAAGTTCCAGGCTCTTCTCTTCTGTCTCAGCAAGAAGAGTCACCCGTGAGCCTCGGGGCTACGGAATCGTCCGAGTCCAGCTTTACTCGCCCATGAGGACCAAGGCAAGTCCCGTCCCTCGGGCACTGCGGCGGGGTGCGCAGGGAGGAGGGGACCGGGGGCTGCCCGGGGCGGGGGCGCGGTTTGAAGGTGAAAGCGCTCCCTCGTGCGGCTCCCCTCAGCAGAAACTGGAAGTTTGGTTGAAGAATCGCTGTTTTCGGGTCCCACTCCAGTCCCCACTCCACACTAGAGAGAAATGTGGTCCGAGAAGAGCTCTTACGTATGTTTCAAGTCCCACTGCCATCACAGCTGAACAGGGTGGGATGGGGGGGCAAAGGAAGGAAATCCCTTTGAGAGACTCACCGTCACAGGTCACTGAAACGCCCGACAATACGTCTGGCTAAGCATCACTTGGCAGCTACTAACTCAAGAAACCTTTGCTAGGCATAAGAAGGACTGTTTGCCTTCATACTACAGGTTTCATGGCAGGTTAGCCTTTGCTGCAAACTATCCTTTCTCAAAACCATCACGTTTCCTTGACTCAGCTCCTGACGTCGGCAGCAAACAGTCCACATACTGAAACATCCCGTAATGCTTGAAAAAAAATTAAGGACAGCATATGTTTAAAGCGGTCAAGTAACAGAATTAATCTGTCCCCCTTCAAAAATAACCAGTCCCACCAAGCTTATTTACATATAAACATTGCAATCTAGTAAAATATTTCTGTTTGCTTCATATCATAAATCAATATTAATATCTAGGGTCAACATTGTGTTGCCTTTGCCACATGGACAGCCCACTGAATGTTAGTTTTATAGTATTCAACCTTTTCTTTGGATTAAAATGCTGATATTTTCTTCACTGCCCCTTTTCAAAGGAAAATCTAGTGGAGTGATTGGGGGGAAAGTAGAAGGAAAATGTTCTTGCGTTTTAAATGGCAGAATTTCTTGCAGTTGCAAAGTGGGTGCTTTTGTCCAGGTTCAAGATCTGATAAAGGCAAGTATATGTGAGAAGTCAATCTTGACAGGAGCCATCAGCTCAAAGAAGAGAGACAAAACAGCATTAAAAGGAATGGAAAGGATTGACAGCCTGTCAGCCTTCTGAATGCTTTCTGTAAAGCTGTCCTTTTGGAGGACATTGGTATTTTCTTGGATGAGAATCAAATGATCCCCTAATTTCCCTCCACTGGCAATAAACCATGATGCTGCAGTCCTAATTTACTGGAGTAAGATTTAATTAAAAGTGGAGTCTACAAAATTTAAACTTCTCTTCTTCTGCATAATCCCAATAATGGATCAAGCTGAAGATTTCATGAGATGATGAATGTATTGTTGAATTCATTAGAAAAGTTGGGAAACTGTGATTTAATTCTTATTCAAATTTGCATGAAGATGTTCACTGCACCTCCCCCTGAGGACTAAATGAAAGCTTTTTACCATCAACTCTATTTTTAAAGGAAAAAATGTTTCAAACAAAGAAAAAGGGAAATCCTGATATCAATAGCAAAGCCCAAAACCGCAATGATACCTCCCACCCATGCTGAGAAATATGTTTGCAATATGGCTTGCAGAGCTGCACAGCAGGGAGAGGGTGAAGGGAACTTAAGTCAGAATTGACCGACACATGGCTGAGATTAGAAATAAAAATGAAATTTCCCAGCCAAGAGAAACCACAATAACATACAGATTATAAAATGAAGGAGGAACTTTCCACCCTCAACAGCAGCAATCTCAGCCTTCTTTCGAGCTCTGGACCAGCAGAGAAAATAATCAGAACCATTCCAAAAGCCATTCCTAACCTGGAAGGAAAACGAGGAGATATATATGCTAGGCAGGATATCAGTATCCTTGTGTCTTTGTCCTTACATAATGCAGACAATTCTCCACACTGACTTTCAAGATACTCCAAAACAAATACTAGCTCATTGCAATGAGTTTCTGCTCTAACTAGCCCAAGGGCTGATTTAGAGGGATAAAAACAGAGGAAATAGGGGTAAGCAATTACAATACTCTACATATCCGATATCAGAAGATTAATGTGTTTTCAGAATTTTCTTTCTAATTTTTTGTGCACAATGCAGATACTGTGTTTCTGGGCTCACATATAGACTGAAGGGCTGTTATTATTCAAAAGGAGACATTCTCCAAATAGACGTTTCGCATGGATATGCTCCTTTGTGGTGGTGCTGATGACGTTATCATGGGGCAAAACAGAGCATGTGCTTGGATGTTTGCATTGCCTTCAAGAAAGAGAAATGTATTGGTGAAGCATTAAAAGGTTGCAGTATTATTCTCCAGGGGATTGCTACTTCACAATCTGACATTGTGACTGGCCTGTTACATCATTAGGTACCAAAATTGTGTTTACTTGAAAAAATTACTTTCCACATCCACACTTTCTCAGATCAGCACAGACTGTAGGTCACTTATTTCCAAGTTGTGTTCTGTTTGTCTGCTTCCTTCAGGGTATGCTCTGCCTCTGTGCGAGAACTGATTCCTCCTTTACTGCCTGGCATCCAGCCATTAGCACTGGGTAAACCTATGGAGTCAGAGCATTTTCCACTCCATGTGAGTATTTTCCACTCCCTTCGTGCAAGTTGATACGGCACGGGGATAGTTTACTTTGGCTACATTGCAGTAAAGAATGGCATGCTCTGTATCTGTGCTGATAGGACTTCAAGAGAGCTAAGTTATCAAGTTAATATTAAAAAAGTATCTTTTTCAGGCAAAGGCTGCTCATGGCTAGAATGCGCAGCTCTGTCTTTTGTCACTGGTTCACAAGCATGTTAGATCTTACTGTTATGCTCACGTGTATTGCTGTATAGAAGCAATGGATTCATCCTGGTACTCCTTACCTGTTGCCAACAAACCTGTGGAACAAAAGACCCAGCAGATCTGGGGAAGCTGGAGATGCAAATCATTGCGGCAGTTTTGCTCTCCTTTTCTTTCCATCTGATTTCACTATACCCTCTCTTTCCTCACCTGCTTGAAGTATAAAAAATGTCTAGTCCAGCATAATCCCATCTTCCACACAATTTGAGTCTAGAAACAAATTTTCTTAATTTTTCTGCCAGTAGGAGAAGGCAGGCATTCAATTCTTTCCAATCACTGATGGGTGGGGGTTTTGTTTCTACTCTTCACCTTAGTTTTGGTCCCTGCATCAACGCACACATATTGTTCATTATTTTTTTCAGAACTAGCCATATACATGACAGAATTGGCCCATTTGCTATAAGCTGCAACAGGAGGAAGTCCCCAGAGTGCCTGGGGACCAAATCATCCTGTTACCCCACGATCTGATGCTTCAAAGCCAGGGACTGGCCATGTGTTGGAGAACCTACACACAGAGCCCGGTAGGAAAGGTGAAAGCATGAGGGATGAGAGCTTTCTGCACTGACTCCCACCGTCTCTGCAAAGAGGAGGACAGCTGTGTCATGGCTGATGCTGGCCCACATCAGCAGGGAGCCATCGCTCACTTTTGCTCTTGGATTCTACCTGGCCAGCACTCCCAGGACATGCTTCAGGTGGGCAGATGTTCTGCGATCTGCCACCGGACAGAGACAGGGGATGGCCAACACAGGCTATGCTCCCTCTAGACGAATCTGTAGGTGCTCAGGCCCACCTTGGCCTGCAAAGCAAGTCGACGAGAAACACAGGGGCAGCTAAGGATGAGTGGATGGAGCTCAGCCCTCACTCAGAAGGTTTCTTGCTAAGTCAACATAAACCCTCCCAGCTGCCGGGCTTCCCTTCACCCCCTCTCCAGCACTAGTTGGAGAGCCACCAGCTCACTCACCCTTTGCCACACCAGCCCACACACTCCTGACCCTTGGCTAATCGTGTAAGACCTTTAGCTCTTATCTTACTCTACACACTCCTCATCTTCTTTATCTCTCCCACTGACCTCTTACAGGCCTAGAGCAAGTTTGACCTTTCCTGGGTAACAATGGTATGCATGCCCAGGTTCAATTAAAGCTGTATTATCTCTCTCTCTCTGTTTTGCTCTGAATCTTCCCTTTCTTGGGGGAAAGAAAAAACATCCCTCTGGGAGTCCCTTCGCACCATTTACACAGTGAGGTGCTAACGCCAGCCTGCAGAAGTGTCATACCTCAGGGGGCAATGCAGAAAGGAAGGAAGCCAACTCCCTCCTTTTACCCCTTAAAATAAGAACATTTTTTGTAACGATAACCAAGATCAACGCAAATGTTTGCCAAAAACAACGGGAAAAAAGCCCTTAAATCTCTTTGAGGGCATATACTACTGCTCTGCAGCAGTGCAATTCAAGGGCTAGCTGTGTCTCACTTTGCCATCGATTTAACAGCCAGTCTTTGGGAAGTGCAGGGTGGACAGGTGCTGACCTAACTGGGGAGCTTCACCTTCTCCTCTTACCCCTTCCCTACTCTGTTTAGCCTGCGGATTATTTAGATGCTCTTTCCATGTACTGCCCCAGGTACAGCTTTTAGCCTCAGTCTCACTACAGTAGCAACAACAGAAACCTGCTGAGCAAACAGCGTGGTGACCTAGCGAGCTCGCGTCATGTGAAGTGGCAGGGTTATGACATTTTGTGGGCAGGAAGGCTTGTCATTTGTCCTAGTTTCTCATTATTATTGTAGCATAATGTTTAGAGTATAAAGGAAGTCCTCAGCTCTCCCAGTGGTGGGTCACACCATAAATACCCCAGATGGCACAGGACAAGGAGGGCCGTAAAACTCAGGATGTGGGTCACAGGATGGCTGTCTGCTTTCTGTCTGGGAGAACACGATAATAAACCCTTGCAAAGAACTCTGATAACACCACATGAAAGGACTATAAACACCGTGGAGGAGATCTTCAGCTGCTGTAAAACAACACCACTCTCTTCACTTTGTGATGTGCTGCTTTTCTTATTTCCTTTCCTTCTCAGTGTCCTCAGCCCCAGGGCTCAAAAATATCCACAAAAACATTTTCTTTCTGCGTCACTTTTCAGCTCCTTCTCCCTCTCAGTGCAGACACACCTCCATGTTCCTGCAACACCCTCCTTACCCTAAGCAGCTCTCATACAATTTGGTCACTTCAGCCAAAGGTCCCCTGAAGGATATCAGCACCATGCCAAAAATACAAGGCCCTCTCCCCTGCCCCCAAGAATCACAGTCACTGTGAAGAGGTGAGCCAGGACAAACAGAGGCCACTGAGCTCCTGGGCCAGAAGATTTTAAACAGACACATTCCTTATGTAAAAATCATCTTTTATTCCCCTGGAGAAGTGAAAAACAAAATTCATTAATGTTGTCAACTCTTGTAGCAAGAGGATATTTGGGGAGAACATTGTGCCTTTTATTGCTGTGTACTATGTATTTTCATTATCAAATTACTTTTGGCTATGGTGTTGGTGTTTTAATAACCCCTGGATAATGTTTTGGGTAACAGATTTAGAAAGAGGATTTGGGGGGGAGTGGGAATAATGAAACAATTGTGGATACATTTCAAACCTGGTGAAATGCTCTTTGGAAGTCCCCCTTTTTCCCCCCACAAAAGTAATTTCTCATTTTTTTTATCAGCTTACACCTCCAGGTTCCCCCCCTCCTCCAACCTTTCATACCACAACCACCAAAGCCGGGTGTGTGCACAGCTCTGCAGAGCAGAGTATCTATTCCAGCTGAAGTCATAACTCAGTGGTTGGTAAATGTTGGTGACTACATTTAAATCTGTACAGTTTTGTTGACTGCTGAGAAATTATACTGCTCTAACCATGTGAGTGAAGCAGTAGAGTGTTGTAATATAGGCCCACAGGGTTGAAAGGTGTAACTCATGCCTCCTAAATCAAAGAGGATTTATCGTTTTTACTCTCCTTCCCACCAAGATAGGAACTGCCCTCCACTGCTGAATCAGCAGGATATGCCCTGTGACACAGACTTTAGCTGGCTGAAGAGCTGTTAATGGGTCTGAAAACCGTATCCTACCCCAGCGTCCCTCCAGGCAGCGTGCATGGGAGAGGCAGAGAGTCAAGCACGCAGCATGGGAGAGGGAAGCGGAGACCCCTGATACACACAGCTGCTATCTGTGATAAGCAGCATCCTGTGCCACGCTGCAGCGGGGAAGGCGTTTGAACTCCAGGACCCTTTCTCAGTTCAATCCCTATCTGACAAACACACAGCAGGCAGCTGGAAGAAAAAAGCAAAGTTCAACCCATCCCCAATGACTCAGTTTCTAAGACTTCTGACCAATTTCCTAAAACTCTGCCTTAAGGATTTTTTTAGGCAGTGTCAGTACATGTGAACCATATGAATAGCTGAAGGAGTTCATAATAGCCATGGAGCAGTGAAGCGAAGAGATCAGAGCTGAGAAGGGAAACAAAAAACTCAGTTACATGCAGGCAGGGCAGTAAAAAAGCCAAGCTCCTTTCAGGAGAGTCACTTGTTTAAAACGGCTGCAGCTGACCTCTGATCTCCTGTCAGCCACGAATCTCATCGGAGTGCGGTTGTTGGCTTGTGCGTCCCTTTTACGGGCGGTTCGTAACCACTGCTCTTGCTGTGACAGTTGGGAGTGTCTGTGCTCTTCAGTGGAAATCCCTGGGAAGGCAGCGGCAGACTCTTTCCCCAAAGTCCTCCTCAAGGACCCATGAGGGTGTAGACCTTCATCCCCGAGGGTGAAGACATTAGAAGAGACAAAAATCACAGCTGTGAAGAATCCTCTCCTTAACTTCAGATTATCTTTGTCAAGCACTTGTTCCTCCTTTCAGTGTCCACCCTGTTTTTACACAGCAGAGCACAACATGCGTTCACAGGCCTCAGTGGCCCATCAGGGAGTTGGTCCTTTCTCCTGTCTGGCCAGCCCGGAGCACCCCTTCAGCAGGACTCACATCTTGCTTCTTCATTTCTCCCTCACACAGAGGAGCCAAGCGCAGTCAAGCAGGGAGACCTCTTCCTCGCAGATCTCAGAGGCACAGCCACTGGGCCACAGCCCCCATGCCACCACAACTGTAGAGCTGGCAGTCCGTGCTGCCCCACGCAGGGCTGCCACACAGCCCCGATCTCTCCTGAGATGTGTGCCGACCCTACACCAAAATTCATGAGGAAACACCAGGGTTTCACACACCTGGAGCTGCTGCGCTGCTGCTGGGGTGGGTGCCATTTTGTGCTGATGCTGCGGCTGGGGGGCTGCAGGTCTCTCGTCTGGGGGAGGCTGCCCTCGGGCTTGCTGCCACGGTCTGAAATATTTTTGTTTTCTGCGGAAGAAAGCCTGTCAGTGAAAAATTACTCCGCTCTTTTTTTGTTTGTTTTGTTT
>VXBL01004969.1:4866-14870 GCA_013400195.1 Aramus guarauna
TGTGTGTGTGTGTGTGCGTGTGTGTACATACATTTTTTCTTTTATTGATGGGGACATGCTATGCAGGGAATTATGCTCAAGACCTAACATTCTACATATCTCAAAGGGTGCATTAGCTATGTGAATGAGCATTTATCTCGAGGGTTATTTACCTTCATTAAGGCAGTATCTTGGGTGAAATGTAGAGGACCAGAGAAACCGAAGCTGGCTGTATAATCAATGAGAGGCACAGCCAATGAAGGAACAAGTGGAAGAACCTGCAGTAAGTATTTTAATCTGAGGGATATGAGTCTCCCTCACCCCACTTGAGGTATGCTTAGGCAAAACGCTGACATTAACTCTTTGCAGAACGGAACAGCACACTGGAGTAGCCCAGAGAGCCACAAAATGGAAAAAGAAAAAGAAATTAAAAAAACAGGAGAGAGTTAGACTGACATGGTGCTGAAAATCATCTTCTTGATGAGATTTTACCCAGTGCTGAGGCACCCATTTTTAGTTATCCTCAGCTCTGAAGTTCAAGCTTGTGGGATCGTATTGCACTGACACTTTTTTAGGAAACCTTTCCAGGAGTGGTGGGGCTGGCAGATGGGCACCCCAGGCTGGGTGTAGGATGAAGGTAAGGGATGACGATGATGCGCACCCATGTGTCATAAAAAAAATTAATGTCAACTTTCAAAGGTTCCATAATATTTTCCAAAACCATTGTAAAATCATCCCATAATGCAAGAAAGATTACAGAAGAAGGTTTCAATGAAGATGACAATTGTCACATTCCCAAATGCAGTGAGAGATTTTGCCGTTCACAAGGTGATAATCTTTTTGGTTGAAGCTCTATAAAATGTCCATTTGTAGGATTCTTTTGTTAATTTTTACAAGCTTTTAACTCATGTTTACACTATGAAAATAAAAGGGAAGCTTTAGTTCTGGAAATGAGACAAGTATCGCAGTGGTATATATTCTTTCTGCTTCTTTTAACCATTTGTTTTACTGTCCAGTATACTGTCCTACTCTGGCATGTAGCAGTTTAAACAGTTCTGTAAAAGAAGTTAAGTGGTTTTCTTTTTCTTTGGGGAGGGCAGGGAGGGGAAATAACTTCTTCAAATTCTTGAGAGTATCCCCGCTTCCCACCTTTCATTTTTACTGTGCTACAAGAATCCTTGTTCAAGTTCAGGCTTTTATTCTGTTAGGTGCTTCTCAAACTTATGATTCGAGATGGTATCATCTGCTCTAAAAATCCAAATGGGAAAAAACAACTATTACTGCAGGACTGAAGAAACAGAAATACAAGATGAGGAGAGTTAATCAAAGTCAGATGAGTGGCAGATCTAGGAATATATTTCAGCAATTTCCATGTCCCTTTGGTGCTCTTCACCAGCATCTCTCTGCTGCGGGGAAGTCTGTATGACATCTTTTCAAACCAAGGAAATACTCTTATCTTGTGGTTGTAATCTAACTTCTGTGGGTTTGTGCCTGAGTTGCAAACAGAGCTGTGTAAGTGCATCAGCAGCCATTTGGTTGTCATGAGAAACTGAATCCTTCAGGTTGTGGGCGTATCACACTGGTATTTCAGGTTGAAATGGCTCCTTTGGAAATATACCCTGACTGACATGTCACTTAATTCTGCTTTGTGCTTGTCTGCCTTCATCCTGCTCTTATCTTGCTCCTGCTGCTGCACTGTTCCTGTGCACAGCCCGGGAATGTCTCACCGCCTTTGGGAAGCAAGGGTGCTGTGCCCGTGCTCCGCAACCCAGCTTGGCATTGATGATGTTTATTTCTGAATCACGCTGCACTGCTTGGGAGCCAGGGTTTTTTTAATTAAAAAATGACAGGAATCTCAAACGTAGGGCCCTCCGCCTGCAGGAATTAATGCAGGGGCTGCAATCTGACAGTCCTGGGCAGAATCAAACCTTGCTGTTTTGCTTAAGCTGTTTATAAATGCCTAGACAGACAGGACCCCAGTGGCACAGCTAGACTGTCTTCTCTGTCCCAAGGCATGATCAGCATCCCCGTTTGCTTTGCTTGGCATTCCTGTGTGGTTGGGCTTTGGTTTAATTTTTATTCTGTTGTTTAAATTTGATTTTTTTTATGGGGAATTTTACAGTCAGTTTTTGCCATATGGAGAATTTTACCATTAATTACCACGGTATCATTAGACAGAGTAGATGCTTGCGGGGGGAAAGCTGTGCACAGCTAGTTGCCCTCTGCAGCACAAACATTCAGCTCCCAACATTAACATGATTTGTTTGACTCCTGCTAACACCACAATCAAAAATATTGTGCCAGTAGCACAGAACGAACTGGAGTTCAGGAGCCAGCACCTCTCCTAATGGAAATGAGTACCAAGAAGCTGCTGTTACTTAAGCCAGCAGAGGATGTTGCCTTGGGTTTTAGCATATTTATTTTTCCAGAAATTGTCACAAAGACACTAGTTTTGTTTTAACTAGACAGAAACCTGGGCCAGAGTTCTGTCTGCAGATCGTAGTGCTGCAAAGTGGAAGAAGTGAGTCTGCGCCAGCACAATGTGAGCATATCTCCGAGGTGAGCTAGTTGATTACACAAGGGACAGGGACCGGCTGCCAGCTGTCCTGGCTGGAGAACAGCTCTGGGCAGCAGCGAGGGAGAGTGTGCCGAGAGAGAGTCAAATGTCCAGTACGGGGATGGGGGGATTAGCAGAACTGTGGGTTTGGGGATCGTAACATATGAGTCGGCTCTTACATGTAATCTCCTTCTGCGTGCTCCATAATAAAGTGCCTCGGTACAAGCACTGTAGATAGTCTTGTATCTTTTCTTTTCTGTAATTGCGAAGAAATCAGTCAACCCCTTTTCAGTAAGTTTCTACAGGCACAGGAATTTCTGAGCAATTAGCAATTAGAACTTCTGAGAGGTACTATGTTAAGCCATTTAGATGAAAAAACACTATATAAATAGAGAGGTTTTTTTAAAGCTACGATTCTCATTACTAGAGCATAGTTATGTAAAAATACCAGACAAAAAGCTGAAGAATGGCAAATTAGATCAAACAGAATCATTGGATTGGTTTTGTATGTAGTGTGACTTGTGGAGCCTATACATGCAGTGTGCATAATATGCAACTTACCTGGAAGGCGTGCACGGCACCCGGGTGCAAATTGTGCATGGGATTCCTGCAATGAAAGCCCTGCTTCCTTACTTCTTTTTCAAAAGTGAAACATCCATCTCAGGGATTTCCAACATTACCACTAGCACATCTGAGCTACCACATTCCGTTTGTATCTGGAGTTATTGCCTATAAATGGCATCAAACGTGCCTGGGTTTGCTTTTAATTGATTGCAGGGAATAGGGCTTGCAAATGCTGCTGTAGTAGCATATTAGTGCCATGAGGACCATTACAACTGCAATGACCAGTTAATGATATGTCAAGGTCATCAGGAGCAGCAGGAGCCTTGAACATGTTTGGAAGAGAGGGTTTGCTTAAGGGAAAATAACACCTTGAGATTTGCGTAAGAAAATAATTTTAAACCAGGAAAATAAAATAACCTTGGAAAAAGCATCTGGATATTAGACAGTTATTCAGAGCTCATAATACACTGTGGTACTGTATGTGGCTCAGTAGCTAAAATTAGGTGATTATGTAAGGAGACCACAGCGTACAACTGAATAGCTACTGTATTGGGTTAATGATGTCACTCATCTTTATTGAGTCTTTAGCTATTCTATGGCTTGGCTGGGGGGCACCAGGAATTCAGGAGTCATGAAATCATAGTCAAGTTAAACTTTCATGAAGTAAACACAACAGAAAGGGAAAGCAAAACAACTCCCAGCCAAAGGTCTCCTATTGTGACTCCCAGGTGATATTGCTGCCAGATGTTATTCTCTGTAAACCTTCAGGAAAGCACTTTTATAGCTTTTAAACCAATGAAAATAGAAATGCTGCGATGAATTTATCAGTTTGCAATTGTTTTGGAGAGATTAGATGAGATTAGATGAGATTGATTTTACCATGTCGATTGTTGACTATGAAATTGGTTATGTTTGCATTGAGGTCCTATCACTAAGACAATTAATGAACTCTATACTGTATACACCATTGACGTGTATAAATAAATGTATGTATTCATATATAAATAAACCCCTGTATGCCAAAGGTGAGGTGAGAATTAAATTTTATCCATAGTAATAGCCTTAGCTTTCATACCAGATACAAACCAAGTCCAAATGCAAACTGAATGTGCCACCATATTTTTCATAACACAGTGGTTTATTTGCTTAGCTATGTCACATGCTGTAGCTTTTTCACACTTGACAGTGGTATATTTGCCATACATTTCTCCACCTAGCTGCTGAACCTTTTTCTGAATAGTTGCCAGTTTTATATCAGAGAAGGCTATGGAAGGCCATCAAGCAAAGGCATGGTTGCAGAGACAGCCCAGTTGGTTTCCTCAAATTTTGTGTGGCTAAGCAGCTCTGAGCCATGTCAGCAGTTAGGCCCCGTCATGGCTCTGGTGCCTTCATCTGGAACATCCCTGTGCAGATGAGCTTTGGGGCTGCCCTCTGAAGCTCCTCCACGGGTTTTCTCTTCCAGTGGCCTCAAGTGCTGGCATCACAGGCCCCGTCAGACAAGGCCTCCACAGGGAAGAAATGTGGAAGTAAATGAAAGCCTGTTTATTTCTCACAAGGCCAGGCCCTCAGAGTCACAGGGCTTTAAAATGCCAGAAGTAATTGTTTTGGGAATAACTTGGTGATGAGCACTGGGGGTCCACGCTGGGAGCGGGGCGTTGATGGTGGCTGCAGTCTGCAGCCCTGGCAGAGCCCATGCGAGCACCCGTGCTGGCCACGGACAGAGCTCTGCTCTTCCAGAGCAGAAAGTGAAGCCTGCGTTTGGGAACTTGCTCTTTTCCTAGATATCTGCTCCCTTCTTTGAAGTAACTGTTCCCATGCGTTTCCTGTCAGGGGTCCCCCGGGCCCCCACACTCTTTTTTTCACTCCCTTCTTTTTTTAATCCGGAAAGCTGCCTGCTTTGGGAAAGTTTGTCTGGGATTGCACTGTACCCATTTGTTTGCAATGAATGAGAAGCATTTTTCATTTTATCTGAATTATTGTTGCCAGATACCATGTGTACACATGTTGCAGGCCATCTTGCAGAGGGAGCTGGCAAATCTGCAAAGCTGATGCGCGCGGCTTCAGCAACTGAAATGGGCTCCTCTCAGCCAGACCCCTGCTGAAGTCAGGAAACACACATTTATTGCTCTCTGTAAGATTTCAAAAAGAGGGTTTTCTTCAGCTGGATTGAAATAGTGATATTGCAGCCCGGCCTCCCAACTCCAAGCCCCTTTCTGCCTTCTCACTGTGCTCCCATCCGTCCTGTTTGCTGAGCAGTTTTGGCAATTCTTGGCAGCATAGGCAGCACAGAGCAAGAGTTAGGCTTCTGGAGAACACTTAGAAAACATATGGGTGATGAGATTAAAACTGTGTGATTTAACATAGTATTAGGACTCTCTTTTCAAGTGATTTTTCTTCTCTGAAATTGATGCTGTGAAAGTTTTTACTGTCTTCCGCTGTCTTCAGCAAGGTAGTTCTGTTGTGGTTAGCTATCACAAAGGAGTGGCTTTTTTTCTGCTTGGTTTTTTGTTTCACCATGTCCCAGAAAGTGTAAATATGTATACCCTGATTAGTATCCCATCAGATGGCTGATCACAGACTCGTCAGGACGGGTACAGCCTACTTGCAGACCAGTACTGGAAATGAAGTGCCAAGACTGGGTGGCTGGCGATTTCTTTCAAACCTGGTGGGATATTTCACCTCTGCAAGGCCAGACTGCTTAGCCTGATGTGCTGTGTGAAATCCATGGGAGAGGTGAGCTGAGCTCCTTTTATTGCTTGCCATAGGAAGCATTGGCTGAATGGACAAGATATCACAAAAAGTTTCCGTTTTGCCAAGCTGCCTTATTCTGATGGAGAAACAAACTGCAGAGTTTGAAAAAGCACAGGAAAACAGTCAGTCTTTACTGTTCTAAAATATTTGTACATGCAAATGCATAGAAGTCCAAGAAGCAGATTATTTGCTTGGTTCCTCTTGATAAACAGCTGTCTGTGTGAATCCCTGTAGATTTAAATGAGGCTGGTAATGGCTGAAGTGGCATCTCTCCCTCCTGATCCTTGTGTGCTATTCCTTGGACGAGGCCCAGAGGACTTTGTTTAACTTGGTCAGCCCTGAAGTGGTCAGGCAGTTGGACTAGATGATCATTGTAGGTGCCTTCCAACTGGAATGGTCTATTTTATTCTATTCTGAGACTTCGTATGGACACAGTCCTACAGCATTGGTAAATCCTGTGCACAATGGAGGCCACTACTTTTACGTAACACCAGTTTGCAGTGTCATGCCACTGGTAGTAGACTTCTTTCGGATGTGAATGTGGGCAGCTGTTTGTTTTTCTCCATTGCATTGGCCTTGTTACCCACAGTCACAGTGTCTGTGCTCAGGGCGGGTGGCAGAGGCTGGGCATAGAGAGCAGCAGCCTGGTGCCATTGACCACAGCACGTGCAGCTTCTGTATTTGTCTTACTGAGCAGAGCAGGAAAGGGATTTTCCATGGGGCCTCCTGAAGAAAGGCAAAATCAGTACATACAGTGAGCTTTCACGGCTGCTTATGGCTCTTGGATAGGGATGGATATAAGATCAAGACATCAGCTGGACCATTTCTAGTGTGTGAAAAATTATTGAGCCAAAGCACTAAAAAGTGAAAAAGAGATCTGTTTTAAAAATATGCTGTTTCTTGGGGAAAAAACAGCCATAAATGTCATCAACAGGATAGAGAAAAGAAAGGCAATAGTACCAAATGATGAGTGGGACTAGGGGGGATGTGTGTTACAGAAAGCAGGTCTCTCTCTCTCATAAGGAACAATGCTTGACAGTTTGAGAAGAGCTGACAATAAAACACATGATTAAATGAGCACCAGAGAGCAGACTCAGCCATAAAAATATACATTTAGTGGCTGTCCTAGCTAAGCCATAGCAGTATTTATTGAGTTATAACACTGGAAGAGGTGAATAAACATGACTGAGACCATGCGGGCTCAGAGGGATTACCTTTGTTTTTGAGAGTCTTTACCATATTTGCTCAAAAATCTTCACATGGTGTAATTTTAAAGTATGCTTCTGAGTCTGTAGTTAGTGTCAAACAAGATAGAGAAGATTTATGGTTTATGATGGGATGGGTAAACTAAACCAATACATGAAACTTTTCAGGCAATTTTTTGTCCTAAATACAATAACATCGCTGTCGCCTCTGATTCTGGGCACTCCTGTTTTCCATGTATCCTTCAGATAGTGGGGATGGGGAAACAATTTTAGGCTGTGCATTATGCCACCTTGTGCAAAAAAGCATGTCATGTAGGGAAATGTTATGTCATGTTACCGACGTTATGTAGGAAAAATCTGAGAGAGATTTGTTTACATTAAATATGGACAATATCACATCTAGTCTAAAACAAGTCAATGATTTAAAGGGATTTAAAACCATTTCCCCAGAGAAGCCAGCCAAAGAGATATCATGACACAGAGGTGCTTCATTGGTTCATACTAGCACGTAATACACAGACTCATTCACAGCCAAATATAAACCGCAGTCTACTACTGAGACTTACTTGTACTGTCCTGTAACAGTCACATATTACTGACACTAAGTGTAAGGTCTTACCAAGCCTTTCTTAATACATTAATGGAACAAATTTTAATGTTTTGGAGCATATTTTTTAACAATTTCAAATTTTGTTCAGTTGTCAGAATAAGAAAGGGAGGTTTCCGTACTCCCTGCAAAAATGCTCTGTTATCACTGATTTGCTCTGGGTTTTTAAATGTAGCTGAAATTAAATCAGATATCTGTGATAGGAAAAGATTGGCTATTGGCAGAATTTGACCTCCTACATAAACAGCAGAAAAAACTGCTGCAGAACTTTCTTCAGCTTCTCCCAAACATCTGCCCCTTAGGTTGTCTCCATTTTGTCATCATGGTGGGCACTGCATCCATGTGAGAGCTACAGAAACTTTCTCTTTTGGATACATTTCTGCATTAACCCACTGGTTTTCTGGCCTGACAGAAACCCTTTTCCACTGATCATCACAGCTTGGGGAGGAGGTGGTGGTGGTGACTAGCCTGTGACACATTTTGGGTTCTCCCTGAACCCCTTGTTCGCAGCAGCACTTCGTCGCCACTGCTTGTCCTTGGGCTTCAAGAAGGGCCAACTCGTGGTCTATGATTCTTTTTGATTTAAGGCAGCCCTCTGGGTAGCTCCCAGAACTCAAGATCTCTTTAATTAACTTTTGGTGAGCAATGAGACACAAGATTTGTTTCTAAGTCAATGGGTGCCTTAAACCTGGAGACCTGGAGTCTCCATACATTGACAGCTCTGGGAGGTGGGTATCTATTGGTACCATACAGTGGCCCAGCCCTGGGACAACTTCTGGTTCCACAGCAACCACACACAATGGTTTCACATCAGTAAAATGAAGTCTTATTTTGGCTGCCACGTGATATCTCGTATAGACCAACACAACTGGAGTTAGTTGGGTTCAGACCTGATATGTGGAAAAAGGTTTGGTGCTAAATGAAGGGGATTCCCAAAAGGATGCAACGTGTTGCCTGTGAAGTCATGGCTCTGATGAGTTCCCAATCCAGAACCTGAAAGGAATTACTTGAAATAGAATGGAAAACAGAACAGAAAATAGCAGTGCTCTGTGGAAATCCAAGGTTTGCTTGCTTGGGAGCAAGAGGAGCTTGTTCCCCTCAAGAGGAATGTGTTCTGACTGGAAGAGAGAGAAAAGACATGGGTGGTGAAAAATATGAAGACTTCTCAGATTGGACAGACTCACATGGACCACAAAGGTGGAGGATTGGCAACTCATCAGGACACAGGAATGAGTGGGCAATCAATGAAATGGAGGTTTAGTGCCAGCAGAGAAGGACTTGCTTGCATTGCACAGAATTAAATTGCCCCAGAGTGCAGGGGAACCCAACAGAATAAATTCACAGAGGAGGATGTTGGGTGCCTTCCCAGGGAGACAGACCTGCCAAGGCCTGTTGGACACCGATAAAACATCTGGCTCAGAAAGTTCCTGAACTGCAAATTGTTGGAGCTGGGGTGGGGTTTCCAGGGAAAATACCACTCCCTCCCAATTTGCCTTTTTATTCTGCTCTTTCCCATCTGAGGGCCACTGCCAGAGACAGGATACTGGGAGATCTTCATCCTTGCACTGGCTGTGCAGCCACTCCCAGCCCCAGAGGACCTGCCTCATCCTGCGGGAAAGGAGTCTCTGTATCTTTTTTGAAATTGAGAGTTACCCAAAGTTGATCTCTAAGCTGTGGGGTTATTTTAAGGAAACTTTTCATGTCCAGATTAAAACTGCTATTAAAAATAATACCAAATGCTAACAAGGAGTGCTTGTTGCCCCCTGTTTGTATCTCAGAGGGGAATGATTTTAAAATGATAGTAGGGAATATCTGGACAAGTTCACAGCATCTCTGATGTGAGAGATTAATGTGGGAGTGATGAGACAGTTAAGGACAGGAAAGTTGTGGGAGAGCACCAATGGAGAGAGAGAAAAGAAGGGGGAATTAGCAACATGGTAAGAGCACAGTGGAAAGTCTTGAAGCTCCAGATATTCCAGGACACAGAAAATAAGTAAGAGGAACTTGAAACAGAAACAGAAAGACTAGGAGGATTGTACAAGGATCCAATCTTTGTAGTTTTGCATGAATGCTGCCAGCAAAATCAACAGTTCCAATGCACCTATTTACATTCCTGTGAAACTGGAGTAATTCCATGGCAGTATATGGAGTAGCTCTGGTGTGGATGTTGGTGGATTTAGACCTCCTAGGACCACTTGGGAATAAGGTGTGAAGCTCTGGGCCAGGGACTGATGTTTGTATCTTCCCTGGGGTGACAGAGGTGGAAGCGTTCCTCATCCAGTGTGCTGGTGGACAGGAAACCAAAGGTTTGGGGCAGTGGGAGGAAACCTGCACCTGTGGC
>VXBL01004970.1:0-32721 GCA_013400195.1 Aramus guarauna
ACAAGGGGGAATGCGTTTAAACTGAAGGTGAGTAGATTTGGAGGAGACAGGAGAAAGAAATTCTTCCCTGTGAGGATGCTGAGGCCCTGGCACAGGGTGCCCAGAGAAGCTGTGGATGCCCCTGGCTCCCTGGCAGTGTTGAAGGCCAGGCTGGATGGGGCTTTGGGCAACCTGGGCTATTGGAGGGTGTCCCTGCCCATGGCAGGGGGTTGGAACTGGACGGGCTTTGAGGTCCCTTCCCACCCAAACCAGTCTGTGATTCTGTGAAACTCTCCCAGACATTTCCAGTGGCTTTGTGTCCTCTAACAAAGCCCTTTGGTGCTAAAATGATCCCTCTCTGCACACCTACTTTCTGTGGAAGCAGGGAAGCTCACACCAACCTCACAGGTGATGCTGGAGGAGTGGGTGAGAGTACGCAGGTAACGATAGTTTCTTAAAAACCAACAACCGAGCAACAAAAACCCTCCACCAGCATCATCATAAAAACTGTAAAAGCCCCATCCCAAACCCATACAGGCAGCTGGACTTCAGCAGAAAGCCGAGGCTCTGCGGCGGTGAGATGCAGCACTGCTCACCCTCTATCCCGCAGCATGGCCACCTACATGTCTCCCACACAGTGCTCTTGCTAAATTAATTCAGCACGTTGAAGGAACAGATTTGTCTGCAGCTCTGACAAAAGTTGTGGAAACAGCTGTAATGGCATAAAATTGTCCATCCCATGATCTTACCTCCTGCCAACCCAGTCCCTCATCATCTGGTCCCATTACTCTGCTATGCCCTCAAAAGACTAAGACTCTCCTAATCTCTCCCAACACCCCAAACAACCCTTGAACTCTTGTTCTCAGCTCTTATTTGGGCTCCTCCACCTACCATTCATGGTCTACACTCACCAGCAGGAGATGGGACCTCTGAGCCACATTTTGGGGCTTGGAGGGAAACATCACCCCCTCCAGAGATTGATTCCCAGCAGCTGCTCTCATCCATGCCAATCCTTCTGGCCAAGCTCTTCATCCTCTTGGGAACAGAAAAGCTTGTGCACATTAACACTGCCAGACACCCTCCTTCGTAAACTAGCTGTCAAATCTAACATTTGCATTTTAATTAGCAATAATCATATGTTTCACTTACACTGCAATTTTCAGCTTTGCAGCTAGCTCTTTGAGGCATGAACTAATTAATCCTGCTCCCAGCTCAAGAGTTACTTTCTGCTGCTTCTTTCTGCTGCAAGTTTGAAAATCCCATTTGCAGAAGAAGGAGGTAACTTTCCCCAATGCACAAGCAATAAATGGAAATGCGATGACCACCTGTGTGGTTGCTCTCAGTGACAATAAGTATGGGTGAAATTGGCTGTGTTGGTAGACACGTAGACCAACCACGGCAACACGACAAGCTTTAAGTGGCCTGAAGACATCAGTGGATTCTTGATGGGATTCATGTTAAATTGTATGTAAAAATCTCAGTATTCAATGTAGAGCATTCACAGCCTAATGTGGGCCAGATAAAAAGCAAAAACAACAGAAAGCTAGAGGACTTCTCAGGGCACAAAAGTGTCTGAGATATATCCTCCAGCATTGACAATGGTCTTACCACTGCACCTACAAGGAGCTCCCAGGATCAAGTTGTGGGGTGTTCTTCAAATGACTCCCAAACTTTGTGTTTTAATCCTGATCAGAACAGAAGACAGCTATCATGTAAAAGGCCCTTTTTGAGGTTTTTCTGCAGCAGAGGTTTTCACGCCCCTACTTTTGTGCTACAGCTAAACCTTCCAGTTATGCAGAATTTTGACACCGGGCTCCCTGCTCTTCCAGACCTATTCAAGAACAGCCACTCCAATTTTTCTAAGGCAAAATAATGATTTAATTATTTTAATAATTTAAAAAATAGTAAAAACCATAAAATTACTCTAAACATTGTAACAGGGACTGATTTCCAGCTTCTTTCTTCTCAGTGTATTGTACAAAGCTATAAGAAAACCAGAAAACTTATCCTTATAAACATATGAAGAAAACCCAACCACTTTGGCTCTGCCCCTTCCCTCCCCAGGTCCATGTCCACCTTCCCCAGCCCTCTCCAATCTGGTACAGTGCCTGATCACTGCTTTGGTAAAGGCACAGCAGAAGGGACATCAAATACTGCTTTTCCATTAGGAAAAGTAAGGTATTACCTACACCTATGCCACAGTACATGACCAAAGGACCTGATGGGCTTGGAAGTAGGAGGTTAAGCCTCCAAGATCTTTCTGAACACCCCAGAAAAGGGCCAAGGCTGTGTGGTTGTGTTCATTCCAGACAATGGTGAAAGAGATGTGTTAGCCGAGGATGTGCAGATAGCTCGTTTATGCACAAGGATGAACATGAGAAGGAACAATGAGAGCAGTTAGAATAGCACCGAGAACTTCAGATGTTCCATGGAAACCCAGCAGCAAGCCTCTGCCCAAGCCTTGGAGGAAATGGCTCACGTCATCCCTTTCCTGCCAAGAGTTTCAGCACTTGTTGACCTGTTCAACCAAATCTGGAAGAAGAATGGAGACCTAGTGAAAATTTCATGAATCTAGAGCATAGGAAGCTCTCCTTTCAGCGGACAGAGCAGCATCACCTGGTCCACTCTACACAAATGGAAACTGAGGGTGACAAGACATCTTCCCACATAAGGCAGTAGTGACCCCAGGCCTGGAAGACACCTTCATCCTCTGTAAGCAGCGATAGTTCTCCTAAATCAGGCAGCAGGTGTCTGCTTCATGAGCAGTGGTGCTACTTCACAAGGTGGATCTCTAACAGAAGTCCCAGAGAAAGTTAAACCTATATATTAGCTAAAGGAGTTGATATTTTAGCAGTCCTCTCCAACTGTAATTGAATAGGGCTGCATTCACTACACGGAAGGAGTGTCATCCAGCAATTACAGGCAGAAAACCATTAAGTGACTGGTTTTCTCAGAGCTGCTCTTTGATCATGTTTGGGTCACCCCACTTAAAAGATTTAATTTCTTCCTCCATCAGGCAGGGCTACACCACTCTGTATTCATTGGCAAAGCCTCAAAGTAACTCCCTGTCTTTCACTTTCTCTTTTTCTTTTGGAAATGAGACAAAGGTGACTGCAGCATCTATCAACACCTACTTGTTCCAACATGTCTTCAGTGTAGCGGCCAACCTCAGCCAAAGTCAGTGTACAAACTGGCCCTGGGCTATGACACAAGCAGGGTGGTGAGATGGGGAACCTCAAACTGCTCCCTCATGTTTTGCTGAGCAAGAAAATCACTGTGCTTCAGATCCAGACTCAAGGATGGGCAACTAAAGGCAGACACTGTCTGCCTAACCAGCACAGGGAAACGAATTACATCTTTGGTTGGGAGATCCTGCCAGCCTCTTCACAAGCAGCACNTAAGGGTTCAGATTTGGGCTTGGGTTCGGACATCCTTTGGCAGGACATGCCAGACTTGGTGACAATGGCATACAATCCCTGCAAAGCCCTCTATCTCTTCACACCACCAAACAGTGCAGGACACTCAACATCTTACATTGTTAACTTGTCAGTGCAGTTTTTGGGATGCTCTTGACCCCAGCCANTGCTGCCTGCTGATGTCAGCGGATTTAAGCTAGCAAACACACGACTTCACCGCTGACTTGAGAAGTTTGTATGACAGAGGTGCTGGTCACAGGAGCCTCAGCCCAACTCTGGACCTAGCGACGTGGCCACTGCCTGAGACCATGATCCCTTGCCACCTACATCTGCAGCACCCATCGTGGAGGATTTCCTGGTGTTTGACCCCAGGTGGTCAAGCAGCACTGATGCCTGCAAAAAAAATCTCTGGAATTGCAATAGAAATCTGCACTGATACTTTCTTTTTGGCACTTTCTATAAAATTAAGTTTCACTGTGCATTGAAATGTGCTGTTCCCCAGGAGACAACCTTCACACATCACCCCATCCCCACTATTGTCTTTGCTTTGGCAACATAGCAGCTTTTCCAGCCATGACTTCGTATCTCATCATCAGAGAGGGCTCTAGACACATGCAAGAGGGACCTGAAAGGTTTGAGTGGATCTGCTCTGCTCCCGCACACAGAGCAGTCAAAGACACCTCCCCCGGCTGTATCTCCCAGGTGCAGGCAGGTCAGATGTCCTCTGCCTATAGTTTGAGCTCACACGAGCAAAGCATCTCCTACCTGGGAATATTTTGGCACTAGAACAGTGTTTCTTTGAGTCATGGAGACATGGAAGGTATGGTTTCATGTGATATTAGCTTTGATTTTGTGGGAACTTCTCATGCTTTCCTTATCAGTAAGGGTTCAGATTTGGGCTTGGGTTCGGACATCCTTTGGCAGGACATGCCAGACTTGGTGACAATGGCATACAATCCCTGCAAAGCCCTCTATCTCTTCACACCACCAAACAGTGCAGGACACTCAACATCTTACATTGTTAACTTGTCAGTGCAGTTTTTGGGATGCTCTTGACCCCAGCCAGCTAATCCTCTCCAACCAGAGCCCAAGAGTGGAAACCCACCACCTCCACCTGCCACAGGCACGTTGCTGTTTCTACTGGCTTATTGGGAAGGCAAACCAAGCCATCTCCTCCACCATCAGCTCCTCAGAGAAGACAGCAGAAGGGTGCTACCAGCATGGTGTAGGATAATCCAGATGTGATCCACACACCCTGCCTGCTCCTTCACTGCTCAGCATGAAGGCAACATGACCATCAACTGGAGAAGCCTCTGACGTCCCCAGCCGTGCAACAAGTCCCTGCTGCACCTGTTGGGACATGGACACACATGCAAATAAGCAGTAAATTAAATTGCAGTCCCATTTACTGCCAACAACACAGGCTTTTGCTTGGTGATGATGGGTGACAGCCAGCCACCACGGGGGAAGAGATATATCTGGCCAGGAAGGAGGATTTTCAATTCTCCCTCTCCCATTGCCAGGAGAAATGGGACAAACCCGTAGAATCACTTTGGTTTTTCTCAATGCCCTTTCCACAAGGGGAGCCTGGGATGGAGTAGCTGCCAGGTCTTTCATGTACCAAGAGCTCCTCTGGCTTTCTAAACACACAGCATACCAGAAGTCTTTTACTTAACGAATTGCTCTCATAAATATATCAAAGAGATTCCTACTTGCAACAACCTCACAAGGGGTATGCAAATAAAGTATTATATAAAATCTTCCCACTGGATCTTTTTAGAAAAAAATAATCCAAACATAAAAAGATTTAAAATTATTCCATTATCTAAACTTTCCTCATTTATCTAGGCAATATGGTGCTCAAATAATATCTTGTGTACAGCGATGGAGTGGTCTTCACCCCAGAGGCTCACATGGTGCTAGGAGACCTTCTGGGGGTATTGGTCAAATGCAGCAGGTCTCAGCAGAGCACAGCAATGCCATGCAGCAAACAAAAGCATTCAAAGTTGGAAACAAGGAGAATTATAGATGAGCTGAATGTAATTATAAGGCCAGGATTTTCCCAGTGCACCAGGAGTTCACGAAATGTATCTCATGAGATCCTCCACGAGAAGACTGTCTTCACTGAGACACCTGCCCAGAGAACTGGAAAGACCAGAGGTTTCCAATGGAAATCTTCTCTGTTTTTAAGCAACTGCTTTGTATGGGATGCACAGTGCCAGACTACAGGCACTGACCCCCATATAGTTTCCCACAGTTGCTAACAGCAGATGTCTCACCAAGGAGTATAAGAGCAGGACAAGTATGGGCTGGTCTTTCCCAGAGATACCCGACAGCATCAGAAAAACAGCAATTTAGGAATAGCCTGGACTACAGGTTGCATCAAGACACCTTATTTTTACTCTTAAATTGCACATTTTTCAGGAATTGCTCTCAGCCCCACACTTTTATGACATCCTGCGGATGCTTATATACACACGTATTATATATAAATGTCTACTTAAATATGTAATACACCTATACACACACACAAAAAAAATCTTTCTTCTATTTTCCTTAACCTTTCAGGATCCTAGAGACAAGAATTTCAAAGGCATCAGGCACTTAGGGATGCAGAGGGGCATTTTCAGGCATGGGAAAGTTAGGCTCCCTTACAATCTTTAGGAAGCCAATTAGTTTTGAAAATGTGGCCCTGGACTACTCTGCCTTTGCAGAAAAGGAACCAGATGCTGAATATATTTTCAGGACTAAACTGGATTTCCATATAAATGCCCTTTCTGATTGTCAGGTTAGAACTGTGTGAGGCATATCATGGTCACCGATACATAACCGACATTTTCACAGTAGCTGAAGCCAGCAGAAATCTCAAATCCAAGTATTTTTCAACTCAGGCCAGTGCACATTGCACAAGCAGCAATGCAGAAATCTCAACTGGAAATAAAATAGGAAAAACAGGAATTTGATTTTCCAACCAAATCCCTCAAAATCCATAAAAAATTGAAACAAAAAACCCCTTACCATCCCTCAGGAAATAATTAGCCAGCTTTTTCCTTAGCAGATTTGAAGAGTGATTGATAATTTACATTCAAGACAAACACCTTATAAACGAAATTTTTCTTTAAAATGTTTAAAGCTACTAGTGAAAAATCAACAGCTGGAAACTGTAATAAACTGAACCTAGTCTTTACCAGCAGCGTTTCACTCATATATCAGAAACACTGCCTGGACAGAAGAACAATAGCTTGCAGTTCCTTTTTGATGCCAAGGAAAATTTGTCACTCGCTGTTAAAGGAAGTCCAACATGGAGAGAGATAATTATTAGCTCCACTGCATGCTGGGAGAGAGCCCAAACGCAGGGAAAACAGCTTGGGCATCAGTGAATATTATTTTAAATAGAAAACAAGCTTCATGCTGGAGGAGATCAAATAGGT
Organism: Aramus guarauna; assembly: GCA_013400195.1. Classification (NCBI taxonomy): domain Eukaryota; kingdom Metazoa; phylum Chordata; class Aves; order Gruiformes; family Aramidae; genus Aramus; species Aramus guarauna. Next base: position 6,827 of record VXBL01004970.1, read on the forward strand.
TTCATGACCAGGAAAAGAAAAAAAAAACCAACCCCACAATTAAAAAAATCACAAGTTGAAACAAAAAGAGCATGGTACAAGGTAGATTAAAGATGTCAGGGCTGCATTGATTTGAGTCAGGAAAGCATCACTTGTGCATGATTCCTGCATCCTCTTGTGGTACCCACCGGAGCCAGGGACCTTCTTCCCCAGGGAGAACACCCGGTCCTGCTAACACCCCGAGCAACCCAAGGAGGCTCAAAGGAAACGGCAAGCCTCCCAGCTGAATTTCAAGGAGCCGGCTGTGACGGTGGGAGGGAACCCAGCTGGGGTTTTGCTGCCGAATATTTCAGAGCAGATCAAAGCTATAATAAATTAAATCCCCAATTCCATCTGGCACTTTCAGAGGCTCCTCTAAAGCAGCATCTCCATACAGCATGCACCTTCCTACACAATAAGATCTTGTCTTTGTCGTGTGCAGGTGTTTGTATAGATGCTCCCAGCATCCTTGCCTCCAGGCACACGGCAGGGAGGGGATGTGTGAGCCCCCATCCTGCATCCGAGCAGCTTCCAGCATGGCTCTGTGAGGAAAGAAACCGTGCCCAAAATGGAATGCATGAGCTGTAATACGCACTGCTCATATTGGCACAGTGTCTTGTACCACTCTGCAAGGGGCTCACAGGCTTCATCTCACAGATCCCATGCATGAGACTGAAGCCTGGAGGACATCAAACAGGGCAAGAGCACCAAAACCACCAGCCTGAAGCCCCTTCTCCAGGGGGGACATCCATCAGCCACAGCAACTGCAAATGCTGCTTCACCCTTTTCTGCAGCCAGCTCAGTCTCGTATCTCCTCGGCAAATGCTGCTCTTACAGGGCTGATGGTCACATCATGGCACAGCAGCTCCTCAACCAGGTGACAATGGTCAAACCCATGCCTCCGCCCTACCCAACCCTCTCCCACACCAGTGCTTGCACAGAGGAGGGACAGCCACCTCCAGTGATGCCAGCAGCGCTTGGAAGATACTCTTTACTGATGTTCACATCACGTACAACCACCAGAACCAACTCACACCTGGCTTCTGTCACTGTAAACCCAACACAGGGTCTCAGCACATGCAATTTTATGTCTTAGCCCAGTTCAGCCTCTCAGCTATTTAATCCTCTTCCCTGCCACACCATCCTTGCGCTGCAGCACATAACCAAGAAGCACAACTCCACAAAGCTCCCCCATCTCAGCTACATCTCGTACTTCCAAGTCAACTTTGATACTCCAAATAGGTCCCTCAAACACGTGGCAATAAGGAGCTTTTCAGGAATAAATGCAACACTCCGTATTTTTCCCCCTTAATTACAGAGCAATAAGCTCCTGGTCAAAGCATCCATCTGCACATTGGGATGTTGCTCATCTCCTGTGGTTTCAGCGGAAGCGAGCTTTGGGCAGTCAAGCAGCGGGACACATCTCCCCTTCCACGGGAGAAAGAAAAGCTGTAGAGATGAGGCACTACAAGAACAGAAGCAAAGGTTTGGTGAGGAAGAGCTAAACACAACCCCTACCTGATTGTGTTCGTGAGACGACGAGCCCTTCCCTCGAGACGGGGAACAGCTTCCATCAAGCTGCTCGCTACAATCCGCCGTCCACTGTAAAAGGGATAAAAAAGGAATTGTGTAAAATAATAGCTGGGCTGGGAAAAACTGCTGTGTCAGTCCACAGCGCACAGCAAATGCTGTCTGGCCATGGGCATGACTGTACACGTGTAGCTCCCCCCTTTTTCAGGATGATCCTAAAGGCTTTGGCTTGGAAATGCTCCACCCGCCGATGGTGAGCAGAGGGAAGATAAAGGAACAACTGCAAGAAGGCACCTGAAATGATGCTGTGCAATAAAATACATCCCCAGTATTTCCTTGCAGGCTCCAACAGTGTTTAGTATCTCGGGCATATGGTATGCACCAGGACAGCTTGGCTTGATTACTCTTTTCCATGGAGTCTTCCAGAGGAAGTTAGGAAGTTTCTGTTTTTCCCAACTCTGTTTGCTTTAGTGACAGATATGAGTTCTGAGCTGCCAAAACCCTGTCTTTTTATATAAAAACCCCCAGAAAACAGAGCTCAAAGCTGCATGTTTGGCCACTGCTGTATGCTGCAGCCGTGACGTTCAGCCTGGATGGCAGCCCTGCTGTCACACTGGCTTCACCCCATGGTGAAGGACATGGGCATCAGGGGACTTTCCAGCCATAGGGGATGCCAAGCTGCTTAGGACAGCTTCCCTCAAGGTTTGACAGCAAGGTGCATCCACCAAAATAATTCAATTTGCGGTCATTTGGGTTTTTTTCCCCTTCAAATAAATGAAGGGCTACATCATACTGGGGGAAAAAAAAACCAATTTAAAAAAAAGCAGGTTTCACTAGACAAACATGAAAGATGCTGCTAAATCCTAAAGTCATTTTGTCCACCCCACCCCTCCCTCCCAAAGAAGTTGAGACTGAACCTTGGTGACCAGCCCCATTTCTGAGGTCTTTCATCCTGGAAGTGCTCAGTTGCCTCAGACACTCACCACTTGGATGCCATCACCAAGGCTGATGTGCCAAGAAAATGAAAAGTCAATTCCATATAAACAGCAGCTACCTGAAAGCTTTTTGACAGGTATGGAGGAGGCCAGAAAATAAGAGGAAAGCCACCACTAGAACTGCCCATGATCCCTGCACAGCTTTGCCCTCATCAGAGAGCCCATTCTAGCTCACCAGAAGGGGGAACCTCAGCCTCACCTTTAATGAGCTCATCAAAGAGCCCACCGCTCTCCTACCACCTCTGCTGACTGACCTGGAGAAGCTCACGATGCTATCATGCTTGAGAGTCTTCTACCAGACCTATGTCTATCTCCTTTACAATTCTGAGTGCAACCATGCGCCTGGAAAGGTCTCCCAGCTTCCAGCTCACCTATTATTATGTCCACAGCTTAAAGAAAATTGCCTTTTCCCTCTGACCTTCCTTTTTTTTCCCGGTGAGAGCAAGGTTGGAGACATCCCCACCATGGGAACATCCACACTTTGAGATTATCTAGACTGGTGATGGATTCAGCTCCCCTGCGAGTGGTGTGGAGGATGAAGCAGCATGTAATGTGTCTTTCCTTCCTTGCCCCAGCACGGAGAGCAGTTATCCAGGGATGCAGTACTGTCCAAGCATCTCACACACACGGGGGAAGTGGATTTATCCATTCTTACACGGGGAAGACTTTATTACAACCACAAAGAAACAAACCACAGAGAGATTAAGTAACTTGCCCAATGTTAAAGATTAAGTTGCAGGCAGAACCTTGCAGTTAAAAACAATTTTCTCGGTCTCAGTCCACTGCCTTCCCCCTAAACACATCCTTTTTCCTCCAGCTCTCATTAAGAGGGAACATGCTGCCTTCACTCAGGCTGACTTCCACCACAGTTACTCCAGTGAGCTGCAGAATATGTGCGTGTTTATCCCTTGCTTTGTAAGAAGTGACCAGGAAGAGAAAATCAGAAATAAAAATTCCTGATTATTTCTTATACAAATTTGGGGTACAAGGTGGGCAAATGAGTATCTTTGGGAGAGAAGAGACAATTTCATAGAATCACAGACTGGTTTGGGTTGGAAGGGACCTCAAAGCCCATCCAGTCCCACCCCCTGCCATGGGCAGGGACACCCTCCACTAGCCCAGGTTGCCCAAAGCCCCATCCAACCTGGCCTTGAACACTGCCAGGGAGCCAGGGGCAGCCACAGCTTCTCTGGGCACCCTGTGCCAGGGCCTCAGCACCCTCACAGGGAAGAAGTTCTTCCTTATATCCAATCTAAATCTCCCCTCCTTCAGTTTAAACGCAATACCCCTCATGTGTCACTACAGGGCCTACTAAAAAGTCTCTCTCCATTTTTCTTATAAGCCCCCTTTATATATTGAAAGGCCACAACAAAATTTCGTTGGAGCTTTCTTCTCCAGGCTGAACAACCCCAACACTCTCAGCCTGTCTTCACAGGAGAGGTGCTCCAGCCCTCCGACCATTTCTGTGGCCTCCTCTGGACCTACTCTAACAGCTCCATGTCTGTCTTGTGCTGGGGACCCCAGAGCTGGATGAAGTGTTCCAGGTGGGGTCTCTGGGAGCAGAGGAGGGGAATCCCCTCCCTTGACCTGCTGGCCATGCTTCTTGTGATGCAACCCAGGCTATGGTTGGTTTTCTTCGCTGCAAGCGCACATTGCCAGCTCACTTCAATTTGTCACCCACCAGTGTCCCCATGTCCTTTTTTGCAGGGCTGCTCTCAACTCATCCATCCCCCCGACTGTAATGATACTGTGGATTGCCCTGACCCAGGTGCAGGACCTTGCACTTGGCCTTGTTGAACTTCATGAGGTTCACATGGGAGAGCAAACTCCTCTCTGCTGGACTGGCGGACATTGTCTTTTGCACGCTGGGGTGCATGGGGCAGGGGACAGGAGAAGCGTGCACCTCTGGTACTAGCAGAAGAGCGCCTTGGCCTTGCTACCACAAACAGTCCTCCCAATTTAAAGGCAAACCAAAACCCTATGGAGGCAGGGGCTCATTTGTAAGCAATTAATAGACTTCAGTGTGAAATGAGAGACAAAATGACCTGCAACAAAAATTCTTTGCATGCTGGAGGAGGTCTCAGTGCTAGACAAACCTAGTCTGGACTCAGCCTTTCTCCCCATAATCGTACCTCCAGCTCAGCTTTGCCATGTAGTCTCATTAGCTGTTAAACTAACATTAAGGCTTAATACAAAGTGGTCTGGGGATCTCTGCTTGGGATCAGTCTCCCTTGCACCCAATATAAAGAGACAAAGACCCAAATCAGACCAGCTGACTGCTCCTGCAGCACAAACCCATCTCAGCTATCCAATGACGGCCTCATCCTTAACCTTATTTCATCCTCATAATCAGTATGTAAGTGGTCTCTAAGCTAAACATTGTCTCCTACCTCCAAGATGGGAAAGCACCTCTATCACAAATGGAGAATCACAGCAGCCTTACAAGCCCAAGGGCAGGGACTGGAGCCCACCACTCCTTGCACCATGGGCTCCTTATTCCTTTGGCAGTTCACATCTTCAGCACACATCTGACACACTGTGGCACCAGAATACAAATGATTTCCCTCTGAACAACAACAGTGGTTCAGGAGGCTTCATTGCTCCTTGTGTTGGACGTAAAACGTCCATTTTAGGAACAAATCTAACTAGAACCACATCATTCCTAATGACAACACCAAACCACATCCCTGCTAAAGCCATCCCTCTGTTCGCTTGGTATTCCCATCCTCTGAAATACAGCCATTTTCTGATCTGACATAACAACCATGAAGCAAGCAACCAGGTTATTACACATATTAAAGTGTCGACAAAAGCTACACTTTTGGGGAGCATTTGGGGCTTTTGCTTGACCTTCAGGCTTGGTTGTTTCATAGACAGCCCTGTGCACATTTCACTACTGAGCAGCCCCCCACTGCAGCCCTTGCAGCTGTTCCCAGTCCCTCCAGGATTTTTCCACCCTGGCGAAGCAGCATGCTGTTTGGGATGGAGAGAGGCACCCTTCATTTACAAATGAAATGTCCTTCATTTATAAATGGGAACCTTGGAGAAGTCAAAAAGCTTCAGGGCACACACCTCGGAAAAACAAAACCCAGCTGGCAGGAGACCTCTACCAACTGTTTGGAGACCTCATATCTCTTTGAACAAGCAAGCTGCCCCAAATCCAGTCTTTTATTATGTCCTGCTTTACACCTCAATGCTCAAAACACTTCAGCTGGACGTGCATCCCCAACCCAGGTGACAAGCCACCGGCATCCCCCAGCCCCTCTATCACCCCACACTGTGCCCTTCGCCCACCTGTGAGACGTGGGACTGTGTCTTCTCGCTTTCACCATCCCCCTCCGTTTTATCTGTCAGCAGCCCCTGGACCTGGTACTCGAGGACGTAGCTATCGATGAAACGCTCCAGCTCCTCGATCTCCTGAGAGCGGCTGCTCCCGGCCTCTGAGGAAGCCGATGCCACCGATGAGTTCTCCATCCCTTCAGGAGAGACACTGTGAACAGAGGGAGCCTGAGAAAGTAAAATACAAAAAGGCAAGAAATTATTTCCCAGTAACGATAAAAAGGTTAAAATAAACAGTAGTCAAAGGTTATCAGTTTTCACAGGCAGAATATTTTTCCTGTACATCCAATAACATTTATAATAATCCTTAGTGGTCACATTTAGAGTTTTCATGTGTGCATAAACAAAAAAAAGTCCATTTTCTGTAATACTCCTACATCTAAGGACAACAACGGACATTTTACTTATCCTCCTTCTTAAAATCCAAACTACTGAAAAACTCCAGACACATGCACAAGATAAAAACAAAATTAAAAAGCTTAATTTAAAAAGCCCATGGCATTAGCTGTGCCGGATAAGGGTGATAAGCTGGGGATGACAGACAGGGGCGTGAGGAAGAGGATGATAATCGAAAAGCTTCTCTAGGATGGCAGCAGTAAATGATGCCAAGTCAATGGTGTGTCTGTAAAGTGAGGAGGTTTGCATGTGGAAGTGAAACAGAGATCACACTAGAATCTATTTTTAAAACCTTTCCTCGTTAAAAATGAATTAAAAAGAGCAAGAAAGGGGAAAACCCTGCAAAACAACAAAGTGTGTTCTGCATCGACCAGTCGACTGGCAACAACAGAAGAAATGATGCTATCCCTCCAGCTGAGCGCCCACTCAGCACAGCCCCAAGCCCTCACCACAGCAAAGGTATCACCTCCACAGCGGCACAAGCCCACATTCATCACGACCAGACATGGGTCTTCTTCTCCCAAACCCAGCCCTGCTCTGTTAGATCACCAAGCCCCACGGATCCATGGTTTTGCAGGCTGGAGCAACATGTAGAGATCCCTTCCCGGCTCCAAGGGGCCACTGCTTTCAGGAGGATAAAACCTGGCCCATCTCACTGGCTAGCTTGTGTGAGCTCTGCAGGAGAATGGCTCTATAGCAGATATAGGGGCTTTATGATGCTTTTAAGATAAAGCATCCCCAGGATGCAAACTGAGTCTGTTAAACCAGCAGATAGCCCAGACGAGACACAAACCTTCAGAAATGGGAGCCTGAATCACTAAATGTTCTGTATGTAGGTTTTTAACATCTTCTTACTGGTTAAAGTGAAAATACAAAGCAGAGGAGAAAGAGAAGGCTGTGCAAATGAAAACAGATATATAGAAAAATTAAGTCATTGGCTTTAAGGCTTGATTCAGCTACCCAAGTGTCCCAACAGCCCAGCTTATCCCTCCCTCCAGTTTCTGCTCCAGGACAACAGCCATCTCCTAAATATGTATACGTATATTATGGCTAGCAGAATAAGAAGCCATTATCCAGGGGCTTACATTGCAAACCTTATTAGGTCTTGTTTAGGGTGCAGATCATCAAGGAGTTAAGTGTTCTTCTGAAAAACAAAGCCAGATCCCTCTATATCCCCAGCCCCTTTCCAAAGCCAACACATGAGAATGGATACACCACCAAACATACACCTCTTCAACCAATGCAAGAGACTCAACTCCAACCACTTTCATCCTCTGATCCATATAGTGAATTAAAAACCTTAGGAAATCCTGCAGTTGTCCCTTAAGCAGGGAATGAACACATAAGGATGTCAACAGCTGATATCCAGATTATCTGAAGATGTGCATTTAATGAAGAAAAGCTGATGAAACCTCAAATGAAACATTGCTAATAAGAGCAGCTCTAATGATGTTCAAGTGGATGCTCCTGTGGTCGCTATGTGCACCTACCCAGTGCACTCACCCCGGATAACACACTCCTTTGAAAGTTGGCCAATGTTGCTTTCCAGCAACAGACAGGATATCCCCTTCATGTCACTGAAATGCCACCTTCTCTGACACAGAACANCAGGTGACAAGCCACCGGCATCCCCCAGCCCCTCTATCACCCCACACTGTGCCCTTCGCCCACCTGTGAGACGTGGGACTGTGTCTTCTCGCTTTCACCATCCCCCTCCGTTTTATCTGTCAGCAGCCCCTGGACCTGGTACTCGAGGACGTAGCTATCGATGAAACGCTCCAGCTCCTCGATCTCCTGAGAGCGGCTGCTCCCGGCCTCTGAGGAAGCCGATGCCACCGATGAGTTCTCCATCCCTTCAGGAGAGACACTGTGAACAGAGGGAGCCTGAGAAAGTAAAATACAAAAAGGCAAGAAATTATTTCCCAGTAACGATAAAAAGGTTAAAATAAACAGTAGTCAAAGGTTATCAGTTTTCACAGGCAGAATATTTTTCCTGTACATCCAATAACATTTATAATAATCCTTAGTGGTCACATTTAGAGTTTTCATGTGTGCATAAACAAAAAAAAGTCCATTTTCTGTAATACTCCTACATCTAAGGACAACAACGGACATTTTACTTATCCTCCTTCTTAAAATCCAAACTACTGAAAAACTCCAGACACATGCACAAGATAAAAACAAAATTAAAAAGCTTAATTTAAAAAGCCCATGGCATTAGCTGTGCCGGATAAGGGTGATAAGCTGGGGATGACAGACAGGGGCGTGAGGAAGAGGATGATAATCGAAAAGCTTCTCTAGGATGGCAGCAGTAAATGATGCCAAGTCAATGGTGTGTCTGTAAAGTGAGGAGGTTTGCATGTGGAAGTGAAACAGAGATCACACTAGAATCTATTTTTAAAACCTTTCCTCGTTAAAAATGAATTAAAAAGAGCAAGAAAGGGGAAAACCCTGCAAAACAACAAAGTGTGTTCTGCATCGACCAGTCGACTGGCAACAACAGAAGAAATGATGCTATCCCTCCAGCTGAGCGCCCACTCAGCACAGCCCCAAGCCCTCACCACAGCAAAGGTATCACCTCCACAGCGGCACAAGCCCACATTCATCACGACCAGACATGGGTCTTCTTCTCCCAAACCCAGCCCTGCTCTGTTAGATCACCAAGCCCCACGGATCCATGGTTTTGCAGGCTGGAGCAACATGTAGAGATCCCTTCCCGGCTCCAAGGGGCCACTGCTTTCAGGAGGATAAAACCTGGCCCATCTCACTGGCTAGCTTGTGTGAGCTCTGCAGGAGAATGGCTCTATAGCAGATATAGGGGCTTTATGATGCTTTTAAGATAAAGCATCCCCAGGATGCAAACTGAGTCTGTTAAACCAGCAGATAGCCCAGACGAGACACAAACCTTCAGAAATGGGAGCCTGAATCACTAAATGTTCTGTATGTAGGTTTTTAACATCTTCTTACTGGTTAAAGTGAAAATACAAAGCAGAGGAGAAAGAGAAGGCTGTGCAAATGAAAACAGATATATAGAAAAATTAAGTCATTGGCTTTAAGGCTTGATTCAGCTACCCAAGTGTCCCAACAGCCCAGCTTATCCCTCCCTCCAGTTTCTGCTCCAGGACAACAGCCATCTCCTAAATATGTATACGTATATTATGGCTAGCAGAATAAGAAGCCATTATCCAGGGGCTTACATNGCCTAGCCCCTTTCCAAAACCAAAACACGAGAATGGACATAACACTCCACATACTCTTCCACCAGACTGAACTCAAACCACTTTTATCTCCTTTGATCCATATTAAAATTATTGAATTAAAAACCATAGCAAATCCTGCAGTTGTCCCTTAAGCNCTGCAAACCCTATTAGGATAGTCTTGTTCGGGGCGCAGCTCATCAAGGAATTAAGTGTTCTACTGCAAAACAAAGCCAGATCCCTCTATATGCCTAGCCCCTTTCCAAAACCAAAACACGAGAATGGACATAACACTCCACATACTCTTCCACCAGACTGAACTCAAACCACTTTTATCTCCTTTGATCCATATTAAAATTATTGAATTAAAAACCATAGCAAATCCTGCAGTTGTCCCTTAAGCAAGGAAAGAACACATAAGGACATCAACAGCTGACATCCAGATCATGTGAAGATGTGCATCTAATGAAGAAAAGCCGTTGAAACCTCAAATGCGGCATTGCTAATAAAGGCAGCTCTAATGATGTTCAAGTGGATGCTCCTGCGATTGCTATGTGCACCTACCCAGTGCACCCACCCCAGACAACACACTCATTTGAAAGCTGGCCAATGCTGTTTTCCAGCAACAGACAGGACTTCATCCCCTTTGTTTCACTGAAATGACACCTTCTCTGCCACAGAACAGGGAAGCTGCTTAACAAACCACACCATCACCAGGGACAGAAATGAAAAGTACACTCCACAGGCAAGCAAAAGGCACAGAGAGGTCCTCCTGTGGTCTCCTGAGATGGAAATGGCACCAAGAGACCTTCACCCTGATGAAAGTGGCCATGGTTGCTTCTTCAAACAAGACTTAGGTTTGCAAGACTCTCAAAGACCAGGTTGGAGTAAAGAGCTATAGCTTCTACTTCTCACAGCTGCAGAGACAACACAAGAACTTCCAGTCCTTGAGGACCACACATCTGGTCATGTGAGCAAAGATGGGTACAGTTTGCTCTGAGGATGGGACTACCACCACCAAAACCACCCTCTCACGTGGTCCTCTCCCCTGCCCACACCTGGGATGCCCAGGGGCACAGTGCAGGCAGTGGGAACCGGTCCAGCTGCAAACACCTGCAGATGACACTCTTCAAGCCCCACACTTCAGCACGCATCGCCGGATTTCCTGGGAGGTCTCTCCTCAAGGTACTGACCCAAGCAGGAGCCAATTGGTTTGCAAACATGGACTGAACCCACAGCAGCAAGAAGGACAAGAAAACCCATCAAAACAAAGTATTTTCCATGTGACAAAATCTCTGCGACTCATTGCTGTGGGAGATGGGACTGCTCTGGGGGCCTGACACCCTTTCTTTGGCCATCAGTCAAGTGCTGGCTGTGCATTCACTCCAAGCTCTGCATCCCACATCCGGAGAAGCTGGGGTGAGTGATGGAGAAGGGGATCAGCATCCCCACTGTCCCCCACCCAATCACTGTGGAGGGAGCTTGGACCAACCCCTCTCCTCCTTCCTATTTCTCCATGGCTGAGAAATGTGGCTGAACACCACTGACACTTTAAAGAAAAGAAACCATCAAGTCCTGTACCTGGGCTGGGCATGTTTGTAGATGAATTAAGCTCCAAACCAGTGTCTTGTGGTAAGACTCATACTGCTCCTTCCCTGTGATTGGGAGGGACAAGACACAGGAGCTCCCACCACATTGCAGGACACCAAGACTTCATCCCTCACCCTCTTCTTCACTGGAAATTGGTATTTACAGTCTGTTTTGAGACAAGTATAAAATTACCAAGCAAATTTAGATTGAGTCACATGCCATCCGGAAGGGAAAAAGAAAAAAAAAAAAATCAGTTACCAGCTCATGTAATTTCCAGCTCCTGAACTATTTCTCATCTGTCACTTCTGAACAATTGTGGCTTCATTTGGAAACTGCTGAGAACGAGCAGTTCTGGCCTAAGGATTTCATCTGCTCAAGGAATTATTCCCAAATGTGCCCAGACTGTCAAAAAGGCTCATTATGTAGATCAATATCACACATTAACTCCTGAACAAAAATCATGTGGTGTATTAAAAAAGGAGAAAGAAAAAAAAATAGACAAGGGAAAAAAAAGAGAAGCCCCAGAGAGCATGGAGCCCTGAAGGAGGGCATGCTTCTCCCCTTTTAGCTAATTAGTGCCAATTACTGAATGGAAAGCACAAATTATGAAATAGAAAGTGCTAAAGAAAGAATTGGGAGAATAGGTGGCTACAATGAGTCCTGGAGGGCCCATGTGGGGACGTGACGACATGAGGACAGCTGAGACAGGTGGTATTCCTTGGGATGGAGCAGAGTCAGAGGGTATCCTCCATCCACTGGGGCCACACAACACAAACCCAAAGGATTTTTGACTATTTTAAATTTTTTTGAAGGCGTCACTGGAGGAAATTGAGCCCAGGGCACCGGCCTGGGGATGCTCCTCCTTGAACACCCACAATAAAGCATAAAGCAGAGCAAGGACTAACACATGACTCCACTTTTGAGGTGCTCACTCCCATGTCCAACCAGCATTTTGCTGATTAGCAGCAGGAGAGATGGTGGATGAAGGGAAATGGGTTTGTCAGAAGTCACTAATTCCAGCAAATGAGCACAAACCATGTACTTGAGATATTTATGGATCTCTACTAGGAAACTCAAAAATCAAGTCAACCTTCACCTCTCTCTAAAGAAAACCAGAATTTAGCAGGAAGAAAACTCCCCTATGTTTTAGAGCGATGAGTTATCACATACACTTGTGATGGGATTGTCATTGTACACAAAGATCACTAGAGCAGGTGTCTGGGCATGGACAGAGAGTTGGTTGACATCTAACCCTTGTAACAAGATAAAAGACTAACAAGTCGTGGTCTGTAATCTTCTTTACATGCTTAGTCTGCATGGAGTCAGTATGAATCACATAATGACACAGGGACTGGCTGCCCGACATGGACATCCCAACGTGCCGGCTGTGCTGGGGCCACTGCCAATATGCCACCATCACCCACCACAGGGCATCAATGAGGAGGCTTAACAAGCAGAGGAACATCTTGCCTTTTGGGGATCTCCTGGCACTCCCTGCTAGTGACCAGCTCTGGGTTTTTTGAATTTGTCCTTTTAATTCCCCTTCTGACCACGCTCCCTTTCTATCTTGGGCTTCAGGGTTAGGACCACACATGCCTGATCACTACAGCAGTGGAGTAATATCCAAATTCAGTGCTTACCTTGCTTTGAGCAAGTGGTTGGACTACAGACCTCCTGAAGTCTTCTCCAACCTGAATGCTTTTTTGATTCCATGAGATGCTGTTCAAGCACTTCATCGCTTTAAGAAAGCCTGCTCTACTCTCATTCTACTTTCCATACTTCATTCTGAGCAGTCTCTCCCATTTCAGATGAGTCTCTCCCAGTTATCACGCAACTGCCTTCCCCACTTCCACCAGCCTGCCCAGAGATGTCCCAATGCTCAGGTGAGGGTTATTTTGGTCACCATCCTCCATAAATTTTTTTCAAGGCAAGGCTTTTTCAGCTGTTAACCATTGATTTCTGGGCTTCACCTAATTCTACCAAGCGTGAGATGTGTGTATATAAAACGTGCCTGACCAAACAAGAGAATCACAGGTTTACAGAGGTCTATTTGCTGGGTCCCTAGTTGCTGGGTCACTGGTTCAAGCAGCCTGACCCTTCAAGAAGGACAGATTTTGGAAGGCACAAATGGTGGCCCTCCCTCCTTGGCAGAAGGCACCTTGAGAAGGGAAGCTGCCACCTACACCCAGACTAATTCAAGTCCATCTGCAAAGGTTTGCTCTCCATACTAATGCTAGTCCTTCTCTCCCTTTCCAAAATTAAACCTCTCTGTCAGCAAAGTGGCACGGACTGGATGGTCTCCTGCTCTTCCTGGTGCTGCATGTCAGGAAACCTCTGTGCCTGGAGGGTTTCCCATCTCACCTTGCCCTCAGAGCAAGTATAAACAAGAGGTTTTCAAACAAAACCTCAAAATCACAATTGAGCATCAAAGCAGTTGATGCCTTCCCAAACTGAGCAAATACATGTTCTTGAGAGCTCTTACAGTGCCTGTTACTATGACCATCAAACATGGAGTCATTAGAAAAAATAGTCAAGAGATGTGCAAACTGCTTATTATAATTTAGTAATTATCAGCATTGCTGTAATGTATAATTATTATTAATAGCTGCTATTTTAGAGAGTGATCTAAATGGAGTTCTTGCTTTAGCAAGATTATACAGTTTATGGCAATTATTCAGTTTTACCCTTAATCAGCAAATAAACTCAGTAAGAACAAGCATTTTTATGACATTTGTGCATTCATCCAGTAGACAGAGGGTGGAAGCAGCACCCACACAGCAGACCAGCCCACCCTATGGGCCTGCCTATGGCTCAGGGTGTCAACCCCATCTGCAATAGGTGCTTTAAGCTTGAACTTGAGGAACCAAGTCATGAGTCTGATAGGTGACAAGCAGCAACAGAGAAGGAAATCAGTTTGGACTAGATGGGTGGGACATAACAGCACAGGGGAACTTGCAACCAAAATGATGTTACGAAAAGGAAGATGGGTCCATGGTGAGAAGACGACAGACACACAGGGATGGGAATGCATTTCCATCAGCTCACTGTGTCCTGGGTGAGAGGACCTCACATGTACGTCCTCCCCCAGGGCAGATGCTCCAGCCATCCTCTCTCCAGCACAACAGAGCAAAGCTTCTCCAAAACCTGGACTGCAGCAGCCTGACCGTGTGGAGGCAGCACCACGGCACAGCCACACACAGCTCTTCCCCAGCATGGGACCCACCTGTGCCCCAGCCATCCCAAGGGAGCAGGGACTCCAGTCCCATACAAACATCATTCCCTGAAGTGAGGAGTGGGGTCTTTTGGTCTGTAACATGCTGACATGGCAACCTTGTCAGCAAGACTGCTGCCCACAAAGAGATCTTCCTAAAACAATTCTTGCTCCAACTCAGCAAGACAAACCGACATCCTAACCTACCATTAAGCCAACAACCTTCTCACTCCTACCCAACGTCCAACCTGGTCAGACATCAATCAGCAAAGGAAACAAAATAAAGAGGTTGCTTTTGCCATATTTTTGCTTCCCTTGGATGGATGCTGAAAGCTTAAAATGCTTTCTCACACACAACAAGTTTCTCTGAAGGTTGTAGCCTTCAATGACAAGAGAACCAGGGACACTGCACTATCACACGCACCCAGACAGTGGAAGTTGGAAGTGTATTTACCCCCTATACTGCCAGGAGTTAATACTCAATGCTAACTTCTACGGAAGATGATTGGAAGAGATCTCTAAAATATAGAGTTCAGGCAAAACTGCTTAATGCAGTGTTTAGCATCAGGCTTCTCCAGATCTAGGAACCTGTATCAATGTTCAATATCAAAAGGTCCAACAACCACCAAAACCCAGTAAATGGCAAGCACCCAGCCCATCTTTCTGACCACCAGGTCTCACTGGTTTTATGACTCACTTAAGGCATCACGGTTGCAAACCCCATCATCTCCTCCTTACTTATCCTCCAGTTAAACACTGAAAAAGTTCCAATCCCCTGCTCCTCTGCGATTCCAATGCAGGGCAGGAGGAACACAGAGCAGCCTCTCTCTGCAGAAGATTTATTCCCCAGAAATGCCATCGCAGGCCAGCCACTGGAGAGGCAGGCTGTGACGGGCTCCAGAGCTATCCTGACAGATCACTGAAAGTCTTTTTCTTGCCATGTGGGATTTATCATCCCAGGTTTTCCTAGGAACAAGAGATGCTTCCCATAAAAGGCAGCCACAATGCAAATTCTTCACATACCAATGCAGCCACCTCCTTCCAGAGTCTTCTATGGTAGGACATCCAGTGTCCTCTCGCATTCACTCTCCCTGGGGAGGTTATAATCAATAAATTTCAAATACTGCTGTGATCCCTTCTGCTCTGAGAAACCTGGGACATGAACTGAGAAACATCCCAGCAACCCACAGATTCATTTATCTGTGTCTGCATGGGATGGTGGTAAAATCAAACTGAAGAGCAAGACTCCAGCAAGACCCAGGGAGAGGCTGCAGCCCTGCCCCAGCCAGCAGACACCACGTCCTGCCCTATGAGCAACCAACATCAATCTTCACATCTCTTATTCAGTCTCCAAAACCGACCCCATTGCTCTCTGCTCCCCATGGTGAAGACCTCTTGGACGTTACTCCTCAGTGAGATGACACCCTTTTCTTCTTGGTGCCTCCCTGGGGCTTGGCAGAGAGGAACATCACATGGCCAAACCCTCCATCATCACCTCTCTCACACTGCCTGCCAACTGTCTTCTCCAGGCTGACCTTTCCAAAGCCACTGCCGACAGGCTCAGGGAAGGAGGTCCTTTCAACCCCAGACCTGGGAGGTGACGAATGCTCTGACCACGCAGACCAGCTGGTACAGGACAACTCTCCTCCTTCTTATCTGCTTCTTATCAGTGACTTCAGGTCAGGGGAAACCCTCTGTGTGCTTTAACTCTGCAAATAACTGCTTGCTAGCTAATGCTCTGGCAGCAGTACAGGCAGAAGGACCTTTCACCGTCTGCATTTGGGGTTTGAACTCCTGCCTATCAGAACGGCTGCGGCCGGCGGGCAGCCTGCTCGCTTCCCAGCATCTCCTTTTAATGAGCTCCTTCTGCAGCAATATTCTGTCTCTCCTAATCCAGCTGATTTCCAACAACAAGTAATTAGCAATGTGTCTTTCTGAAGCGGTGAGAGCATCTTAGTGAATGAAAGGAGCGCTTTATCTTTATCGCCGGTGGCCAGCTTTTGTATCCAGCAAATCGCAGGAACAGTTACTATGGAAAATGAAAGCAATCAAGATGAACCGTGACCCACTCCATCCAGGTACTACCACATCTCCACAAGCACAGATGAAGCATCATATGTCTGGTTTGGATTTGTTGCTCCATAGCTGGTACTTTTCCACACGCTAAAGCATCAAGCAGAGCAATATAAATTATTATATCCTGGATCTGATCATTTTCTAATTAAAATGTAACCACCTTTGAAAACCGCAACAAGCGACTGCTGCTGGTGCTAGCTTTGGGCTTTTCAGATACTGATGCATCCATGGCTGGCTGAGCATTTTATATATTTCATCATCCCTCCAGTCTCAGGTCTCGTTTCTGGTAGCTGGTGATGCAGAAAAGCCCAAGTGACAGGACAGGAGCCCAACAGCTGCCACGTTGCAGCGCCATCCACGAGCCTGGCATGCCACAGAGCGGGCAAACGCCACAGTGCATCGAAACAGAATCATTAAAATAAACACAGAAATAAATGGAAAAAAAAAAAAAAGAAAGAAAGGAGAGAGCAAGGAGACAGCCAAGTGCAAAAAGCCACAGAATGCAACCTAAAACAGCCACCTTGATACAGTGATCCATCAAGGAAGGGGGAGGAATAACCAGAAAGCCAGAAATCTCTCATTCTCACTCACACAATAGTTTATTACATGGCTTGCTTCACTGCCATAAGGAATTTTTCGTAGTTGGGAGGTGGATTTGTTTTTTTCTTTTTAAAGAAAACCAAAGCCTTGTCACCTTTAGAAAGACAAATTCTTTTAGTGTGTCAAATCTGTGCATGAGGTTGGAGCGGTTTCCCACCAGATGGGCTTCCTTGACCGGGGGGAAGATGTTACCTTTGGCTTGTGATGGATGTTGCCAAGAAAAAGAAAGGAAAAATCAGCACACAGCTAATAAAACCACTGTCTTAACTTCAGGAGGTGAATGGAGGTGGGTTTATGGCCCATCTGATGGATGACAGGTGTGGAGCATCTGTCACTGTCACCCACTGTCAGTGGAGCAGTGGGATGCTCCACTACATGGAATGCCAGGGCAAGGAGTCTGCTGGAGCATCACTCCGGCTGCAGCACAACAGCAAGGCACACTTCCCGTCCCCTCATCTTTATACAAATTCTATACATGGAAATACATCAGCATTTCTAGAAATAAAACCTGAAACGAGTCATAAAAAAAACCCACAATGACCAACCTTTGAATCAAGAACAGCCTGAGTTTATAACCTATTTATCCATCGGCTGATAGTACAATCTGTGACTTAAGTTACACATAATCCATTTTCACATTCCTCTGCTTCTACTCAAACTTAATGGAACAAAAGCCCACATTACATCTTATCCTTGTCATTTTTCACTTTTCCAAAGGAAATGCCACCAAATAAAAATAGCTGATGAAATAGCAAAAAATGCATATTTCACACATGCTCCGTGATGTCCTCTTTGGAGCTGCACTGTTCCTCCTCCGACAGCACACAGTATTGCACTGGTAGGCTGGGTAGGACATGACGGCTGCAGCAATTATGCTGGAAGACATGAATGAAGGATGTACTCTTGCCAGAAGAGCTTGCACACATATACCGCGCACACGTGTGTGCCCACCCTACGATGCACGCCATGTGTAGCAATTCTCAGGTGTGTATTTCACATAGCTCCTCTGCAATCCCGGGGGATAAGCCCTGATCCTGTGGAAGCTGCAGCCAGGGTGCAAAGCTCCCTGCACAGGCAGCACTCTGCAGGCAGAGAGCACAGCCCGCGTCCTAAATAAAAGCATTATAATAACCAGCTGATCCATACACTTAGCAACCGCACGCTTCGACCATGTGCCGGCCGCCACGTACTATCTTTTGCAAATAACTGAAGGAAAACCATTATCAGAAAATAAATCTTTTCTTTCCAGGCACCCAGGCAATATAATGGGCACTTAGGCTGTGAAAAGCACTGTAATCCTAAAAGACACATCCAACTGTAAGTTGAGATGTCAACCCGCTGAAGTAATCCATCCTGTGGGTCAGGAAAGATGGGGCGGGAGCAGCATCAGGGCAGGCACAGAGGGTGCTTAATCCCTATTAAACTATGACCATGGTTTGCTGGCAAAGAGCGTTTTTGCACCCATACGCTGGCTTTTAGCAGCATTCAGAGGACATACCTCGGCTGCCAGCCAAAACGCCGGAGCTGCCACTCTGGATGGATGGAGGAGATTTTATGCTAGGAGGAGCCAGCTGGTCCTCTCCTCCCAGGAATCATGGAATGGTTTGGGTGGGAAGGCACCTTTAAGAGTCATCTAGTCCACCCCCCTGCCATGGGCAGGGACATCTGCAACCAGATCAGGTTGCTCAGAGCCCCGTCCAACCTGACCTTGAGTGTTTCCAGGGATGGGGCATCTACCACCTCTTTGGGCAACCTGTGCCGGTGTTTCATCACCCTCAGCGTAAAACATTTCTTCCATACATCTAGTCTAAATCTCCCCTCCTTTAGTTTAAACCTATACCCCCTTGTCCTATTGCTACAGGCCCTTGTCACCAGTCCCCCTCCAGCTTTCCTGGAGCCCCTTCAGGGACTGGAAGGGGCTCTAAGGTCTCCCCGCAGCCTTTTCTCCAGGCTGAACCACCCCAACTCTCTCAGCCTGTCTCCATAGCAGAGGTGCTCCAGCCCTCTGACCATCTCCGTGGCCTCCTCTGGACTCTCTCCAACAGCTCCATGTCCTTCTTGTCCTGGGGACCCCCAGGTTGGACGCAGCACTGCAGGGCGGTCTCACCAGAGTGGAGCAGAGGGAAGGATCTCCTCCCTCAACCTGCTGGTCACGCTGCTTTTTGATGCAGCCCAGGACACGGTTGTTTTTCTGGGCTGCAAACACACACTGCTGGCTCATGTCCAGCTTTCCATCCATCGGCACCCCCAACTCCACAGGGCTGCTCTCAATCCCTTCATCCTGCAGCCTCTATTGATACTGGGGGTTGCCCCGACCCAGGTGCAGGCCCTTGCACTTGTCCTTGTTGAACCTCACAAGGTTCACTTCCTCATGGAATCTCACCTCCATCCCCACTGATTGCTTCCCTTCATCACAGCTCTCTTCTTTTTTGGAAACGAAGATCTTCTGTGTGACAAGGCTGGAGGCAGGAGAGCCTCAAGTGCCCCCTATATTCAAGGTCTTTGAAAGAAGAAACGGGAATGAGGAAGCAAGATGCCTTTTGCAGCACCAGCCACCTTCTGCACCATCAGCAATGGAGAAAAGCAAATCCTCCCAGGATTCCTGCTGCTCCGGCTAAGGGGAAAAATCCTTCCCGGCCTCAGATCTGGTGACTTTTGGACCTGAGTTACAGGAGCAAGACAAAAAGTAGGTTTCAAGGAGAGGCACCTCCCTGCGACCCAAAGTTGGCTCATTCATAGGGACCTCCNAAACGGGAATGAGGAAGCAAGATGCCTTTTGCAGCACCAGCCACCTTCTGCACCATCAGCAATGGAGAAAAGCAAATCCTCCCAGGATTCCTGCTGCTCCGGCTAAGGGGAAAAATCCTTCCCGGCCTCAGATCTGGTGACTTTTGGACCTGAGTTACAGGAGCAAGACAAAAAGTAGGTTTCAAGGAGAGGCACCTCCCTGCGACCCAAAGTTGGCTCATTCATAGGGACCTCCTCTGTCTTCTGCCTAACAGGAGGTGCTCAACTGAAACTGGACAGAAAAATCATGCAGTAAACCCCTGCCATTTTGCAGAAGAAATGGAAAATAAACAACTTACCATGCCCCTCTCTGAGTTAGTTAAACTCATCTGAAACACTCCATGCACAGATAAGTATATTCAGAGATTTTCTGAATCTTTAATTACCTTCAGTGCTATAAAAAACCCCCCCAAACCCACTCAACAACACCCACAAACAAAATTTCCAAAACCTCCCTCTGGGTCCTGGACCCCCACTCCTCCACCACATTCAAATGTTCCAAGTCATAAAATTAGCAGCAGATAGGCTTTTACATCACAGCCACCCCAGAAGCATCAGTTGTGGACCTTATCAGATCCCATACAGGCAGTGGCCACGGTACTGCCATCAATGAGATCTTCTAAATATTCTAGTGGAAAAGAACAAGAACTGGGGAAATTGGCAATTCTGTACATGCAGAAGGAAAAGAAGTCCCTTCCTCATAATGCTTCTGGTCTAATAATAATAAATTTAGAGGCAGGGAAGCAAACAAAGCCCTGGGGAAGCACAAGGAGACAGGGAACGCTGTAGAGTCAGTGTTCAACACCACACAAGCAGGTCCAACGAGGCACAGAGCTGCCCAAGGACCAGGGACATCAGTGTCATGAGACCCGAGCTTTCCAGGACTGCTGTCCCTGCCTCTGGCTTCTTCCAGATTTAAATCTACCAATATAAGAGCTGCAGCCACTTGCCAAGACAGGGAAAAAGCCACAAGCACCATCTCCCATGTCCCACTTACTTGTTGAACCTTCTGCTTGGGAAGAAGAACAGAGCCGGGCACACACCCCAGCAAGGCATCCAACCCTTGCACATTTAAGGACAGAGTTTTGACCCAGAACTGAGTCAGTTAACAAAGCTTTTCCTTCACCTGGGGCTGGTCACAGTGTCCTCCTTAGCTCCTGCTCCTGGCCACGTGGACTGGACACGGTCCAGGCAGCAGGTTTCCATCCAGCAAAGTGACTGCATTTTGGCAAAGTGATTAGCACTGCAATCAGAGGGACCATCCAAATTAAATCCAGCTCCCCACTGCTGTGGGAAAAGGGCACCATCTAAGACAGCTCTCACAGCTTGGGAAGATGCCCTTGCAGACCCTAAATCCATTTTTTCAGCCTATAAGAAGCTCCTGCACATTCTCTTGTGTAGTTTCCCGTAGCTTTAGGAGAGCAAATGTGATATGCAGCCAGACCCAGGGTTTGCAGTGGGTTCCCAACAGCTGCCCCAGAAATGGATGCAACCCAGCACAGACACCACGGTGTCCGCCAAGGGTCCTGCCAAGCCGAGAGATGCTGCTGCATGGCAGGGATGGGCTCCAGTTCCCTGTGGACCCACCATGCTGGCCAAAGCCCCAGCAGCAGGTGATGCTCAGCCCTGGATGGGTGGGTATCAGACCCTCCCTCAAGCCTAAGCAGCATGGACCAGGCCCATGAGCTTTACCCTCCTCTTGAGTTCATCCCCAGCTTTTAGCTCCTTCCAGCAGCTCATGAGACAGCTCGAACCAATTCACCAGGAAAACAGCTCTCTTAAGGAACCAGCCCTGCAAATAGCAAGCAAAGCACCTCCCCAGACAGGAATTTTGGGAGTTACTGGCCAGTCACTACCCTCCTTTTTGAGGCTTGAAGTGCCTTTTTTCACAATCACTCCCAGACTGTCAGTCTGCTCGCTGGATGGTCTGCAGCAGCAATGCAGCCACACATCTCCCCTAAAGCCCTTCCCAGGCAGCCCCACTCCCCATTCTGCTATTCCCCCACTAAACTGCAGCAAATGAGGGGTGGTAAGAAGCCAGCGATGGGGATGGGAAGAAGAGCAGCCTGCTGAACCCCAGCGGGTAAAGATGTTGCAAGTATTTGCGCAGCTGCATTTATCACCCAGGGGACCGCTGGGCTTGATTAATAAGAGGTAAATGAAGCAGCTCAACTCGGCTGAGCCCTGGTGGGTTGGTGGAGGACAGGGAGGTTTTCATTAATACGAAGCAAACAGAGAGACAGGTACTTCCAGGACATGATAGCTGACCTATTTTGAGGTTAACATGAGATCAGGTGAGCTTTGGGAGTGTCTATTTACCGCCACCAGCAGCAATGACAGTCTAGACGACTGGCCCAGATCAAGCCAGCTGATGTTCAGCCTTGGGATCCACCAACCTTATGTTCTAACGTGCCCTGCTGTCAGTCCTTGACATCAGTCCCTTCTGCAAACCCCAGGTCTCGGATGCCCTGCTGAGTTCCAGCATTGCTGCCAGTGTACTGACAACAAGAACCTCAAGTTATCCCAAAATGTCCTTGAGCTGCTCCTTGTGTCCAAATGCTCCATCCATCGCAAACCCAAGTCCCCTATGCACTGCACATGTGATTGGGATTTATCGCTGCCTCCTCCACCATGTCTCGCTTCCCTCTCTTGTAAAATGCAACAAGATCTGTTAGGACTTACCTTTAATGCTTGGCTTTCCCTTCTAGCTTTGGGAGGAGGAAAGAGGTCTCAGAGTTTCAAGGTACTACTGCAGGGAATGGATCATAGATCTAGAAAGTCTTTGATGAACACCAGAAGTTCGGCCTTAGTTTTCAGCATGCCTCTGGGGTGACTGCACTGAGTAAATACCCAGCAGCTGAGGGAACCAGGCCAAAAGGCACCGACAGAAGCTTTTTCTCCACACAGCCTGGTCAGGGATAGTGCCAGAACTACTTGCCTCCTGATGCAAAAGCAAATGCTGTTCCAACCTACAGGGCCGGATGAGGACTGCAAGACCCAGGACCACCCGCAGACTTCCAAGACCAACAGGTTCCATCTTTCAGAACAGCTGTGTCCATCCCAAGACCCCATCCGCAGTGGAAAACTCACCAGCTATGCCCAGGACTGACCCCCAGAGCTGCTAGGGAACCTACAGACATGAGGACAACCCAGAGACACATCCACAAACTAGTTTTACACTAATTTTTGTTCTTTCATTGAAGGGTCCTTCATATTCATCATGACCTCCACCACGCAGCAGCCCCACAGCAGCAGGGATCAAAGGAGCTCATGCAAGGCCATGTCAGCATCTGAGAAAGTCCACTCTTGCACCCAAGAGATTAAGAGTCCTGTAGTTAATCACAATGAGAACACGGAGGGAGGACTCTAATCACAGCAAAGGGGGGCAGCATCAGCAGTTTCAGCAGAAACACCATAGCAGGACGCCTGCTATTCACATACCTTTGACCTCAGACATGCAAATAAAGAGCCCAAACTATTTAGCTTTGGGGAAAAAAAAAAAAAGAAAATAGGTAAAGNTGGGGAAAAAAAAAAAAAGAAAATAGGTAAAGGAGAATTTGTTTAATCACAAGAATGTATAACACTATATTCCCAGATGGTATCTTACATTAAAGGACCTTACAGGTGAAAGCCCTGGTGTTGCCAGCTCTCGGATGACTGTACAGTGCAGGTCAGATGAGGGCATCTGAGGGATCTCTAAGACTCACCAATTAAGTAGCTGAGTTTAACAAGGGACTGGCAAAGGCACTTCTGGAATAAATTATACAATAGGAATGATCAAGAAAAACTCCACGCCTAGCCCTGAATTACTGCAAGCACTTGGAGACTTCAGAAGAAGATGCAACCAATGCTAACATAATCATAAAATGCCAGGGCCTGGGGCAGGCTTTCCCCACTCCCACTAGAGTTTTCTTTAGGGCTTTTCCTTCCCAGAGGGAGCTTGAAGAACCTCTGTGCTTGCTGAGGACCCCTGGTCCACAGGGACACCTTGCTGCTGGTGAGCAGCCCCCATGCATCCACAATGTCCAGAAGCCCAACACCTTCCAGCACCAGGAACCAGAGGTGACATCTGGCACTCAAGCCCCATGTGTCCTCTCCTCCAGTCTGGGACAAGGATCACGTACCTCCCCTACCTGCAGTCATCCAAGGACGAAGAAGCAAAAGGTTGAATCAATCAAAAAATAATAATTAAAAATAAATAATCACTTGTTTGCCAGCAGACCAGCTTTGGCTTGGTGAATTTTAAATAGTTTTGGTCAAGTCACTGCAGCCAAAACACTGGGAAGAAAATGCTGGAAAAAGTTCTTTTGGGGGTTTTTTTTTCAGGGTTTGGTATTTTTAAACAAAGGATTTTTACTTTTATTTCACAGTGACGTGTGCTAAATTTCCACAGCTGTCCATCATGGTGTAAAATACTTAAAAGCATATTTCATTTTGGATTGAACAAAGCAGTTTTGACTTGATATTATTTTGTTTCCTGTTTTAATTAAATAAAAATATCTACTCTGATTGACCCCAGCTAAAAATCCTCTTAGCCTCCACAACTATCCTTCCTATCAGGATTTTTCTACAGGCTAATTAACTGGGAAAAAATACAGTTAGCATCAATTATTTTTAATATGGGGTGATATTTAGGAGGATTCAGAATACCTAAGGATAATCTGGGGTATCCACCAGGACACTCTCTAGGACAGAGCACATAATTTAAAGTGTTACTGTAATTAACATATATATTAGAAACTCATAGGAATGTGAGGAAAGTGTCACATGTATCTTATTTTATTTTTTTTTTAAGAAGAGGGAAATAAGGAAAATAGGAACTCACGTCCCCCCAAAGAGATGGGGGCACAGCTGCAGCCCCAATTCTGCAGGCAAGGTGCGACATGGGGTGTCAGGCCTTTTGGGCTTTATCCTGCCAGCACTGCCTCTGCTTCAGCTTGTTCCCAGCTCCTCCACAGGCTGCTCTGCCCCAGGAGGAAATATTTACTCTCCAGAGACTATCAGGCATTACACAAGATAACACCCAGGGCTGCAGAAACCCCAACGCAGATAAAGCCTCACTGATGCTGCGATGATGCCTTCCTCCATCCTCTCCCACTCCATTTCAGGTCAAACTGGATCTTGTACAGGACAAAGGGATAAAAAAAACCCAAACCCCTCAGGTTTTCAGGATAACGCTACTGACTTGTTGTTTTTCAAACCCTCTGCCACCAAGCCCCTGTGGTGCTGGTAACCTCTGTTGATCCCATCAGGTGGTTTAACCAGGAAGCTTAGCGGTAAGCCCTGTCCCTGCAAGGAGGCACCAAGTCATATCAGGTTATTCTCTGCACGACGGGGACCGCAAAGGCTTTCAGATAGCACAGGGATAATTCCCAGCTTCAATTTTCAGGAAGAAAATTAAGTTTATGAATAGAGGGAACTCACCCCAAGATACAATGTTTTGGTTTGGGGTTGGTTTTGTGGGTTGGTTTGTTTTTTTTTTTTTTTTCTCTCACGGGCTTTATTTTATTTATGCTGAAGTAGCTGTTAAATCCTGTTAACATGCTGCAAATCCCCGTCTTGCTGAAAAAAGAATTTGGCACCTTTAAAAGGTAACTGGCCTATATCTGTATCCAAATAAAACCTTTATGAACAGGAAAGGGAGCAGGTAGGGAAGGGAGAATCCACAGCAGGGAGCTCGGGGCAGCAAGAGGGATCTGGCAGAAGGAAGGAAAAATGCGATAGGGAACAAAAAAGTGGGATAGGGAACAACAACAAAAAAAAAACCCTAGGGCCAGCAAACCCAGCAGGATGGCCATCAGAGCAGGAAGAGCAGTTTACAAGTATTGCACTATATTTGGCTACAAATCTTACTCTCTGGCTTACCTAGCCCGAGCAAATGAACAATATTATTAAAAGGCAGACAAGAAATCAAACAGCAGCTTGGAGAAACCAGGGAAGCCTCCTGACAGCCAAGGAAACCTGCCTAGAGAAGAGCGAGATTATAATAATTAGGTCAGTTGGCGATAAGCCTGCTCAGTGCACACAGGCACACACACGCTGCTGCCTTGCTAGAGAGTGGTGACGTCTCCGAGGAGCTGTGAAACCCAACAGCAACGTGCCAGGGGCACGGAGAAGACCGGTAGCAGAAGGCCTTCTCCAGCTGCAAACCACAGC